>CM072520.1:59637737-59832737 GCA_036898135.1 Oncomelania hupensis
CTTGAAATATAGGTTAATGGTCATGTCTTTCCAAATTGGCTTCAAACTTGCCAGGGCAGCAGTAAGTGTTGTTTGTGCGATCCTGGAGAGGACTTTCTGTCGGGACCCACTATCTGATACATACAATGGCTCCTAAATATTTGAAGCTATGCACTGTGTTGAGGGATTGGCCTTGGACTTTGATGTCCATGTTGATGCCGTTGGTGTTGTTGTCATCATTTTGGTCTTCTCTGCACTTATTTCCATTCCATAGGCTCTGGAGGTGGTGTCAAGCCTCTGTACCAGCTGTTCAAGTTCTTGTTCCTCTCCAGCCAATCCATCAATGTCATTCGCAAAACGAAGGTTGGAGATTGCTCTACCCCCTATGCTTACTGTGCCTTCGTGATCTGCAAGAGCATCTGATATGACGCGCTCTATGAAGATGTTGAAGAGTGTTGGAGAGAGTAGGCATCCTTGACGCACACCGATTGTTGTTCTGAACCATTTTACGATGGCGCTCTTATGGAGGACTGCACTGGTAGCCTTGTCATACAGGCTTTTGATGACTTCAATAATTTTAGGGCTCTCATGTACACTCTCATGGTTGCCCACAGAGCTGCATGCCAGACTCGATCAAACACCTTCTTGAAGTGTACGAACACACAATATAGATGTTGTTGGTGCTGTAGGTATTTCTCGCAGATTATTCTGAGGTTGAAAATCTGTTCAGTGGTACTTCGCCCTGCCCTGAATCCTGCTTGTTCTTCCACTATAATCTGTTTAGCTTGGGGTTTCAACCTGTTGAGTATTATTTTCAGGAGGATCTTGCTGGGATGGCTGATGAGGCTGATGATGCGGTAATTTTCACACTCCTGAAGGTTACCTTTCTTTGGAAGAGTGATGACAAGCGACTGGGTCCATGGTGTAGGCCACTCCCCACTCTGCTAGATCTTGTTACAGATGATGGTAATGGCGTCAATCATCGCTTACCCTCCTGCTTCAAGATATAAGAGATTCATTTTCAAGGTAAAAGATTTATTTTAAAGATTTATTTTTAATGTAAAAGATTTATTTCCTTGAGCACGTCTCCTCTGCGGTAAAATCAACACCTGTCTGAAAATGAAACCGTCCCTTATTCAACAAAGATAAGAAGAGGGGGTCTGGAGTTCACTGGTACATCCCAGCACATGTCTCATTGTTGATAGAGGCTGGGACCGTCCCGGCGGTAGCCTAAACACGCAGAGTTTCACTGATTAGCCCATTTGCTACCACGATCCCATATATGGGATCACGTGAATCCAATGTGCTGACATCACAATGTTTGGGTTTTCCTGCTCACAATTGTTTCGACAGCTGAAGGGAGATTAGTAGAGAAGTTCTAATGTAATCCATCAGAGGCAAGCCTATTCATTTTGGCTTCAAGATGTGGGTCTTGGCTACACCACTGGACTATGTGGTCCAATTTGATCCCTACCAAGGAGCTCGAGGATGACAAACTGAGTATCCTGGAATTGGAAGGGGGGGTTACGTGGTGGTAGACCTCATTTCAGAGCTTCAAGAAGAAGGCAGCGACTCCTACCATCTGACATTTGACAACTTATTCACCTCCCTGGCCGTTGTCGAATGCCTAACCAAGAAGAAGATTGCGTGCACTGAAACACTTAGCTCAAACTTCACTGAAGATTGTCCCCTCAAGACTGTGAAGGAGATGGAGAAAACCCCAAGAGGCACATTTGACTATTTTACTGACATCAAAAATGGAACTGTGGTTGTCAGGTGGAATGACAACAATGTTGCCAATGCCGTCTCCAACTTCGTTTTTGTAAACCCAATACAGTCAGCAAAGCGTTGGTCAAGAGCAGATGGGAGACGTGTCAACATTGGCCAGCCTAACATCATAAGGCACTACAACCGCACCATGGGTGGAATTGATCCAATGGTTCAGAATGTTGAGAAATATTGGACGACGATCAGATCAAAGAAGTGGTGGCGGACAATCTTGGCATACTGTGTGGACCTGTGTGTCCAACAAGCCTGGCACCTCCGGAGGCTGTCGAGTGTTGAAGTGAACAGGACCAACCACCTCCTGGCCACCCGTCGTTCAATTGCTCGATCACTCCTTGCCAGAACCAGCGCTCCTGCTTCTACTCAAGGACGTCCCAGAGGGTTCCCCAAGCTTGACAAGCGTGTCCCAGTCAACATCCGATTGGACCGACTTGATCACCTGGTGCAGCCCTCACCGAACCAGCTCAAGTGTGCTTGTTGTGGCATGAAGACGAAGGACGGATGCATGAAATATCGTGTTGGTGTACATGACAGATGCTTTGCCATGTTTCATTCTCAGTGAAATTACACAATTATGCTGATGACAGGACTGAAATACATTCTGCTCTGATGTTATTGCATGTTGTCTCCTCATTCAAACCATTCGTGTTTGGAATAATCTATGTTCCTTTTTCAAAGTGTTTGATTGCATTTATTAGACTTTCAATATTTGTTTCAGATTTCTTTGATGATGGCACTTCACCGTGTTGGCACTTTGTGACAGTTTTTTTTTAAACTTGTATCACACATGCATTTTTTTTCTTTTGTAAAATTATCTGTTTTTATCTAGGATGTAGCTGTTTGTGAACCAAGTTGGAACATTTCTTTGAAAAATGATTCATTTGAGACTGCACTGACTTACCTTTGCACTATTTCTGGGAGATGTCGGTATTTAATCATTTGTCATTTTAAACTTTTCATTATGGCAAAGAGGACAGAGGACTTGTGATGTTTGAAACAGATACAAATAAAGTTCAATTAAACGCATCTGTTTGCGTGCCTCCCCCGTTGGGGTGCCGGGGGTTTCAGTATAAATAGTATCCCCACTTTCTGGAAATTTAGTGCTTTAAATTCCCACTGTCACTGTCTTTCTCATTTGCTTTCTCATTCCTGCTCTGTTCTATCAATCTGCTATACTATCGTCTTCTTCGCTAGCCCAGTCTCCTACCTTTTTTCTTGAAAACTCTTCCGGGATAAGACTCCTTATTTGTGTATGAGGTCTGTTGGATCAGCTTGGGAATATTGGACGCTTTCTGTCAGGTGGTCACTAGGGCTTCCTATGATGTTATTATTTAGCAATGTAGGCATTTTATATGTATGTGTTTTGTTGTTAATTTATAATGATGTTTGTATTCTAATTTGTTTTTGTAAACGGGGGCTCGATAAGTTGGGATGAAGCCTCAGCCGTCCCCTGCGTGGGATGTCTTTATTGTAAAGTGACTGGCTGGTGGAGAGCTTTCGGTTTTACCACTAGGGTTGTTTCAGCAGATCTTTTATGCGGATCGGGGGTTGTCCGGTCTTGATTTGGCTCGGAAGAGTCCGCTGGACCTAAAGCAATAATAATGTAATGTAATGTAATGTAATGTTTGCGTGCCTTCTTGAAGTGCTCGTAAGTGAAAACCCCTACCCTCTCGCTCCCACGATCCCATATTTGGGATCGCCACAAACACTCTCATAAAACCACTTTTTCAACATAATTCCTCAAAATAACTATCAGATATGTTGTGTGTATGCTAAATGCTACACATTCACATAACTTTCATCACAAAATAAAATTTGGGTGCAAATGGGCTTATGGGGGACTATGCTGACAGGACCAGAAAATGGGCGAGAGTACGTCTGCTGGTCGTCTTTAGCACCCCTCTCCCCTTAACCCTTACATCCCTCACACTCTCTCTCTCTCTCTATGTAGAAGAGAATTCATTTTATTTTTGCGCCACTCCTTACCTAGACCTCAAAGAAGCAGCACCACCATCACCACCATGCACCCCCCACCCCCTTTTTTTTTCTCTTCCCCTTCACTTGGAAATCTTTTTTTTTGTCTAAAATTTTCTTTTCTTTTTATATCAAAATTCTTTTTTCTATTTCTTGCTTTTTTTAATCAATGTTTGGTTGTTGTTTCCTGTCGTCCGCCAGTGATATTGTGACACATTATTATTATTTTGGTAGCACTTATTTAAGCCATGTGCTTTTGTGCGCCCTGATGTTTTGCCTTGTATTAATATCTGGTTTGTTTGTTGAATAAAATTTATGTTAAACCAAAGTTCTTTTAACATTCAGAGTGAGTGTTGTTGCACTGAAAAACGTTAGCTTACAATTTAAAAAAAAAAGAAGATAAGAACTTCTTCGAAAGTATAGTTGTGTTTTAATCAATAAAATCCGTAGTTGTTGTAGCTATTATTAGCAACTGCTCGCCAGCGATCTTGACCTAAAAATAGCATCTACCAACGCTGGTAAGAGGCAGAACCCTTTTTTTTTAAAAAAGAAAGAAAAGTAAGAAATGAAAAATAGCTTTTCGGTAAGGTTTTGGGTTGATTTAATAGACCTTTTCCTTATCGCAAACACCAAAGACTTTGGGCCGCGTGTTTCTTTCATTCAATATGGTCAAAGGTCAAACGGCTAGGGTATGGGCGTACAGTTACTAGGCGAAATCCCTCTCTGTCACAATGGAAATGGAAAATGCAAACATTAGTGGTTGGTTTGATCAACGAAAGCCCGCTTTGTCATGGTGTAATGTCATAACAATGCCAATGTAAGGGTAAACCCGTTTTTCATTTGTGGCCAAAAGTAAAAAAAAAAAGTCTTGGGATTGTGGCCCTTTATTCCGCATTACAGAGTTGAAGACTCTCCGATAGGGGTGTAAACAGCAATCCAAAACGTATGACTATATCAGCAAATCATCTTTTTTAGATATTTTTATTTTTTTCCTTTTTTCATTTCTTTTATTTTTATTGTATTTATTGATTTTTTTTTTGGCCGCTGATTAGATAAAATTACAATCAAGCTAGACACTATTACAATCCAGCTTGGGAAACCACGCCGGAGTCATAATTATTTCAATCTGAGTCAAACTGAACCGGCAGTTACATTACATTACATTACATGATTATTGCTTTAGGTCCAGCGGACTCTTCCGAGCCAAATCAGGACCGGACAACCCCTGATCCGCATGAAAGATCTGCTGAAACAAACCTAGTGGTAAAACTGAAAGTTCTCCACCAGCCAGTCACTTTACAATAAAGACATCCCACGCAGGGGACGCTGAGGCTGTACTTTAATTTATCGAACCCCCGTTTATAAAAACAAAATAGAATATAAACATCATTATAAATTATCAACAAAACACATACATATAAAATGCCTACATTGCTAAATAATAACATCATAGGAAGCCCTAGTGACCACCTGGCAGAAAGCGTCCAATATTCCCAAGCTGATCCAACAGACCTCATACACAAATAAGGAATCTTGTCTCGAAAGAGTTTTCAAGAAAAAAGGTAGGTGACTGGTCTAGCGAAGAAGATGATAGTATAGCAGATTGATAGAACAGAGCAGGAATGAGAACGAGCAAATTGATTGATTGATTCTTGCTTTAGGTCCAGCGGACTCCTCCGAGCCAAATCAGGACCGGACAACCCCCAATCCGCATAAAAGATCTGCCGAAACAACCCTAGTGGGAAAATTGAATGCCCTCCACCGGCCAGTCACTTTACAATAAAGACATCCCACGCGGGGGACGGCTGAGGGTTGACCTCAACTACGCGAACACCCCGGTTACAAAAACAAAATAGAATACAAACATCATTATAAATCATCAATGAAACATATACATATAAAATGCCTATAGTGCTAAATAGTACAATCATAGGAAGCCCTAGTGACCACCCGGCAGAAAGCGTCCAACACTCCCAAGCTGATCCAACAGACCTCATACACAAACAAGGAGTCTTGTCCAGGAAGAGTTTTCAAGAAAAAAGGTAGGTCATTGATCTAGCGAAGAAGAAGATAGTATAGCAGAGTGAAGGACAGAGCAGGAATAGGAAAGAGTAAATGAGGAAGACAGCGACAGTGGGAATTTAAAGCACTAAATTTCCATAAAGTGGGGATACTATTTATACTGAAAAACCCCGGCACTCCAACGGGGGTACTGTTGCCGCAGTGAATCTGTCTTGCCTATAAAGGAAAGACAGGTTTTCAACTGTGGCTTTCACTGTTCCCTTTATAGGTTTGAACAATCTACAGTGGCAAGATTGCTGAACGAGCAAATGAGAAAGACAGCGACAGTGGGAATGTAAAGCACTAAATTTCCAGAAAGTGGGGATACTATTTATACTGAAACCCCCGGCACCCCAACGTGGGTGAACCGGCAGTATTTTCAAACAATATTATAGTCGAAACAAAAGTACTATTGCAAACCAAAGTTATGTTAGTTATTTTAATTATTAGTTCAAGAAAAATCATATTGCAACCAAAGTTATTGTTAAAGGCAAAAATCATTACAGTACAAGCAATATCAAAGTGCAACCAAAGTTATTGTTAAACTCAAAAGTCATTACAGTACAAGCAATATCAAAGTGCAACCAAAGAAAGTTATTGTTAAACGCAAAAGTCTTTACAGTACAAGAAATATCAAAGTCCAACCAAAGTAATTGTTAAAGGCAAAAATCATTACAGTACAAACAATATCCCAGTGCCTAACCTATCCTATCCTGTCCCGTAACCCGGAGGTCGTAGGGGCACCACAGATGATCGTTTAACCAGCATACTCCATCTTTTTCTGTCCTCAGCAGCCCTGATGGCTTCGCTCAGTGTCAAACCAGTCCATTCTCGAATGTTGTCCTTCCACCTCTTTTTGGGTCTCCCTCTTCTTCTACCTCCTTGCACTGTGCCTTGCAGAATGGTCTTTGCAAGGCCTGATGATCTGGTGACGTGGCCCCAGTGCAACCAAAGTTATTGTTAAAGGCAAAAATCATTACAGTACAAGCAATATTAAAATGCAACCAAAGTTATTGTTAAAGGCAAAAATCATGACAGTACAAACAATATTAAAATGCAACCAAAGTTATTGTTAAAGGCAAAAATCATGACAGTACAAGCAATATCACAGTGCAAACATAGCCTTGAGCTGGTAAAGCGCTGTATGAGCACCTAAAAACAAAATGGCAAGCCATTCAGATGTTGTTCCAAGCTATCGCACCCATAGGTCACAATCAGCATTTTCGAAGTTGTTTATTTTCTTGGCGACTCGGCTTTATTTTTAATTATTTAATCAAATTTATATTGCGCTTTTTCAGCTCAAGAGCTGCTCAAGGCGCTGGCCGATACAGGATCTCACTCAAGCCGCCCGAGGCGCCCACTTGCAGCCTTTGGGCGCATTGTCTGACGCCTAGACCACTGAGCACAATCCAGCGTGACCGGGTATGCGGGGAGAAGGTACCTAGTGCGTGCTGGGTGTATTTGTTGTAGCCGGCACTCACCAGTCTAGGACATGAGCGTCAGGGTCTTTAACGTCCGTGCGATGGAATGCGTGCGTGCACGGTCTAGACCTCGGTTTGTACTCTCCTCCGAAGGAAAAAGAGCGCAGTGTCCCAAGTTTATTTTTTTTAAATTATTTTTTTTAATAACATTTCCAGGTTGTTAATGGCGTTTGAACCTTTGCATGTGCAGGCTGCAATGTTATGGCCTGACATTCCAAGTACACGGCGTACACCTCTGAGCTAACTGCGCCCCTCTTTATTTTAATAAAGGAAAATGAAAGCTTGGAATGATGGGCCACTACATGCAACGATATCTTAAAACATGGGAGAGAGGGGAAGAGAGGGGATATGACATTCTGTTTGAAGTGTTGCATCCGACACTCGCCCGTCTAAGAGATAACGGTCAATCTTTAAAGTCCGTGCCTTGGACTGCATGAGTGCACAATATCATATGCCGGACGATGGTGTAATACAATACAACATCGTTATTCCTAAAGAAAATGTTATAATGCAAAGTAATTCCGACAAACTAAGCCATTACTGCAAACGTCATCACTTTGCCAACTACACAAACATGTATTATAAACGATGCAATATTACTGCAAATTCAACACAATACAATGAAATGCAATACAATACGATGCAATACAATTCAATTTTATTGTCCGATAGAAACGATAAATGTGCCTCTAGTTTTGGCTTGCCATCCATGCATACAACCATATCTGAAAACAGACCGACAAACAATGTTTTTAAATGTAAGCAAATTCCTTATAAATGTTTACCTGATATAATTATCCTATACATACATATAGCTCTGTAGTATGTTTACCTGATATATACCTATACATACATATAGCTCTGTAGTAAGCAGACACTAAACCTTTCCCAAAAATGTTGTATGCCATCTTTTCCTCGAAAATGCCCACAAGGGTTATGACTTTTGGAAGTTGCCGATCGGGATACAGGCGAAGAAATTACATTACATTGCATGATAATTGCTTTAGGTCCAGCGGACTCTTCTGAGCAAAATCAGGACCGGACAACCCCTGATCCGCATAAAGAATCTGCTGAAATAACACTAGTGGTAAAACTGAAAGCTCTCCACCAGCCAGTCCCTTTACAATAAAGACATCCCACGCAGGGGACGCTGAGGCTGTACTCTAATTTATCGAACCCCCGTTTACAGAAACAAAATAGAATACAAACATCATTATAAATTATCAACAAAACACATACATATAAAATGCCTACATTGCTAAATAATACCATCATAGGAAGCCCTAGTGACCACCTGGCAGAAAGCGTCCAATATTCCCAAGCTGATCCAACAGACCTGATACACAAATAAGGAGTCTTGTCCCGGAAGAGTTTACAAGAAAAAAGGTATAGGTGACTGGTCTAGCGAAGAAGACGATAGTATAGCAGATTGATAGAACAGAGCAGGAATGAGAAAGAGCAAATGGGAAAGACAGCGACAGTGGGAATTTAAAGCACTAAATTTCCAGAAAGTGGGGATACTATTTATACTGAAACCCCCGGCACCCCAACGGGGGTACAGGCGAAGAAATCACAGAAACAACATAGGCCTAGCGCCTCCATTCCTCCCCCTCCCCCCATCCACCTCCCTTTACCCTCTCCACAAGCAAACACCGAAGCAAGTACAGTTCACCCAAAACACACATTAAACCCCATAAATCCTCTCTAAACTCCTCCCTTTCCTCAACGAACACACATTACTTGTTATGGAAATCAATTGGAACCTTAAATATATGTATCTGACCTCCTTCTTCTTCTAGTATTTCTAGTAGTAGTAGTAGTAGTAGTAGTAGTAGTAGTAGTAGTAGTAGTAGTAGTAGTAGTAGTAGTAGTAGTAGTTGTAGTAGTAGTAGTAATAGTAGTAGTAGTAGTAGTAGGAGGAGGAGAAGTAGTAGAAGTGCGTTTGTAAAAATGAGCGATAATTTTAAACAAAGAAACAGTTGTTCTATATTTTGAACAAACTGTATTCCGGTAATTCAGTGCCTTGAGAAACCCTTTGAGCTGAAACACAACTATCAGATTAATATAGGTTTAATTTCTTGGGATTGTCAAAAGGTATTGAGATAACTAGTCTAGTGAGCAACTCTTTGGGCTGGTAAAAATAAAATTAAGTATAACAAAACTGATCAGAACTCAAAACTCGGGATTTCAATGTGAACTCCGACTTCCAGCCCATACGTAAAAGAATGTACATAGTAACATTTGAATGCTCCTTATAGCAAAATCTCTACTTGAAGTGACCCACTGTGGTAGTACCCTACACCAGACACCAAAGTGACCCACTGTGGTAGTACCCTACACCAGACACCAAAGTGACCCACGGTGGTAGTACCCTATACAGACACCAAAGTGACCCACTGTGGTAGTACCCTACACCAGACACCAAAGTGACCCACTGTGGTAGTACCCTACACCAGACACCAAAGTGACCCACTGTGGTAGTACCCTACACCAGACACCAAAGTGACCCACTGTGGTAGTACCCTACACCAGACACCAAAGTGACCCACTGTGGTAGTACCCTATACAGACACCAAAGTGACCCACGGTGGTAGTACCCTACACCAGACAACAAAGTGACCCACTGTGACGAACTCTCAACGGCGCCTGGTGTAGTCAGAAAAACGGTCAAAGGTCACACGGCTATTGCATTGGTGTACCGTTAAAACAGGAAAAAGCCACTCCCAGTCAGAAGAGAACAACAAAAATCAAACTTTAGCGGTTGGTTTGAGGAACCAAAGCATAGGTCATCATTGTTTAATAGATAATAACAATGCCAATGTTAGGGTAAGCCCGATTACTACTACTACTACTACTACTACTACTACTACTACTACTACTACTACTACTACTACTACTACTACTACTACTACTACTACTATTAATAATAAATATAATAACAATAATAACAATACTAATAATCAGGATGCTAAGTGCTCTTTCTTCAATGGAACTAATAGCCCGGAATGGAATTAAAATAGATATCGGTTTTTAATTTTGAAATTTTAGATCGTAAAAGTAAAGAAAATCTTTGAATTGGGGTCTTTTAATCACCACGGTGAGTTGTTTCAAAGTTATTCAGATGAGAGCACTTGTGACGGGCGTCTGGAGCAGCTTTGTTCACTGACAAGTGCTCAGCCTAGAAACGATCTACTTTGTCAATCACTTGAGACTGTCGAAGTTGCTCAGATGGCTGTACTGTTCGTTCAGTTCCTCAGAATCTGGTTTGGAGAACTGGACTCTGTTGTATACGTCATCCGTCTCTGCGGTCTGTGGCGTCACTTCCTGTTAAAAAAAACAACCAAAACGACGTGGAAATGTAAATAAATGTATTTTTTTTAGAAAGAAAGAAAAAAAAAAGAAAGAAAGAAAGAAGAAAAGAAAGAAAGAAGGAACGAAAGAAAGAAAATAAAAACAACTCGCTAAATTAACTAACAAAAACTAGAATTATGATACTTCTGGGCGAACGGGCCACTCCCGAATCAACGTTTATGCAAGATGTGACGTTTTGTGACGTGTCGTGACCTTTGATCATGACAAGATTCGTCGGCCCCCACGTGCTTGAGGGCATTTACGGCAATGTTCAAAAAGAAATAACGAGTGTTGCCACTTACGCCTTTACGATATAATTGCACTCGCTTCACTAGCAACTTAACCTTAAAGATTGCACTAAAGTGGATGCTGCCAACTTAACCTTTATTTATAAAGGGGCCAACTTTGACCTCGACCCTCCTCCATCCCCCTCCATCCCCCCACCCCCCTCTCCTTGACCAATCCGTTCAACATTCACAGTGAATTTTGCTCCACAGACAAAATAGCTTGCAACCAACAACAACTCTTTCGAAGTTATAGTTGGATTGTTTAGTTTGTTCTTTTAAAATTAAATAAATAAATCCACTAGTTTGTGTACCTATTAATAACAACACATCTAATGCTAAAAATATCATGTTGATCACAGAGCTTGTTGGTGTATCCTTATTAAAGGGCAAATCACTCACTGTCAAACCATTCCCCCCCCCCCCCCCATGCTCTCCCCCCGAAAAAAAAATGTAATTCAAACTTACAGGTTTAAAGCTCTCTTGATCATTGTTTAATGAAATAACGATGCGAACTTTATTGTAAATGAGGTGGTTATTTGGCTTAATCTTTCCTTTATTTTATTTATTTATTTATTTATTTTTTGTACGGTAGGGCAACATTCGCTCTGAATTTGAGAAGGACGCTGAAATGTTTGATGTTAACAATTTCACTAAACTAATGATTAAGATATAACATAAATAAACCAGAACAAAACCCAAAATTTAATATTGAAAACTAATAATGTAACAATATATATATATATATATAATACAATGAATAACATCAAAAGAAAATGAATTTAAAATTTTTTTTTTTACACAATACAATTTATTAAAAACAAATAAATAAAAAAATTAAACAATGACGTTAGCATACCAAGGGAGACGATTTAGCCATGTTCATGAAAACACCTCCGTGGTTATCTCCCTTATCGTTCTCGGAGCTGTTGGCATATTCCACGATTTCTGCGTCTGTAAGAAAGCAGACAAATAGGTCTACCTGACATTGTCTTCATATATAAATAAGATTAGGGAGGACCAATAAAATAATTTTCGGCCATTCTTTCCATCGTCGTCACCGTCATTATCAGTGGCAGATGTCAACACCACGAAAAAAGCCCTCACCATCATCATTTTTGTCACCGTCGTAACCATCATCATCATCATCATCATCATCATCATCATCATCATCATCATCATCATCATCATCATCATCATCATCATCATCATCATCATTATCATCATCATCATCATGGTCACAATAGCAGCATCATCAATACCACCATCATCATCATCATCGCCGCTGTCATTATCAACATTATTTTATACTAGTAATTAATAACAAGCCTACCTGAACAATTAGAGTATTCCACATCTTCATTTCCGCGTGCTGCCTCCTTGGTAGTCTTTTCCCCTGAAGCCGAATTGCCTCCCTTTGAAGCGGTATCGCGTCCTACGGCACCATCGTTGCTTTTGTCAATTTGAGCGTACACGTCTCCTTCGGCGGACTTCGGCGAGGTTTGGTGTGTCTTCTGGTTCAGGTCCTTGGGTTTGGCGCCCGGCTTATTCGCCTTGTTCTTTGCTTTGGGCTGCGGCTCTCTCTTTTGCTGCTTCTTCCGATCGTCTGCTCGGGGTGGTTTGTTGCCTCCCTTGGTTTTCGCGCTCTTGTTCACTTCTGCATACACGTCTCCCTGGTTTGTTGTGCCAGTAGGTTTGTTGGTCTCGTTTATTGGAGCGTACACGTCGTCCCCTGCCTGGGCAGAGTTACTCTCTCCTGCGGTGACGGTAGCCGAGGCGGAGGCACAGTTACCGTCTCCACCTCCGTTGGCGTTCGCCCCACCTGTCGCCCCGGCGCCGGAAGAAGCAGGGCCGGCTACGTGGTTGGAAATGACCTCAGCGCTGTTGCAGCAGTTGTCGTCGTTGCTAGCCATGTACGTGTTAACGCAGCTGACGGTTCTGCCCGAACTTTCGTAGAGATCGTTGATGATCTCCACCAAATCTGAAACACCGATGGCTATTATTATTATTGATGATGATGATGATGATGATGATGATGATGATGATGATGATGATGATGATGATGATGATGACGACGCCGCCGCCAATGACGTTGATAATGATGATGATCATCAATCAATCATCAATTAATGTTATATAGCACTTTTCCAATTCAAGAGCTGCTCAAGTCGCTGGTTGGTACAGGAACTAAGCAAAATCGCCCGAGGCACCCACCTGCAGTCTTTGGGCGCATAGTTTTGACGCCCAGACGACTGAGCACAATCCTGGGCGACAGGGGATGGGGAGGAAGGGACCTAGTGCGTGCTGGGTGTAGTTGTGTAGCCGGCACTCAAATGCCTAGGACATGAGCGTCAGGATCTTTACAGTATATGAGATGGAATGGGTGTCTGCACAGACAAGACCCCGGTTTATACTCTTATGATGACGATACGACGACGATAATAATGATGATGATGATGATGATGATGATGATGATGATGATGATGACGATGATGATGACGATATTAGCAGTTACTGACTTCGGTGGATAAACAATAACAAAGACAACACCTGTCATAGCTACTACTATTACTGCTACTACTGCTACTGCTGTATTATAACCACTACTATTACTGCTACTAATACTACTGCTGTATTATAACTACTACTATTACTGCTACTACTGCTACTGCTGTATTATAACCACTACTACTAGTGGTGCTGCTACTACTGCTACAACAAATATTACTACTATTACTGCTACTTCTACTCCTACTACTACTACCACTACTACCACGGCTACTACTACTAATACTAAGCTTACTACTACTGCTGCTACTACTACCAATGTTACTACTACTACTACTACCAATATTATAACTACTACTACGAAAAGTATAACATCCATAATCAACATACCTTGCTCGTCTTGATTTCCTCCAAGCTGTTTCTTGCCTACTTCAGATTTTCTTACTGAAACAAGCATGATTTTGTTTATACTGAACATGAAGAAGAAGAAGAAGAAGAAGAAGAAGAAGAAGAAGAAGAAGAAGAAGAAGAAGAAGAAGAAATGATAATAGTAATAATAATGATGATGATGATGATGATGATGATGATGATGATGATGATGATGATGATGATGATGATGATGATGATGATGATGATGATAATAATATTGATCATCATGATGATGCAGAAGAAGAAGAAGAAGAAGAAGAAGAAGAAGAAGAAGAAGAAGAAGAAGAAGAAGAAGAAGAAGAAGAAGAAGAAGGAAAACAACAACATCAACAACACCACCACCACCATCACTACCACAACAACAACAACAACAACAAAAACAACAAGCAGAAGGAATGAAGTTGCATGTGTACGTACCCTTTTTCTTCTTGCGGATGACGACGACGGCGATGATAATGGCGATGACAACAACGGCCGCAACGATGCCTCCAGCCAATGTGCCTGTACGAAGTCCACCGTTGTCTTTATCGCTTCCATCACCTGCATAACCCATCAGTCAATCACATTGAATGTCTTCATCATTATCATCATCGTTATCATCATCGTCGTCGTCGTCATCATCACAATGATCATCTTTGGATGAGAGTCATGTATATGTTCCGCGCTTTTTCGGAATCTGGGCATTTTTGGAATTAGTAGTATTATAGAAGGGGCTGCCCATTGTTTTAATGAAAACATTGGCCGCCAGGGTTAGGGTTAAGGTTAGGGTTAGGGAAAGGGTTAGGGACCTAACCCCTAACCTTTCCGTAACCCTAACCCAAACCCTAACCCTAACCCTAACCCGAACCCGAACCCTAACCAATGTTGGAATTCCAAAAATGGGCAGGCCAATTCTAGAATTGCGCAGGCCAATTCTAGAATTGCGCAGGCCAATTCTAGAATTGCCCAGATTCCAAAAAAGCGCGGAACATATATACATTCTATCGGGTTTCGCGTTGCTTTGCGATCCGATGCCTTCTGGTTCAGTCCAGTTAGATCAGATCAGGTAAAAAAAAAATCAAGCTTTCAGTGAGTTAGTAGCTTTGTTAGTAATAAGGTAATTAGCAAATAGTTTATGTGAGTGATTTAACAGATTTTTTTTAAAAGAGGTAGTCAGTTGGTAATTCTGGTTTGTGATCAGGTATTTAATATTTAGGATGGTGATTAAGGCAGTTAGTTATTTTGAGGTTTTGAAGGAGTCGTCAGTTAGTAGTTTTAGTTTGTGTTTTAGGTCAATACAACTGCCAATACAACGCAACCAAACAACAATTACGAACGTAATTAAAATAAAAATATACAAACTAACAATACAATTAGGGTCCTGATATTTCAAGGTTCCTATGGTAATGTTGTCTCTCGTGCGGATCTTGCTAAGTTGTCCATCAGTAGCACACTTATTACCTCCGTCCTGGTGGCCAACGGAAGGCGCGGTCCTTGGTGACCGATCCAGTATGGAGTAAGTGGTTCTTTTCATCATACGGTGTGTCTTGGACAAGAAACACCTGGCAGGGCCCAATTCTCGCCAGGCTGTTGGCCACAGCCAAAATCAACGAGTATTGTGTGGCTCGCCTTGGTCCCGAGCACGTGGTGTTTGAACATGTAGTAACGTGAGGTTCCTCTGTCCTGACCGGTGACTTTTGTGTAGAAGACTTTCGCCAAGTGGTGCCGTGCTGACATCACCCCTGTTAGTCGCCTCTTTCGACACGCCGGGTAACGTTCATCTAATCTATTAAGTGCCCGAATCCTCAGGGCCTAAATGACTACACAAAGACGATTACATTGGGAAAGACCGACTGTATATTAAATTACATTACTCCATTTGTAAGGGCTGACTGAAAGATCCAAGTGGTAAAAAAAAAAATAAACATTCAAAAACCCAATTCAATAGAAAAAAAGTGCTGGATCCTAACGGGTGCAGAGTCCCCTTGCGTGCTCTCTCTCTCTCTCTCTCTCTCTCTCTCTCTCTCTCTCTCTCTCTCTCTCTCTCTCTCTCTCTCTCTCTCTCTCTTACACACAAAAGTGTTTTTTGAGCTTTTTGATGCTCAGGTAAAACCGATGTTATTGTATGCTTCTGAAATAAGGTTCTTATGTAAATTAGATATCTGTTCAGCGCATTTGTTTGCTTGCAAGAGACTTCTTAGTTGTCTAGTAAAACTCCGAACCACATGGTATACGGGGAAACGGGTCGGTACCCTCTTTATATAGAATCCGCTATTTCATGTGAACGCTACTGGTTAAATTGTCTAAAATGGCCCCGTCCAGATTCCCCCAACAAGCAGAAATAATGCTAAGAAATTCTTTGAACAGAGATAACTCGACTAGAAATTGGCTTTGTAAAATTAAGACATGTCTAGTACAACATGGCTTCCTTGACGTCTGAATAGAAGGAGGGACACGAAATGAACATACATTCTTGGGTTCTCTATAAAAATAGAATGATCGAGAATTTTAAGGAAGATTGGAAGACTAAACTGGTCTCAAGTGATAGGTACTTTATTTTTTATTTTTTTTATTTTATTTTAACAACTTTATTATCACCGAGAAGAAATTCGGGCACTTTTATTTTCGAAAGTACAGCAGCCCCAAGTGAAGCGCTTTACCCACAGTACATGCTGGGTGTATTCTCGTTACCGGCACTCACCCGTGTAGGACATGAGCGTCAGGATCTTTAAAGTGCGTTATGATGGAATGCATGCGACACAGACTGGACCTCTGTTTATACTCTCATCCGAAGGAGTAGGAAACGGGAGTAAAGTGGTTTTCCCAAGAACACAACACAATGCTCTGGCCTGGGCTCGAACCCGGGACCTTCAGATCCGCAAGCCAAAGCACTACCATTAGGCCACCGTGACCCCTTACTTTACCTACAGAATATTTAAAACGGAATTGTACCTAAACGACATCACAATTAAACGCTTTCGTAATTCTTCGAGTTACGAGACAGAATAGGATAGGATAAGAAGTGTGCCTCTAGCATTTGTATGTGTGTCCATAAATATATGTTATAAAAGAAATAAGAGCTAGAAAGTGAAAGAAGATAAATGTTAAAGAAGAGAACAAAAGAAAAAATGAAGGGGAAAATGAGAAGAAATGAAAAGGAAAGAAAATATAAGAAAAGAAGAAAAGAAACAACAGGCAAAAACATTACAAAATATTTATAAAAGTTAAAAACAAAATGAAAAAAAAAAGTTATGGAAAGAAAAGATAAGAAAAAAAAAAGATTGAAATTAAATAAACGTGAAGTGAGAAAGTCCTCATGTATTTTATTTACTCTGCAATTGAATTGATATGAAATGTGTGTGTGTGTGTGTGTGTGTGTGTGTGTGTGTGTGTGTGTTGATTTATGTTTATTTTTACTCATTGTAAATCCCCTCCCCAACCTGTATGGGCCCGAGGCCTAATAAAAAACAGTGTCAAAAGTCAAAGTATCTTACACACACACTCATACACACCCGCACTCATACACAAACACACACACCCACACCCACACACACACACACACGCACACACATACACTAACTAAATACAAAGTTTTAAAGAAATCCGTCCATTACTTTCACTTCCGAGAAAAGTGCGCAAAATAAAGATTACTTCAGCACGATGACGTCACTCGAGATACGTATGTCTTGGATAAGGCATTATGTCGATTTGCATAATTTTGGCTTTACGTCGGAGGCATAGGTAAAGTACACACTAAACTTTAACCAAAACACTCCAGGGATAACATGGAATTTTAACAAGCAAATGAAATTATGACATCAGCATGAAGACGTCACCCAACATGCATAATTTTGTGTCGTGTGGTGGGGTTTACTGTTTCCTACCGAAATACCAAGTTTTAACAAATCTGTCCATTAGTTTCATTTTGCGGATGACATTGATGGATTGGCTGGAGAGGAACAAGAACTTGAACAGCTGGTACAGAGGCTTGACATCACCTCCAGAGCTTATGGAATGGAAATAAGTGCAGAGAAGACCAACATGATGACCAACAAAACAGGACCATCAGTCTACATTCCAATATAAGACTGCTTCGCTCCCTTGTCATCTCCATCTTCCTATACGCTTGCGAAACATTGACCCTCAAAGCAGATCTACAACGAAGAATACAAGGCATGCAGATGAGGTGCTTCAAGAGACTTCTGGGCATTTCCTATAGTCTACCCAGCACATCACCAACGACGAAGTCCGACAGACCATCACACAAGCCATTGGACAACACGATGTCATGCTCACAGTGGTGAAGAAATGGAAACTCCGATGGTATGGCCACGTCACCAGATCATCAGGCCTTGCAAATACCATCCTGCAAGGCACATTGCAAGGATGTAGGAGAAGAGAGAGAGACAGAAAAAGAGGTGAAAGTACAACATTCGAGAATGGACTGGCTTGATACTGAGCGAAGCCATCAGGGTTGCTGAGGAAAGAGAAAGCTGGAGTACGCTGGTTAAACCATCATCAGCAACGACCTCCGAGTTACGGGATAGGATAGGATAGGATAGGATAGGATAGGATAGGATAGGATAGTGTACCCAAACTGAACAAAATCGCTTCAGTCGTTTTTGAGAAAAATGTGTTTAGCCACAAAACGTCTCCATTGACTTTGACCTTTGCTCTAAGCCACGGGAGATAGGCCACTAATCTAGGTATTGTCCCTGTGAAGTTTGGTCAAAATCTGACAGACCGACATTTGGTTCCTTCTGATTACACTTCTTCCCTCCCACCCACCCCTCTTCTTCTCTCCCGATTGTTACACAGTATCTCCAGATAATTCTGGAAACACAACAATTACACCCAAAAAGGTAGGTCATTTTGGCAGACGCGGGTAGAAATGTTTGATCATTAGCATTCAACCCTATTTATCAAATAGGTAGGCCGTAGCATTCAACCCTATGTATCAAATAGATAGGCTGTTTGCTTTCTACCGTTTTTGTACCGAGGTTCCACTCTACTTGTATAATGCTCTTGTGATCTGTTAATATCACGTCTGCAAAGCGTAGGCGTTCGCAACTAGGAGTTCGTCCGCAAATGGAGAACCTTGCCCTATCAAAGCATGTTGAAATCTATATATATATATAAATATAATATGTATAATCTATTTATAATGTAAAAAAGGTCGCATTGTTAGGAAACACACATGGCGCTTGCTGTGGTCAATACACTTTCATTGCACATGCTACACAGAAAATGCGCCTTGTTACTGTTAATATGAGCATTTTAATGAAGTTGTTGGCAAGATGGGCCAATTACCTTACCTATGAAACGCTAGCATTAACGTACATCCATGCAATACAGGATAGGCCTACAAGATGCACTGTCCTTATAGATCAAACGAAGAATTTGACCAAGGAATAGGACACATTAGATTGCAAACGTTTCTCGCCCGCTGCTCGCACGTGAGTTGTTCCCCAAGAACAGAAATACCGCTGAATGTCATGCAAAACTATTACAACAGAACACACAGGCCTACCTATGAAAGGGTTGAAAGTGCACGACGCGTTGTTTTTTTTGTCCCTACTGGTGCATGTGATGGTGGCGCCGGGCGCCTTGTTTTCCAGTCCACTCATGAAGCGAATGGTTGATGATGTGGGGTTTCTGGTGATGCTGTAGTCAAAGTGATTTGAGGTGCAGTTGGGACAGCCATCTTCTGAACAAGCCTTACATTCTCCAAACAAAGAACGTTTTGCTACTTTCGGTGGTTGATATTGCCATTCAATGTTGTGACCCCGTTTCATTCCCGTGCAAGTGACACTGTCAGTGGTCTCTTGAATCAGTTTGTTGAATTCGCCTGCAGTGGTACACGATTGCAGGTTGAAGCTGTAGCGGGTCTCTGGAAATAAATTAGATTAGATTAAAATAGATACTATTTAGTATAGCTCGTATAAGGTACTCGCAATTGGACACAGCTTAAAATAGTATACCACAATGACTGCATAGGCTAGCTCATAGACATACGTGTAGAAGGGCCATCCAACACAGCGCCTATACTACTGTTGACCATCATACAGTGATGTTACAGCACTCGGGTGTTTCGGGGATGGATTCCGTCAAACCCTGGGGATAGTCACACACAAGTTCAAACCTTTTTTTTTTCTTATTTGTTTAATTATTTTTAGAAATAATTTTATCGGAAAAGATATGCGGATGAATAAAGTCTTCTATTAAGTCTAATACTAATTTACGTCCACACTTACCTGGTACTACGAGGAGAGTGCATCGTACTTGATCCGCGTTATTTCTACTTGAACACAGCACAGTGAGGCCGTCATACTGCTGCTGATTGTGGGTCAGTTCTAGATACCCTGTCTGGTCCGTTCTTGACACTGTGATGTCATCACTGCTTCCGATGCAATGTCTGCCGTTACACTCGGTGCAAGAAGCGCAACTGCCGAACGTGTAGTGGGTTCCTCGAGAGTCGGTCACGTTCCAGTAGAAGTTGTGTTGATTAGTTAGCCCTTCACAGACCAAGGTGTTGTCGCCTGATACATTCATTGTGAAGTTGCTAGTAAAAGAGTTGGTATCGCAGTTGGTGACTCTCAATCGACCTGCGACCAATCAAAGCCAATGTCATGTTCATACGTAGGGCTAGTTGTTCTTTCAGAGCGCACTTACCAGACCAAGAGTCTGCTAAATGCAGATTAAATAAATAAATAAATGTGCTTGGGAGGTATACTGGATACAGTAAATCTATGTTTGCATCGATCAAGAATGCGGACTGTGCTTTAAACTGACCTATAAGCCGATAAGTGTGCTCTAAAAGCACAATGATGTTACTATCAAAAAAGTTAACAAAGATAAAAAAGGAAAGACGAATTTGAGAATAAAGACAATATTACTGGGGTTTGTGTGTGTGTGTGTGTGTGTGTGTGTGTTGTGTGTGTATATATATGTATGTGTATGGGTGTGTGTGTTTATATGTGTGTGTGTGTGTGTGTGTGTGTGTGTAAATTCAGATAAAAGAACAGAGTAGGATGGTGGTGGTGGAGGAGTGAGTTAATCAACGAAATAAAATTAAAAAACAACAACAGCAACAATAACCATAACAAAAACAACCACAACAGATAAAAGAACAGAATGGGATGGTGGTGGTGGGGAAGTGTGTTAATCAAACAAAGAAAAAATACCAACAACAGTAACAGTAATCATAACAAAAACAACAACAACCACCCCCAAATGGGACAAATTGAAGAGAACAGAAACATGACACCAATAAAAAAAATAACATGTCAATAAATACACGAAAAAAGACGAATATAAACGAAGCAGGAAAAGACAAATGCATCTCAAATTACCCACACAAAAAGAGTTGGAGGACAGAAATAAAACGACAACAACAACTTAAACAAAACACACGGAAATGGCGGTAAATATTAAGAACAGGCAATCAGCAAAACAAACAGTACAAAACAAAGAGCCACAAGAAATCCAATATTGTAGATCAATAATAGCCTTACCTTGTGATACAGCCGCTAGTGATAGCACAAGGCAACAGCATACAAAGTGGAAACGTTCCATGCTTGCAGTCAAAGCACAACTTCACCTGGAAAACTAAACACTAAACTTTCATCGCTCTTCTGTTGTTAACCGTTATCTTGATGAAGTTGTCTGATACAGCGCAAGTATCCCCCATTAGCTGCAGTGTACGCTCGTGTGCATTTAGATCATAGATGATCAGTGAATATACTTTTATAAACTAGCATCTCATCAACAAATCGTCAGGGATTTGGGGATACCTGCGCTGTATCAGACATCCTCATAAATAATTAAATAAAGATTAAAAAAATAAATTTAAAAAAAACAATGCAAACAAAATTTTTTACCAAAATTATAAAAACTAAAACTGTACATTGAGTGAAGCTGTATAACTTTGCAACGATGATAGAGACCGAAATTCTGATTTACAATTTCTAAGAGTAAGATACTTGTTTATCGTGTATCTTATATCACAGTGATACGTCAAATTTAGTCTATGAATTCACCAATTCATTGTTTTGGGGAACAGTTCAGGGCACAATCTCCAATAGTACCCCAAGAACCTATTTAAGTATATATGACGGAATGAAGTATTGGTAGAGTGCATGAATAACTCCACGTCGACGACATAAAGACGTTCTGTCACAATAAGTAGTTTGCAAATGCATATAGCCTTTTAATGTTTTTAGAAAACGAACTGACGAAAACTTTCAAACTAAGGATTGAATGGAATGAAAAGGAAATAAAAATTTACAAACGCAGAGAACCCAGATAACTACATCGTGCAATGATTAGATTGATTTTACAATAATCATTTGCTTTTACATTTAATTAGATTATTTATTTTACAATAAAAAGACTCATTTTACAATAACCAGATTGCCAGGGCCATCAACTTAGAAAAAAAAATTGATTTTACAATATTTATTTATTTTAAAAAACTTATTAGATTATTTTTTTACACAATAATAAAATGTTAGCCTGGACTAGTAAATCAGTTAAATAAAAGATAAAGTCAAGTCTAGTCAATTCAAGTCAAGTCAAGATATCGGGTGCACGACGATACGCCTAACTGTCAATTCGCCTCAGTCAACTCGCCTGAACATTAAGTCAAGCCGCCCGAATGTATGACGACTCGCCTACAGACTATTGCCCTCACCTCGTTTTCAGTCGATTCGCCTACATCTTTGGATCCTCGATATCGCAGTGACTCCGCGCGAGCGTCTGACAATTCGGTTACACCTCTCTCTCAGAAATTCGCGCGCAGCCACCGCGATATTGTCATTTAGGCCTATTAGTAATTTATAGTGTTTAAGGAACGAGTTATTGTTAGGGTTAGGGTTAGGATTAGAATAAGGCGTTATGCAATACCCACGCTACAAGTTACTGGCGCCGCGCGCGATCGCCTCCATTCACTGCTTTCAGTTACGCGAGACAATATGGCGATATAATACCCGCTAACACAATACACCACAACGATGATTAAGTTGTGCATTCAAAACCATTGGGCGAGTTTGCTCTCACACATGTAGGGCAATTGACTTGAGATGTTGCGAATTGACTGAAAACGAGGTGAGGGCAATCGTCGTTAGGCGAATCGTCATACATCCATTCTTAGTCAATCTGAACGCGATAGTTAAACCTTGAATCCATTCTTATTCAATGTGAACGGCTGCACAGTAACTGCAGCAATTTAGACGACCCTGGTGTTGCTAAAAGACAAAAAAGGAAAGTACAAAGCATACGGTTAAGGACACAAATTATACATTCGCAGAGAAGGGTCTCTATAGTTATTTTCTGTATATCCAGCAGTTCTGTTTTTGTCTTTATTTTACAACAGTTCATCTATAGCACTCTGATGGATCTTAAAACCTTGATTGGAACCATTCGACCCGAAGACTGAACGAAATGTCAGAAATCACACGGCTGATAGATAATGGAGATTTTTTTTAAAAATCAAGCCACTTATTCTTTACACACACAAAAATCCCCAACATATTTTCACGAATCAATGAAGAGAAATTCATCCTTTAATAGATGTACTGATATCTTTAGACAATTCGAGGATATACAGACCTATATATTGTGTGTTCACAATAGTTTAGTCTCAGTGTTCCCCCCACACAAAAAAAAAGTCTTTGGGACTCCCAGGTATACAATTTTAAGAGTCCTTGTGCAAATTTTGAGAGTCCCCAAGTCGGTGGATGAACGGGTTTTGGGCCCAGTCAACCAAGTCGGAAGTGACATGATCGTGCATGATAGAATCAAAGAATGGATTCATGAAGATTTCTTCTGTTCAGTGAATGTATTGCTTGGAGGAAGTTTACAATGCGCGCGTATGCGATTTTTAAGGACGACAACTCCCGACACAATCTTTAATCGTCTGCAATGGCAGTCTTAGTTGGGTTCTGATTCTGATTATGCCGTGAATTAGTTCGCCACTCGTTGGTCCTATTTTTGACATCAGCGATTCGAAAAAAATGTGTGCGTCAACAGGACGCACACATGCCAATTTGTCTGCGTCATTTTTCATATTTTGTGCGTGATTGACGCACTACTGTGCGTAATCGGGAACACTGCAGTCTAATATCGTACAATTTATGGAAGAAAAATCTTACAAGTAAAAACCTTTCATATTCACGGAAGATTAGGCTTCGACTGAGAAGCTACATTCATTGACACTAAATAAGCCGTCACGCCCCACAGCGAACACAACACAAAGACACAAAAAGAACAATCCAACACTGCGACTATACATGTAGATCTACTGTATACACTGACAGTTAGAAATCCGCAAAGAGGAACAACTCATAACATGTCCACGTTCTTGGGATTGAGCCAATAGTCAGCTTTACATGTCCACTTCTGTGTGGGTGTTGTTGTTTTTACTTCCCATTCTGTGTTTCTTTATTTATTGGAGCAACGTTCACCAGCTGTCAAAATTCTATGTAAGAGGTCATAGAAGAATTGTTAAATTCAACTGAACACAGCGAAACTGAATATGTATACACCTAATTAACTGAAACAAGGACCTGTTTTTCTTGTCAATAGTTCTATGGAAACCATCACCAAGGCAGGAAGTGTCATTGTAGGAACGGAAACATGACGTCATTGAATCACTTAGTATAAGTAATGATTTCATTTTTCAAGCCAGTTAGGCTATGATCACTGACGTTAGCGCCTTCAAAGATAATGGATGACCAAGATTGGACAGTAGGCTTGAAAAAGCGTAGCAGCGTTCGCTAGAGTGATTTGCCCCTGAATGCGTGCAACCGGTCTGTCAACATCGAGGACGGAGAGAAGAAGAAACGCACTCGCAAAGGTGGCCAGCATTGTGCTGCGCCTAATTGCACTAATGCGAGGTATTCTGTGAACTGCGTAGGATGGTCATTCTTCAGATTTCCTGCACAGCAAGCACGGTGAGTTTTTGGTTTTTTTCTTCGAAGTTTATGTAGCTTTTGGTGCCGATCATTCTGCACACGTGTTTACCTATCAGTCAGTGTTAGCGATCTGTGACCCATCCTGAGAAAACCAGGGTTTAGTCGGAACGTTGATGGAGTTATGACTATATATGAAAACTACGTGCAACTATCTCTCTGCCGACATAAGAATGGTCCCTGTATTTTAAAAACTGAGGAAGTTATATCAGTTTAAAGGCTGGAGGGGTGCAGAGGACAGTTTTGAGAAAATGAGATACGAGGATGAAGATGAGCTTTTAAAACTGCATACATACATGTATGTGTGGCAAGTTTATGAGCAGACTGCTCAAATTTGGACTTCTTGTGCTTATGTCAATTAAAGGTACTGACTGTAGGCACTCTGCTTTTTATGGGAATATAATTTAATTATATATATAAGTGAAAGGTAAATGGTAGAGATTGCTAGTGATACAATGGTTGCTAATGTTAATTCAAATGTTAATAACAACCCACCACTTGGCCCCACCTACCACTTTCTGGAATGGGTTGTTTCAGTTTTTGTGTGATAATAAAATTAACACAAATTATATTGGTATTTTTTCAGGTGTGATGTTTGGAAACAGAATTGCAGACGTCAAGACCTGATGCACAAGACTGCCAAGGCGCTGAATGCTTCATGTGTCCTGTGTAGGAATCACTTTGAGGATAGTCAGTTCTATCGACCTGCAGTGAAAGATCGACTGATACCCAATGCTTTGCCCACACTCTTTGATGTATCAAATGCACCGCCACGTCTGAAATCCAGCAGAAAATCACCCTAGAAACGACCCCAGAATATGACTCAAGAGAAGAAAAGGCGCAAGATAGAATCTCTGAATGGTTTGTAATATTATTATTGTTTTTACAAAATGAAATCTGTATACATATGCACATGCACACTCTGAAACACACACACACATAACTGAGCTACCTTGTACCACATTTACCAATTTAAAAAAAGAAGCAATATTTGAACACAGATGTGGAAGTGCAGCCATATTTATATACAGGGAAAATAAAAAGGTCAAAACGTACACATTATTATTTCTATTTTTCCCCCCAGAAGTGTGGGAAGGCACATGACGTGACATGTATACAATTTCATTCTCTAATTAATTGGGACAGTCCTAAGGCATTGAAAACTGCGAAATAGAAGTGATCACATAGTGCCTATTTTATATGCTGCTTGTAGATGTAGTAATTATGCATGCCTTTAGTTTTAATTAGTGGCCCCCTACAATAACCTGGTAATTGCCTCCTTACCCTCCCCCTTTCACTGTGCATTTCTGCTATACATTCATTCTCCTTATGTGTGTATGTTTACAGAGGAGGAGGAGGATAACTTGGCTGAAATCCAGGATCAAGAACTTCCAAGCTGCAGTCCCACAAGTGCAGAAGAAGAAGCTCCCAACTTTGCCAGAGGAACTTTGCGCAAGGGTGAGTTGTATTATTTTGGGGTCTGAACTGTTGTATCTCATGGAAACAGGGTATGTAAAACCACAAAATGTTAAGCAATAATGAGAATAGTAGTAATGAAACAATAATAATAATAATAAAACTCATCATCACATTTTCTTGTAAGATGATGATAATAAGTAAATAACATTCAATGTCTCAGACTGCCCCTACCCCCCCCCCCCAACCCCCCTTTTAATATTTTAAAAATATTACTAGGCAAGAAATTCATTACACTCTATTTAAATTAGTTGAGATCACGCGATAGGTGCCATTATGTTCCCCAAGCGCCCACGCCCACCCCCCAGGTCAGAAGGCATTTTGACCATCCCCCCACACTCCCACCCCCAATATTTCGAAGGGTGCGGTGTCTCTGATTATACCAAGCATCATAATAACATTGAAGTTAAGTTGTTAGAATTCTGTTCCCTTCTCTGTCATGGTTGCGGTTATTAAACCTAGTGCTGGAGAAATTACAGCTAATCTTTAATGCAAAACTTAGTAACTGATATATGACAACACAGTGGTAAGTCTTGATATGTGTATGTTTCAGGCACCGAAGAAGAAAAAATTGCTTCCTTGACCTCTATGGTGAAAATGCTGAAAGCAAGGCTGCTTCGGAGAGAAAGAAGATCAGCAAGTTGAAATGCAAGATTCAAAACCCCAAAACCCCAAAACAAAAAACAAACATCAAAGTGCTGATGAAAAAGATGAAGGAAATTCTTCCTAGTCAACAGTCAGCTCCGAATTGCAGGCATGTCAAAAATGGGTAGGAAGTGGACTGATCTTGACAAGACTCTTGCATTGACAATCTATCATGCATCACCAAGAGCCTACAAACTGTTGGGGAAAGTGTTGACTCTGCCAGCAGTTAAGACATTAAAGAGAGTCGTGTACAATTTTTCTTTCCATGTTGACCTGCAACATAAAACCTAAAACGGGTGTTTGACATTTCAGAGGTTTATCTTGTGATGCCTATGGAGCAGCTTTTTTTGTGCCGTTCATTTTAATGTCTGTAATTCCCCATCCCCCCTTTTCCCATTTTTTCGGCTAAAATGCCCCCTGGGCTATGAGCCTTGTTTCATGCTTTAATTATATGTGATTTTGCTAATAAAAGGACAAAGTTCCAAAAGTTCAAAATAGCAGGTGTAGGATGTTTCCATCAAAATGCTTTTAGATATTGATAGAAATGTTGTTAATGAGTTCAAATGTGCTAAAAAAATGAAATTGGCCCAAAATTGTCCTCTGCTTTGTTTTGGCCTGTAGCTCAAAAGTACCACTGGCGACTTAACCCCGTTTTAGTCACGATGGGTCACATATAGCTTAATGTTGGTAAACTCTGTGCATAAGTATATTTCAGGGTGAAATAATATAGCGTAATGTTGATAAACAAACGCAGTAGATGTATATTTCAGGGTGAAACCATCAAACTTTAGATATCTTATACTGTTACATGCTTATATGTGTGATGTCGATGTCTTGAATTACATATTTGTATCCATTATTGCTTGAATACAAGGAATAAATCTGTTCAATGTTACACAACACTCAACAGTCACAATTGTGTTTGTTGACAATTTCAATTGGCAAATCTCCTTCCTCTCTTTCTTTTCTTTTCATTTTCTTCTTCAGCTTTTCACTTAATCTGTCACTTCACTCTCATTATTCTCTCTCCCACCAACCCACCCCTTTTTCAATTCTGTTTTGTGTTTCTTTGTGCATGAGAGTTTATCTTTAATAAATATATTATTCTATTACATTTTGTTGTCAACTTTATTTTTCACAATACTGTCTTGTGTATTAAAAACAAAAAGTATCGTTTTAATAAGCTATCAATCTGTCATTACAGTGTTTTGTTTTTTTAATTTTTGTACATGCACACAAAATTAAAAAAAAGGTCAATTACATGTAACAACTATATTAAAATTAATGTAAACAAACAACAAAATAGATTAATCAACCATTCAACTGATTATGTCTACCACAAAACAGAACATAAACAAAAAACAAACAAAAAGAAATACATTGAAATAAAACTTACAAAAATTACAACTAAACAAAGCCATCAAAACAAAGGGGTAGGGGCGTGTGGGAATGGAGGTTATTTCAAACATTGAAAAGACTGCATAAAGAATTCCCTAACAACTCATATCAAAAGTCACAAAGAGTATGTTTTATTCATTCTATAGATGCTTTTGCACACACCCTACCTGCACCCCCAAAGCACATTAATTTTTTTTTTTACAAACAGCTTGCAAGCTTGTTTATGAGATATCTATATATATGTTGTCTAGATGAATAATCAATAAAAATAGAGGATTTAAAAGACAGAACGAAATAAAGTCACTGCTTTTATATAAATATAGTCGTATAAACCCAGCATAAACAATCGCATATTTATTTTTATTGCGCAAAGGCCACGCCGAAGTTACGACATATTACACAGTACACACAAGGAACGCTGACCGCGAACACGCTTTCAAGGGCAAGTAACTCGTGCCGCGGGTACGCTTTCGCTAATATAAGAAGTGTGCCACTGTCCAATCTTGGTCATCCATTATCTTTGGCGCCTTGAGCAGCTCTTGAGCGTGAAAGGCGCTATAGTAGAACAATTAAATAAAAAATGAAAATAAACTAAATAAAATATTTTAACGCAATCACTTGAATGAAAAGTTCAGCATAAACAAGTAGAAATATTAACATTAATATCTTAAAATAAATAAATAAATTAATTAATTAATTAATTAAATAAATTTTAAAAATCCTAAAATGAATATTGTAAAGAAAATAACTAAATCAATGTATACAAATACACAACAAAATGAATGTATTAAAATAAATAAATTAGTAAATATAAATACATAAATAAACCAGTAAATAAATAAGGCGTTTGTCTGAGTCTGGCATGCAGCTCTGAGTGGAACCATGAGAGTGTACAACATCAGCCCAAACATTATTGAAGTCATCAAAAGCCTGTGTAGCCGAGCGGAGACTTTAACTCCCGACTCTCGGCCACCAACCCTTGGGAACATTGCTCCACCCGAGCTGTCATTTTCATGTAGTCCCTCAAAAGAAGGACATAAAAATATTTGCCTTGCAAGGCGGTGGAGCGTGGTTGGGAGTACCGGGTTGCCGGCTACTAGTGCCACGCATTCTAACTGCAAGGCCGCTGCCACCGACCTGCATAAAATGGCTGCCGACAATGTGGTCCCGCTCGGCACCAGACGCAGCAGGCGAATGGTCAGCCAGGGAGAACAAATGTCGTGTCGCCTTGTACTGCTAACCCGATGGCATACCCAAAGGATTCTGCAAAGCAGTAGCCACCCAATGCTACCAAGAAAACTCAACGTAGACAATTTCTCTCCCCAGCCTCAACCAGTCGCCTCCCTTTCCGCTACAGATCCCACAGCTGAAATGGAACCATGTCCCCATTGTTTCCCTGTTCCCGGTCGTTGGCACCACTTGTAGCCGAGTGGAGACTTTAACTCCCGACTCTCGGCCACCAACCCTTGGGAACATTGCTCCACCCGAGCTGTCATGGCACGCTCGAAACCCTGGTGTCCCATCTTGTTGTGGCTTGCTGCAAGGACATCTGGCCGCAAAGAACTTGGTAGCACCAGTGGGTCCCATCTGCCCTGCACCACTTGTGGCCGAGCAGAGACTTTAACTCCCGACTCTCGGCCACCAACCCTTGGGAACATTGCTCCACCCGAGCTGTCATTTTCATGTAGTCCCTCAAAAGAAGGACATAAAAATATTTGCCTTGCAAGGCGGTGGAGCGTGGTTGGGAGTACCGGGTTGCCGGCTACTAGTGCTACGCATTCTAACTGCAAGGCCGCTGCCACCGACCTGCATAAAATGCCTGCCGACAATGTGGTCCCGCTCGGCACCAGACGCAGCAGGCGAATGGTCAGCCGGGGACAACAAATGTCGTGTTGCCTTGTACTGCTAACCCAATGGCATACCCAAAGGATTCCGCAAAGCAGTAGCCACCCAAGGCCAGTCTAACCAAGAAAACTCAAGGTAGACAATTTCTCTCCCAAGCTTCAACCAGTCGCCTCCCTTTCCGCTACACCTGTATGACAAGGCTACCAGTGCAGTCCTCCACAACAGCGCCATCGGTTCTGAAGAACAATCGGTGTGCGTCAAGGATGCCCACTCTCTCCAATACTCTTCATCATCTTCCTAGTGCGCATCATGCCAGATGCCCTTGCAGATCACAAAAGCACAGTCAGCTTAAGGGGGTAGAGCAATCTCCAACCTTCGTTTTGCGGATGACATTGATGGATTGGCTGGAGAGGAACAAGAAATTAAACAGTTGGTACAGAGGCTTGACACCACCTCCAGAACCTATGGAATGGAAATAAGTGCTGAGAAAACCAAAATGATGACCAACAACACCAATGGCATCAACACGGACATCAACGTCCAAGGTAAGACTGCTACGCACCCTTGTCATCTCCATCTTCCTATACGCTTACGAAACATGGACCATCACAGCAGACCTACAACGAAGAATACAAAGCATGGAGATGAGGTGCTCCAGAAGACTTCTAGGCATTTCTTATATCCAGCACATAAACGACGAAGTCCGACAGACCATCACACAAGCCTTTGGACAACGCGATGACCTGCTTACAGTGGTGAAGAAACGGAAACTCCGATGGTATGGCCATGCCACCAGATCATCAGGCCTTGCAAAGATCATCCTGTAAGTCACGATGCATGGAGGTAGAAGAAGAGGGAGACCGAAAAAGAGGTGGGAGGACAACATTCGAGAATGGACTGGGTTGACACTGAGCGAGGCCATGAGGGTTGCTGAGGACAGGGAAAGATGGAGTGCGCTGGCTCGACGATCATCTGTGGTGCCCCTGCGACCTCCGAGTTACGGGATAGGATAGGATATGATAGGAAATAAATAAATTAGTAAATAAAATAAATGAAATAAACCCTTGGGAAATAAAAACTTAACAGTGGCAATGAGAAGAAATGTTCACAATAGGCCTAATTTGGAAACGGAAGGTAATTTTTCTTTTTGTTTTGTTTTTAGCTACCTAGAATTATTCGTGCGGACATTTCGTCTCAGAACACAACGAAAGGTTCCCCGAGCTGCAAGCTTTCTTCAGTAAAGAGGAGGTGGTGGTTGTCTGGCAGTGTACAGCAGAACTAGTGAAGAATGGACTGCAAGCTTTCTTCAGTAAGAGGAGGTGGTGGTTGTCTGGCAGTGCAAGCTTTCTTCAGTAAGAGGAGGTGGTGGTTGTCTGGCAGTGCAAGCTTTGTTCAGTAAAGAGGAGGTGGTGGTTGTCTGGCAGTGCAATCTTTGTTCAGTAAAGAGGAGGTGGTGGTTGTCTGGCAGTGCAAGCTTTCTTCAGTAAAGAGGAGATGGTGGTTGTCTGGAGCTGCAAGCTTTGTTCAGTAAAGAGGAGGTGGTGGTTGTCTGGAGCTGCAAGCTTTGTTCAGTAAAGAGGAGGTGGTGGTTGTCTGGCAGTGCAAGCTTTGTTCAGTAAAGAGGAGGTGGTGGTTGTCTGGCAGTGCACAGCAGAACTAGCGAAGATAGCTAGGAGTGTAGCTGAAATCCAACTTTCCGTTGATCTGAAAGGTTTGATGGGAGGACAGAACAGACATTGTAGTCGAGAAACTGCGTTTGTTTGCAAAAAATGTCCGCCCCAACGTCAGAAAACTCTGGCGCAACATTCTGTCAAGCCGACCATAGTTGTTTCCCCTCTCACAATGAAACCGGGCTATTAATTTGGTCAACATGAATAAATAAATAAATAAATAAATAAAAGAATCAATTAATAGGTACATAAAGTAAGTCAGCAAGGAAGCAAGTGAATGAGTTTGTAAGTTAGTAAATATATAAATAAATACATTGATTTTATAAATACAATAAATAAATAAATAAATAAATAAATAAATAAAATAAATAAATAAATAAATAAATAAATAAATAAATAAATAAATAAATAAAACAAATAAATAAATAAAGTCTTGGAAAATAAAAACTAAAACACTAGCATTGAAATGAAATGTAGTTACATAAGTTAAGTCAGCAAGTAAGCAAGTAAATTGATCAAGTAAAAATCAGTATATACATAATCAATCAATTAACTATATCATTGATTAATTAGTCAGTTAATAAATTACTTAATTTAATTAATTATTGTATTGACTAATTAATTAATTAATGTGTAGACTCTCGTACTTGATATAATGTGGTCCTGATTCGGCTTTTAGCAGTCCCTGACCCTGTCAACAATGACTAACTCATTTTATATAATTAATCCCCAATTCGCGTCGGCGAGCACCTCAGTAATTGAATACAACTGCACAAATAAAAAAAAATGTAAAAAAAGAAAACCTTACCACTATACAAATATTAGCCACATTTATGAGACTTTCTTCATAACAATTTGCTAATGCTACACAAACGACAACAAAATAAAACTTCTAAACACACGAAGACATACTTCCTCCCCATTTGATCAACGAGGACGCGTGCTCTACCGCTCACTCACACTGTAACGAGCTTTGTTTCCTTCACACACCGCGTTCAAACACCATTGAAGAGAAAGATAGTTTTCTAGAGGCGATGAAAGCCCCACCGATCGCAGGCTTGCTTACTGAGTGGATTTCAAGAGAAAAAAGCTTCAAGTGTTTCAAAGGAAAGCCCGCCCCATCATCCCCTTTCCCACTACTATGTCATTCATGGCGTATTCTAAACTGACGTAAGTGAATAGACGTTACATTAAATAAAGAAACACACTATCTGTATACTAAATGCATCCTGTTACCGACAATTCCCAGCTTGACAGGACATTTTTGAGCAGATCTGAATTCTGATACGCAAAAGCAGTCATAGTCATAAAATCGTGGAAATACCCGTTTGATCTTCATAGCACATTACTTTCCTAATTTCACTAGGTTTTAAAGTCAAAATCAGTCGCAGTGGGACAACTGTCAGTGGTACGGGTCCATGTGTATCACTAGTTTGTATCTCGTCAACATCTTCTTCTTCTTCTTCTTCTTCCGTATGTTACACGTGCCCTCGGTTACATGACATTACATTACATGATTATTGCTTTAGGTCCAGCGGACTCTTCCGAGCCAAATCAGGACCGGACAACCCTTGATCCGCATAAAAGCTTTGCTAAAACAACCCTAAGGTAAAACTGAAAGCTCTCCACCAGCCAGTCACTTTACAATAAAGACATCCCCCGCAGGGGACGCTGAGGCTGTACTCTAATTTATCAAACCCCCGTTTACAAAAACAAAATAGAATTCAAACATAATTAATTATCAACAAAACACATACATATAAAATGCCTACTTTGAAAAATAATAACATCATAGGAAGCCCTAGTGACCACCTGGCAGAAAGCGTCCAATATTCCCAAGCTGATCCAACAGACCTCATACACAAATAAGCAGTCTTGTCCCGGAAGAGTTTTCACGAAAAAAGGTAGGTGACTGGTCTAGCGAAGAAGAAGATAGTATAGCAGATTGATAGAACAGAGCAGGAATGAGAAAGAGCAAATGAGAAAGACAGCGACAGTGGGGATTTAAAGCACTAAATTTCCAGAAAGTGGGGATACTATTTATACTGAAACCCCCGGCACCCCAACGGGGGTCGTGCCCTCGGTACTAGAAGTAGTAGGAGGAGGAGGAGAAGGAGGAGGACGAGGTGAAGGAGAAAGAGGCGGATATTGAGGACGAGGATGATAATATTTCTGCTTCATCTTCTTCTAACATTACTTGTATTATTATTATTATTATTATTATTATTATTAGTAGTAGTAGTAGTAGTAGTAGTAGTTGTGTTAGTAGTAGTAGTAGTAGTAGTAGTAGTAGTAGTAGTAGTAGTAGTAGTAGTAGTATTTTAAATTACATTTTTATAAAGTAGACTAGAAGTTTTAATGTTTCTGTGTGATGTTTTCATAAGTATGTGAGTGTAGCAGAGCTAGAGACCCACAATGTTGGATATAAACACCGTCTTGTATATTGTGACATTGTAGAATTGATAAAGTGATGTTTCAAAACATTTAAAGATTTTTATGAACATTTATGTGATAGGATTTGTTATGCATTAGCCCATTCATTTCAGGGTATATACAAAAGGTATCCTTAGTTTTAAATGTACGCTGTACTTGTAAAATGTATAAACCTTCCATTATAAAGCATAAAGTTCTATGTTCTATACTTACTTTTTAGCCGACGTCTTCAATGCTGTTGGATTTTAGATCCTTGTTCTCTGAGTCACCGTGGTATATCTCATCTACATTCATTGTCCAATCTTAGGCTTATAATTTTATTGCATTGCGTGGACGGACAGGGCAAAACTACTACTGCTACTACTACTACTACTACTACTACTACTAGCCTACTACTAATTTGTAATTATCCCGAGACAATTCGCCCTTACTCCTTTGGATGAGAATATAAATCGAGGTCTAGTCTGTCCACGCACGCATTCCCTAACACGGAATTTAAAGATCCTGACGCTCATGTCCTAGAGAGGTGAGTGCCTACTACATAAATACACCCAGCATGCACTAGGCCCTACTCCTCATCCCCGGTCGCCCACGATAGTGCTCAGTCGTCTGGGCGTCCGACTATGCGCCCAAAGGTTGCATATGGGTGACTCGCGCGGCTTGAGTTAGATCCTGTATCGACCAGCGCCTTGAGCAGCTCTTGAACTGGAAAAAGCGCTATATATTATGATAAAATGAATACATACATAAATATAAAAAGAAAGAAAGCAACTAGTAAATGTGATTTCATGTTTGTTCTTAAAGTAAGGAAGAGGGAGAATGGGAGTGTGTGAGAAGTGAGTGTGGTGAGGGGGAGGCAAAGAGCGAGAGAGAAAGAGAGAGAGAAGAGGCAGATAGAGAGAGAGAGAGACAGACAGAGAGGGAGACAGACAGAGACAGAAACAGAGAGAGAGGGGGGGGGCAGGAGGGCGGGAGCCTACTCTTACAACCGTTCCTCGATCACATTCTCCGATATTTAGTCTAGAATACTAACGACAAAATCAGTCAATATTTAATGTATTGTCTATTGAAACATAGAGGTGATGTTAGACATTAATCAATAACAACAGCAGCAATCAAATCACAGTTAATGAACCTTATAACAAAGTGGTTTGAAAGGGCAAGAGAGATTTAACACCAATCTATTAAAGTCTACCAATAGGCGACCTTGCAATAATGTTCACAACTGCTGTTATCTGTGAATCTGTGTCATCAATGTCATTATCAACATCATAATCATCATCACCCTCATCATCATCATCATCATCATCATCATCATCATCATCATCATCATCATCATCATCATCATAATCATCTTCATCATCTTCATCATCATCACCATCATCATCATGATTATCCTCGATCAATCAATCAATAATTATGTTAACGTCTTTTCACATGGTGTAAAGGCAGAGATATCGCTATTAAACGACTTGAAAATTAATATTTTTTTAAATCATTGGACACAATAGATTGGAGATTGAATCTCCAATCACCAATCTTCGTTTTGCGGATGACATTGATGGATTGGCTGGAGAGCAACAAGAACTTGAACAGCTGGTACAGAGGCTTGACACCAACTCCAGAGCTTATAGAATGGAAATAAGTGCAGAGAAGACCAAACTGATGACCAACAACACCAATGGCATCAACACGGACATCAAAGTCCAAGGCCAATCCCTCAACATAGCTTCAAATATTTAGGAGCCGTTGTATCAGACAATGGGTCCCGACAGGAAGTCCTCTCCAGGATCGCACAAACAACTGCTGCCCTGACAAGGTTGAAGCCCATTTTGAAAAGACAGGACCATCAGTCTACATTCCAAAGTAAGACTGCTGCGCTCCCTAGCCATCTCCATCTTCCTATATGCTTGCGAAGCATGGACCCTCACAGCAGATCTACAACGAAGAATACAAAGCATGGAGATGAGGTGCTACAGAAGACTTCTGGGCATTTCCTATACCCAACACATCACCAACGACAAAGTCCGACAGACCATCACACAAGCCATTGGACAACACGATGATCTGCTCACAGTGGTGAAGAAACGGAAACTCCGATGGTATGGCCACGTCACCAGATCATCAGGCCTTGCAAAGACCATTCTGCAAGGTACAGTGCAAGGAGGTAGAAGAAGAGGGGGACCGAAAAAGAGGTGGGAGGACAACATTCGAGAATGGGCAGTTTTGACACTGTGCGAAGCCATCAGGGCTACTGAGGACAGAGAAAGATGGAGTATGCTGGTTAAACGATCATCTGTGGTGCCCCTACGACCTCCGGTTTACGGGACAGGATAGGATAGGACAGGATAATAGATTGACTACATATAATACCAATATTGACTTGAAACTCCCAAATAAGCGTGTTCACAGCTTAACAACTACAACAAAAAGCAATCAAAGAAACACACAAAATAAATAAAATTAAAGTTAAAAGAACAAACAACACTTTTGTTTCTTGATTACGTTGCCTCGCGCATTTTATTATTTCTTTAGTCAGCAATAGGAAAACCCGTTTTCGCCATAAGTAAACACATTTATTGACGTGGGTTCTTTAAAACGGCTGAAGTGTTATCATCCTGTAGTTTGAAGTGTGTAACTATTAACAATGCGCTTATAGCTTTGTGACTGAGACCACAACTGTTGACAGTTCTTTCAGTTTCTGCTTTTCTTGTTCTTGATTCAGTATGGCGCAATAGTCAATAAACCTAAAATGATTTTGATCGGTTTCCCAATCAGGATGCATTATTGTAGTTGTTGTTGTTCTTCTTCTTCGTCTGCTTATTCATTTTGTACGACGTTGTTGTTGTTGTTATTATTCTTATTATTATTATTATTATTATTATTATTATTATTATTATTATTATTATTATTATTATTCCCATATTTATTATATGTGTATTTCTTTGTGTTTGTAAGGAGAGAATTATTATTATTATTAATATTCTTCTTCTTCTTCTTCTTCTTCTTCTTCTTCTTCTTCTTCTTCTTCTTCTTCTTCTTATTATTATTATTCCCATATTTATTATATGTGTATTTCTATGTGTTTGTAAGGAGAGAAGGTGCATATTATATATGTATATATATATATATATATATATATATATATATATATATATATATATATATATATATATATATATGTATATATATATATATATATATATATATATATATATATATATATATATATATATATATATATATATATATATATATATATATATATATATATATATACTTTTTAATAATAATTTTGAATTTTCTGTAACGCATGTTTGTAGGGATCCCGGGGGCAATTTTCTTTGTATTTCTGCCAAAATGTTGGGAAAAGAATTGGTTATTGTAAATGTCTATGGTCCAAACAAGGATGATCCACAATTTTATTCTGAACTTGAAATTTGTTTACAGAGAATGGGATGTGAGAATATTATAATGTGTGGAGACTGGAATTTAGTTATGAATTTTTGTTTGGATTACTGCAATTATAAACATAACAATAATATAAAAGCACAAGAACAGGTGGAATCTATGATGTCAAATCTCGATCTGGTTGATATATGGCGTGAAATTAATCCTGAATTACGTAGATTTACCTGGCGTAGAAATAGACCCTTCCAACAAAGTAGATTAGACTTCTTTCTAATTTCGGACACTTTCTCTAGTCTTGTAATAGATGCAGATATTCTCCCAGGCTACCGTACAGATCACTCTTTGGTTACCTTATCATTAACGACAGGGCAGGAAGAAAAACACTTTACATTTTGGAAATTTAATTCCTCGTTATTAAAAGATAAGACTTTCTTAGACGAGGTAAATGAATTAATTAAAGAAGTTACAGGAGACTACGCAGCTTTGCCGTACGACAGGACTAACATTATAAACATACCATCTAGTGAACTACAGTTTACTATTTCTGACCAACTCTTTTTAGACACTCTTTTAATGAAAATTAGAGCCAAGACTATTAATTTTGCAAGCAGAAAAAAGAAAATAAGTCAGAAAAAAGAGAGGGATTTAGAAAAGATGATATTAACTTTTGAAAAAAGAGACAATCTAACTGATAATGAAAGGGTTGAATTAGTAAACCTCAAAAATGAATTAGTGTCAATAAGAGAAAAAAGAATGGAAGGGGTTTTGTTGAGATCTAGAGCTAGGTGGATTGAAGATGGTGAAAAAGTAACGAAATATTTCTGTGCTCTTGAAAAACGAAATTATGTAAGCAAACAAATAAGAAAAATTACAAAACAAAATGGTGATATTTTAAGTGATACGAATGATATTTCTAACGAAGTGAATTCTTTCTACGCCAAACTTTATTCTAAAAAAGCAGTTGATGTATTCGACAAACATATTTTAGGTAGTGACATTCCATCTTTAACTATATCGGAGAAGGAATCTTTGGAGGGAGAAATTACTTTTGAGGAAGCAAGTAGAGCTTTAAAGAATATGGCAAACAACAAAAGCCCTGGAAGTGACGGATTTACAGTAGAATTTTTTAAAGTATTTTGGAAATCGTTAGGTATGTATATAGTTAGGTCTTTAAATGAGGGATTTATAAAGGGAGAATTATCAATAACACAGAAGGAAGGGGTAATCATATGCATCCCAAAGGGTGACAAACCAAGGGATCTGATTAAAAACTGGCGTCCAATATCCTTATTAAATATAACTTATAAAATAGGATCCGCTTGCATAGCTAATAGATTAAAACGTGTGCTGCCTTCATTAATTAACGAAGATCAAACAGGTTTTATGAAGGATAGATATCTTGGTGACAATGTTCGATTCATTTATGATTTGATTGAATATTTAAATAAAAATAAAAAACCTGGTCTGTTGCTTTGCCTTGACTTCGAGAAGGCCTTTGACTCATTAAGCTGGGATTTTATGTTTAAATTTCTTGATATGTATAATTTTGGGAATGATTTCTGCAATTGGGTCAAAACTTTTTATAGTAATATTAAATCAACTGTTATTGTAAATGGCAGATCAACCCCATGGTTTTCTGTTGAACGTGGTTGTAGGCAGGGAGATCCGCTGTCGCCTTATTTGTTCATTCTAAGCGTCGAAATTTTGGGTATAATGATTAGACGAAACAAAAACATCAGAGGTATCTTAATAAATGAAGAGGAAAACAAAATTTTGCAGTATGCTGATGACACCGAATTAACACTTGAAGGGGACAGTGAATCTTTCTGTGAAGCTATTTCTACCATTAATATGTTTAGTAAATTTTCTGGACTTATTTTAAATGCTGATAAATCTAGCGCAATATGGCTTGGTAGCCAAAAACATTCTGCAGTAGTATATATGCCTCATTTGCAAATGAAGTGGAACCCTGAACATTTTAAAATTCTTGGAATCTGGTTTTCTAATGATTTAAAAAGTTGTGTACAATTAAATTTTGATGAAAAGTTTATGGAAATAAAGTCTTTATACAAAATCTGGCTCAAGAGACAAATTACACCTATCGGTAGAGTCGCTGTTCTAAAATCTTTAATATTATCTAAGCTTGTGCATTTGTGGTTACTGTTGCCCAATCCACCGGATAATATTGTTGATGCAATTCAGAAAACTGCTTTTCAATTTGTTTGGAACATGAAACCTGATAAAATTAGCAGGAAAGTTTCCACTAAAAGCATTAGTGAAGGTGGTATTGGAATTCCAGACATTAGAAAGTTTATGAACGCATTAAAATTAACCTGGATACGTAAACTCTTAACTGGTAATAAAAAATGGAAGCATATTTTAACTTCTGGTGATACTTTTATATCATTCCTGGATAAAGTGGGCCCTGCATTCTGTAATTTTGTTAATGTTAATGATTTCTGGTGTGATGTATTTAATGCGTATTTTGATTTTGGTAAACAAATTCAGGTGGAAAATGAGGAAGAGTTCATTTCCGAACCACTTATGTGTAATGGCAAGATTTTGATTGGTAATAGACCTTTTTGCTGTAAAAAGTGGATTAAAAAAGGTGTATATCAGATAGCACACCTACTTCAAGAAGATGGACATTTTTTAACAGTTGAAGCTTTTAAGACTAAATATAACATTGACACTGATTTTGTAACATATAGTGGGTGTGTACAGGCCATCAAAAAGTACTTAAATGAATCTGATGTTAAGATTAATAATAATAATTTTTTGGTTAAATTTGAGTGCTGCAAAGCCCAGCGAATACTGTGTTCCGTATTTAAAGGAGCAAAATTGCTGTATGACATTCTTGCAAAACCTAATATTTTACCAAATTGTTGTACAAAATGGGATGTTAGGGTTACACGAAATGTGGACTGGAAATTCATTTTTCAAAGAATTGCACAAATAAAAGATGTTAAGTTAAAATGGCTACAAATACGAATTGTACACAGGATTCTTGGCACGAATATTGTATGTCAGAGCATGGGCCTTGAAAATGACAATCTCTGCTCATTTTGTAAGAGAGAAAAGGAAAATATTCAACATATCTTTTGGAGTTGCGAATACATCTCTAGTTTCTGGTTAGGGTTACAAAGACTCTTAAACACCTGTGAACATATTAGTAACTTGTCATTTAATGAACACTTGGTTTTGTTTGGATGTGAAAAAAATTGCAAAACAGATGCAATATTTGATTTAATTTTGTTACTTGCAAAATCATATATATATATGCATGTAAAATGAAAAAAGAAATACCATCCCTGGATGCCTTTATCAACATGCTTAAGAACAGGTATGAAATAGAAAAAATTAATGCTAACATCAAAATGAAATGCAATAGATTTAATGACCAGTGGCTAATGTATAAAAAAGTGATTTTATAAGTGTACACCTTATTTATTTATTCTATTTTATTTTATTTTATTAATTTTTTTTCTTTTTCTGTTGTTGTTGTTATTGTTGTTTGAAAATGCTTGGTGTGTTTCTGTGTGTGTTATCAGTATGTAAATTTATTGAAATAAACAAAAATATTGGAGAAAAAAAAAAAAATATATATATATATATATATATATATATATATATATATATATATATATATATATATATATATATATATATATATATATATATATATATATCGTAAGTATGACTTAGGTCAACCAACTGTCGACCTAAGACCCCCTGTTTGCAACACTTCAGACTTAAGTCAACCGAATTTCGGTCGACCTAAGGTTTTGCTGATTTACTGACTAACCATTGGGCCAACTGAATTGTTTCCATGCGCATTCGATAACCCAGAGGCAGACGATTCTTCAGTAAAGAAATTGCTATTTGGGAATGTTCCATTTGAGAGCAATCTTCCAACAAAACATTGAGCATTATTATAAGTGAACCCTTGAAAAAAGGTACCTTCTGTCTACCACCATAATTTGTGGAATATTGTTTAAACTGAGAGGGTTGTTTACGAAAAATTTTTATTTTCTATGTTTTTTCTTATTCTTAATACAATAAAAACAACGAGGAATGCGTGCTACTTCTGGTTTTGCGGAACACAATTTTTTTGTGAGATATATAGTCGACCCCTGAGCCATCGTGGATCTAAACGTATCTTCATATGGCATAACCTGTTTTACCGTCAAGCAGCATGCCAGGGTGATTGTAAATGGCGGATGATTCTCGCACGAGGTTAGTATTTTTGTGGATTTTGTAGTTTGATTGTGGACTTTGTATTTGATTCTTTTGAGTTCAGATTAATATGTAGCTTTCTAAAATCAATCGAAAGCATTGTGGAATGTGTCAGTAGTGTTCGAACGGTAAAAGAAGGATTACAAAGTTTCAATCGAACCTATCAATTGCATTTTTTCTGATTCTTCTTCAGAATTAGCTAACCCTGCTTAGTCACAAATTATCCTTATTTCGTTACTCGGTTTATATGGATATAGACTTCATCTGTGTTATCTGTATGACTGTGGGCTAATGTTTTCAAATGAATTTCACACTGAATAATTCTGAAAATAGCCTACTCTAATTTTATCACAGGCTGTGAAGTCCGTAGGCCTTGCCTCAATTACATTCCGACAGCTACAGATTTCCAGATAAAATCACAGGCTGTGAAGTCCGTAGGCCTTGCCTCAATTACATAGTATGTAATTGAGGCAAGGCCTACGGACTTCACAGCCTGTGATTTTATCAGGAAATCTGTAGCTGTCGGAATAAAAAGTAGATCTAGGCCTTAACCACACACACACAAAAAAAAAAGGGGGGGGGGGGTGTTTCGAGGCAAAAATACTTTATTACTTCATTATACAAATCAAATGGAAACATTAGCCCACAGCCATATGATATAGACTACATAGATCAAGTTTTTAACCCATGTAGGCCTATTTGAGTACACCTAGACTAGTAGAAGGTTACGGACGTTGTGTACTATGCATGTGCAATGTGTACTAAGTCGTTGTGTAGGCCTACTAAATTTCGGCGATGTGAACACTACTAGATCGGACGATGTGTAAAAGCTTTTGCTGGGTACCTTCACACTGTGGATTGGTGTATAATGACATAGTTGACAGAAAAGCTAAGCAAGGAGCCCTAAATGTTAATGCAAAATACCTTGATATATTTCCATCATCCAAGGAATTGCAAAACCAAATTGAAAGGAATATGACACAATCCTTTAATACTAAGGCAATGTTCAATACCGCAGTGATTTACAAAACTTCAAGAGTAATTTATTCTATGTCATATAGAATACTACTAGATGCTGTGCGGACCAAATATTGTAGAAATATTGAATGTGTGTGTAACCAGCCCTTCTCACAAACATATTCTTTTTGATTGCAATGTTATTACCCCCTTGTTTATTCCAGTCATAGACAGGAAAACAAGTCTAGCAGACTTTGATTTAGATTTATGCTCTGTCGTGGCAAAAATCTTAATTGATACACCAGTAGCTAGATTTGTTTAAATGTCTCCCCCCCCCCCCCCTTTTTTTTTTGTCTTATCATCTTTGGTGAACAAGACATTAATAAACCAACCAACGATGTGTACTAAGACGTTGTGTACTTTTTGGTTGTTTTGTGTGTGGGTGTGTGTGTCTGTGTGTGATGTTTTCATTCTATTTCTAGACTATCAACGAACAAGATTTATTTGATGACGGCATAAATAATCAAATAAAAAAATAGAATCTAGGACGCAGAAGTTACCGCATGATTGATCTTGACACCACTGTATTTTTATTAAATTATTATTATTATTGTTGTTGTTATTGTTATTATTAATTATTATTATTATTATTATTATTAATATTTAAAAATACTTACAAGAGAAGCTGTTCTGACCATATGTTTTGTAAACGGGGGTTCGATAAATTAGAGTAGGAGCCTCGGCGTCCCCTGCGTGGGTTGCCTGAATGAACATTGAGGTTTAACGTCCACACCCACCATTGGTTATATGGCAGATTTGGATAACCATCCCAGGAAAACAAGGGTAGGGACCTGAATCAGAACTGAACCACCAGAGCAATCATACTGCTAAATTGGATAGTGAAAATGGCCACATTTTATATTGCCCACCACGGGATTCGAACCTGGGTCATATCGGTGTGCCAGGCAAACGCTCTACCACTTGAGCTACGGCGGTGGGGGGTTGCCTTTATTTGTAAAGTGTTCTGGGTTGATAATTTGCTTTGAGTGTTATCATGTTGGTTACTTTCTTAGATCCTGCATGCATATGAGGAGTTTAGTCCTGATATGATACCACCTTTGTAGAACTTTTAAAGAACATTTAACAAGGCAGGAATAAATTTTATGGAAATGGAGATGTTTTTTTGTTTGGGGGTTATGGGAAAGTTTTCTTCTTTGCAGAATTCTCTTGTCTTTCTCCCTTAGTTATGATAGGAGGCTAGTACAAGGCTATTACAGCATGGTTATAGTAAAAATAATATCAAAATTGACTTTTTCTCTTGCACCTCCTATCTTTTGCAATAGATTCTCATATTTTAATTCCTCAGAGGACCCCTTGGGGTCATGAGCAATCTTGCCACTGTAGATTGTTCTAACCTATAAAGGGAAAAGTGAAAGCCCCAGTTGAAAACCTGTCTTGACTTTGTAGGCAAGACCGATTCACTGCGGCAACAGTACCCCCGTTGGAGTGCCGGGGGTTTTAGTATAAATAGTATCCCCACTTTCTGGAAATTTAGTGCTTTAAATTCCCACTGTCGCTGTCTTCCTCATTTGCTCTTTCCCATTCCTGATCTGTCCTATCACTCTGCTATACTATCTTCTTCTTCGCTAGATCAATGACCTACCTTTTTTCTTGAAAACTCTTCTTGGACAAGACTCCTTGTTTGTGTATGAGGTCTGTTGGATCAGCTTGGGAGTGTTGGACGCTTTCTGCCGGGTGGTCACTAGGGCTTCCTATGATGTTATTATTTAGCACTATAGGCATTTTATATGTATGTGTTTTGTTGATGATTTATAATGATGTTTGTATTCTGTTTTGTTTTTGTAACCGGGAGTTCGAGTAGTTTGGGTAAAGCCTCAGCCGTCCCCTGCGTGGGATGTCTTTATTGTAAAGTGACTGGCCGGTGGAGGGCATTCAATTTTCCCACTAGGGTTGTTTCAGCAGATCTTTTATGTGGATCGGGGGTTGTCCGGTCCTGATTTGGCTCGGAAGAGTCTGCTGGACCTAAAGCAACAATCATTCAATTTCAATCAATCAATTCCTCAGAGGTGAATCATGAATATTTGCTCTTCTTGTTCCTTGTGATATGAATTGTAATAAAAAGAAAATTAGCATGTCGTGGATAGAAATGTTCTAATTTATGTGCATAGTGTTACATTATTGCTCGATCATGTGCCTATGATCGCCCCAGAGTTATCTTTTATCCTTTTGTAACTGGGAGTTATTTCCCTTCCCTTTTTCTTGAGTCTTGGAATAAACCGGTCATGTTCAGGAGCTCTGGTCTTCTTCTTGTTCTTTCTAAAAGTTCAAGCTACGAACTTTAACATGGTGGCAGCGGTAAAGTCTAATAATGTCTATAGAAGACCATGAACTGTGAGTAAAGCACTACTTCTCTCGTTTTCCTGCTAAAACATGAAAATCAAATTGCGTTTATTCCACTACTGACTGAAGCCAGATGGGCGCCTACGTCATTTGCTTCTGTGACAACTGCTTGCGTCATTCTCTGACGTTCCGTCTGGTTCCATGAGAGATTTCATCATCTGCGAGTTTCAACTACGTCATAGTGTTCTAAACTTTTCATTTCAGTGATTGTGTAGCATATAAGTTCTTCTCTACTATCAGTATGGCTGAAAATGTTGAAAACGTTCAACAACAAAACGTTCATAGACCTAAAGTTAATCCTCCACCATCTTTAAACGTGAAGAAGGGTGCCGAGGAATGGAAACTTTTCAAGCAGATGTGGATCAATTATTGTATTGTTACTCGCATCAATACAGAAGGGGATGCTGACTATGTGAAGGCCTTGTTCCTACACACTATAGGTCCCGAAGGATTGGCTGTATACAATGGGATGCAGCTAGTTGATGGACACTCGGTGAAAGACATTATTGCTGCTTTTGATGAACACTTCATCGGTAAGACTAATGAAACTTACGAGCGATATGTCTTCAACAAGAGGGACCAAAAACTTGATGAAAATGTAGAGGACTACATTGCTGCTCTTCGCACTCTGGCGAAATCTTGTAATTTTTGCGATTGTCTATCTGATAGTTTATTAAGAGATCGCATTGTTCTGGGTATCAGAGATGATGATACCAGGAAACGTCTGCTGCAAGAATCCCAGCTAACTCTAAAGACTAGTGTTGAGATGTGCCGGGCTGCTGAGGCAACTCATCTACAACTGAAGACCATGGGATCTGCAAACTCTGCTTCTGATACTGCTGACGGCGCTTGTGCTGTGTCTTCTGATGCTACAAAAAAGAAGAGTTCTTCGACTGCTTCTTATTCTCGCTGATGCTCAGCGTAGCTGTAAATTTTGTGGCCAGAAACATATTCTGAAGAAAGAACTCTGTCCAGCTTGGGGGCAAGTATGCAAGCTCTGCAAGGGGAAAAATCATTTCGCTGTGAAATGTTTTAAGAAAAAGAATCTACACTCTGTAGATGATGATGAAGGCTGCTACAAAACATCTTCTCATGGAGAACTATTGCTGACTGTCAAATCTGAACGACGAAATAAGTTGATCAAGGCTGAAATGATCATTCTTGGACAAAAAGTTGTCTGCCAAGTTGACTCTGGGGCCAGTGTAAATGTTATTCCTGTGAAGTTTATTAAAAACGCACCACTGTCTTCAACTTCAACAACCCTACATGTATATGATGGGAATACACTGAATCCAATTGGAAAGACAACTCTTGCTGTGAAGAACCCAAAGACTGGGAGAATCTTCAACATTGAATTTGTCGTTGTTGACAAAGCTCTGATTCCGCTACTGGGAAAAGAGACATCTGAGAAGATGGGTTTGATAACTGTGAACTACAGTAACTTTGAGAGCGTGGACAAGGTGACTACTCGGTCTGACTTCCAATCTGCTACTTCTATTGAAACACCTGCGCCCACAACCTCATCGTCTGTTGATATCTTTGACACTTTTGCTGATGTTTTTGATGATCGTCAGGGTGACTTACCTGGTGTTGCTCATTTGGAAGTTGACCCTACTGTTACGCCTGTTTCTTCCCCTAGTGGACGTGTACCTCTGTCTATGGATGCAAAAGTGAAAACTGAACTCGAGCGATTGATTGAGAGAGATGTCATTGTACCTGTGGATGAACCTACTGACTGGACAAATAGAATGGTTATTGCTACGAAGAAATCTGGTGAACTTCGTATCTGCCTTGATCCTCGCCCTCTGAATAAAGCTCTAAAGCGTGAGCGTTACCCTCTACCTGTCATGGAGGACATTCTGCCGAAACTATCTAATGCCAAGCTCTTCTCTAAACTTGATCTCTCCAGCGCTTATTGGCACGTTCATCTTGATTATGAATCTAGTCTGCTCACCACCTTCCAAACTCCATACGGTCGGCACAGGTGGAAAAGACTGCCCTTTGGAACATCTGTGAGCTCTGAAATGTTCCAGAAGCGTCTGAATGTTGCTCTCGATGGTCTTGAGGGTGTAATAGGTGTATCGGACGATATCATTGTCTACGGCTCTGGTGACAATATTGAAGCTGCTACTCGAGACCATGATAAGAATCTCTCGGACTTGCTGAACAGATGTCGCTCTGTTGGCATGAAACTGAACAAAGACAAAGCTGAGATAAGAAAGACTGAGATTTCTTTCCTAGGTCATCGGATCACAAGTGAAGGCTTGAAGATCGATCCTGAGAAAGTTAGAGCTGTTCTGGAAATGAAGAAACCCGAGAACGTTGAAGATGTGCAGCGCTTCTGTGGTTTTGTTAACTACCTGTCTAGGTTTTTGCCGGCGCTTTCTGACACTCTCGAACCCATTCGTCAGCTGACTCGTGCTGATGTTGAATGGAGTTGGTCGGCAAAACATGATGATGCTTTCCATGCTGTTCAGAAAATGGTGACCGAAGCTCCTGTGCTTGCGTTTTACAACCCTGCTGAAGAGTTGACAATACAGTGTGACTCCAGCCAAAGTGGCCTCGGTGCTGTATTGATGCAGAATGGCAAACCGATCGCATACGCTAGTCGTTCTTTGACTGACACTGAAAGAAGGTATGCACAAATTGAAAAAGAGATGCTAGCCATTGTTTTTGCCCTAGACAAATTCCACCAGTATACTTTTGGTCGGCATACCAACGTTGAAAGTGATCACAAACCACTGGAAGCGATACTCAGAAAATCGCTATCGGCTGCTCCTCGTCGTCTGCAAGGAATGATGCTCCGTATTCAAGACTATGATATCACTGTGAGTTACAAGAAAGGCAAAGAAATGTATCTTGCAGATACGCTATCTCGAGCATACATTGACTGTTCTGATAACAACCAAGGTGACTTCGAATTTGTCAACATGGTTAGCTATCTGCCTATTGGTGATGAGAGACTCTCTAAACTGAAAGAGGCAACTGAGAGAGATGAAATTCTCCAACAGATGAAATCTGTCATCATTCGTGGATGGCCAGATGACAAAACTTTACTTCCTGCCGAACTGACTCCATATTACAGTTTCAGAGATGAACTGTCGGTACAAGATGGGCTTCTCTTCAAAGGTGAGAGAGTCGTTGTGCCCATGTCAATGCGATCAGAAATGAAAATGGCTATACACTCTACTCATACAGGGATCGAAGGATGCCTGAAGAGAGCGCGCGAATGCTTGTTTTGGCCTGGAATGACTGGCGAAATCAAACACTATATCTCTACTTGTGAACTATGCCAGACATTCAACTCTGCACAACAAAAAGAAACTCTCATGAGCCATGACATTCCTAATCGTCAGTGGGAGAAGATAGGCGTAGACCTGTTTGAGCTTGAAGGCAAAGACTATCTAGTCACTGTGGACTATTTTAGCAACTACTTTGAGATTGATCGACTGGAAGACACTAAAGCTTCCACTGTTGTCCGCAAACTGAAAGCTCACTTTGCCAGATATGGCATACCCTGCACTGTGATCTCTGATAACGGTCCACAATTTACGTCAGAATCATTTTCAAGGTTTGCCAAAGATTGGGACTTTGAACATTGTACTAGTAGCCCACACTATCCAAGATCTAATGGGAAAGCTGAATCTGCTGTCAAGACTGCTAAGACTCTGCTGGTAAAAAACAAGGATGACCAGTTCCTAGCCTTGCTCAATCATCGCAACACTCCTAACCAAAGTGGTACCAGCCCAGTACAGTCTTTTCTGAATCGAAGAACAAGAACTCTAATGCCGATGTCTGAGAACCTGTTGAAGCCTAGAACTGTTGAACTTGAGAAACACAGAGCAAAACTACTGGAGAAACAGAAGAAATCTGCTCACTACTATAATTCCCATGCTAAGGACTTACCGCCTCTTGAGGAAGGTGATGTTGTGAAACTGAAACCGTACGCTGTCGGATCTAAGAAATGGGCAAGTGGTACTGTTATGAATCGACTTGATGAAAGATCCTATGAAGTTGCTTCTGGCGATGCTATCTATCGTCGCAATCGTGTACACTTGAAGAAAGTGTTATCTCCTGCTGACCAGACAACTGGCGCTTCTGATCCTGCTTCTGACGCTGTTCATGATGTTCAGAGTCCTGAGGACCAGCTATCTACATCACCCTGTAGACCAAGCCCCGTGCCTGCAGTCCTGATGCCAACTCAACCATCAACACCCTTTCAACCGATAACCCGATCCTATTCTGAAAAACCTGCTGCTGTTGGAAGTTCGCCAAAGATTCCAATTCGAACGCGTTTCGGTCGCGAAGTGAAAGTGCCAAGACTGAAAGACTTTGTGTACCTGAGTTAAAGACGATTTAACCCTCGATTTCGAATCGAACCGTTGTCTTTGTATTTCGGTGTCGTTCGATCTATTCGTTCGCTCGCGGTTTCTGTACGCGTTCCGAACTTACGCACTCTGTTGATCTCGGACTCGCTAAACGATGGGGGATGTTACATTATTGCTCGATCATGTGCCTATGATCGCCCCAGAGTTATCTTTTATCCTTTTGTAACTGGGAGTTATTTCCCTTCCCTTTTTCTTGAGTCTTGGAATAAACCGGTCATGTTCAGGAGCTCTGGTCTTCTTCTTGTTCTTTCTAAAAGTTCAAGCTACGAACTTTAACACATAGTATTAGTAAACACATTGAATGCTATTTCAGGATCCAGACTACCCTCCGGATGCACAAACTGGTAGTAGCATGTCTGAGGAATTCCCAGCTTTACGACTCCCACTCAAGGTATGTGTTTTTTTGTTTTGTTTGTGTGTGTGTGTGTGTGTTGTTTTAAGTGTTTGTTTACCCCCGTTGGGGTGCCGGGGGTTTCAGTATAAATAGTATCCCCACTTTCTGGAAATTTAGTGCTTTAAATTCCCACTGTCGCTGTCTTTCTCATTTGCTCTTTCTCATTCTTGCTCTTTTCTATCCATCTGCTATACTATCGTCTTCTTCGCTAGACCAGTCTCCTACCTTTTTTCTTGAAAACTCTTCCGGGACAAGACTCCTTGTTTGTGTATGAGGTCTGTTTGGATCAGCTTGGGAATATTGGACGCTTTCTGCCAGGTGGTCACTAGGGCTTCCTATGATATTATTTAGCAATGTAGGCATTTTATATTTGTTGATAATTTATAATGATGTTTGTATTCTATTTCGTTTTTGTAAACGGGGGTTCAATAAGTTGGAGTGAAGCCTCAGCCGTCCACTGCGTGGGATGTCTTTATTGTAAAGTGACTGGCTGGTGGAGAGCTTTCAGTTTTACCACTAGGGTTGTTTCAGCAGATCTAATGCAGATCGGGGGTTGTCCGGTCCTGATTTGGCTCGGAAGAGTCCGCTGGACTTAAAGCAATAATAATGTAATGTAAAGTGTTTGTTTTACTGTACCCATACCTCTGTGTGTGTGTGTGTGTGTTGTTTTAATTGAAAATTAGCATGTCGTGGATAGAAATGTTCTAATTTATGTGCGCCATAGTAAACACAATGAATGCTATTTCAGGATCCAGACTACCCTCCGGATGCACAAACTGGTAGTAGCATGTCTGAGGAATTCCCAGCTTTACGACTCCCACTCAAGGTATGTGTTTTTTTGTTTTGTTTATGTGTGTGTGTGTGTGTGTGCACGTGTATTTATGTCAAAGTGGGGACTCGACTGTGTTGATTTAGTCATAAATGGGGTCTTTTGCTAGGACCCCACTTTTTTCCAGGGCCCCACTTTTTCAAAGTGCTCGCAAGTGCTCTTTAAGTGCATGCAAGTGCAGTTGTAGTGCATGGAAGTGCAGTTGTAGTGCATGTGCACTTAAAGTTCACTTCGCGAAGTGTAGTTGTAGTGCATGTGCACTTAAAGTACACTTGGCCAAGTGTAGTTGTAGTGCATGTGCACTACAACTACACCAGGTCAAGTGTAGTTGTAGTGCACATGCACTACAAGTACACTTGACCTGGTGTAGTTGTAGTGCATCTTCCAGACGGGTAGGATAAGGAACTTTCCTCGACGATTAGGGTAAGGCAGTGCCTCGACGATTAGGGTAAGGCAGTGCCTCGACGATTAGGGTAAGGCAGTGCCTCGACGATTAGGGTAAGGCAGTGCCTCGAAAAGGGTTAGGGTCAGGGCTAGTTGCAGCGCTGCAACTAGCCCTGACCCTAACCCTTTTCGAGGCACTGCCTTACCCTAATCGTCGAGGCACTGCCTTACCCTAATCGTCGAGGCACTGCCTTACCCTAATCGTCGAGGAAAGTTCCTTATCCTAGCTGTGTTTTTGAACAAACTTGACCTACTTCGTCCCTAATAGGCGAGGAATTAGGTCAAACTTTTTGCGAAAATGGTGCTTTTTTGAACAAACTTGACCTACTTCGTCTCTTAGGAGCGAGGAATTAGGTCAAACTTCTGGCAAAAAGGTGTCTTTTTTGAAGAAATTTGCCTCTTAGGCGGCGAATTAGGTCAAAGGACCCCATTTAAACATGAATACACGAATGTGTGTGTGTGTGTGTTGTTTTAAGTATTTGTTTTACTGTACCCAAACCTGTGTGTGTGTGTGTTGTTTTAAGTGTTTGTTTTACTGTACCCATACCTGTGCTTCTTCTTCTGGACTTGCCATTGCAATTAATTCTTTTTAATCATTGATTGACCTCATTATTGAAAAGAATAAATTTTACTTCGGATTGTGGAAATATTCTTAGTTGTCATGTTGATCATGGACACATGTATTTTCTAGGAGAGGGTGTTTGGATCTTTAATGTTTTATTTTTTGGTAGATAAGTTTGTACTGAATTATGTACAGGCAGCCAAAATTTTATTATACAGTAAGGTCAAGGTGAGGCATGTTTTATGAAAGTACTTGCAAATACAATCAAATAACAACAACAAAATAATAATATTATATAATAATTTGATAACTTGGTTAGTTCCGGAGATACTTTTTGTGTACGCTTGCGAAAAATGCTTAACTTAAAACCACAATTTTGAAGTCTAGCACAGCACAGCAGCCAGTAAGCTGCCGGTACATAACTGAATAATATACCATTTGTTTAGGGTCACTTTTAGCTCAAGATTTTGAAGGATTCTAACGCGAAAAGAAGGAATATTTTTTGGTTTGTTTTCATACTTTCCAATAATTGTTTGTTGGGTCCAATGCAATTCTGTTGATATTCAGTATATTTATTATGTAAGATGGAAGTGATTATGTCTGATACTTTTGGTTTACAGGATAAATATGACCAAGCCTCCCTGTGAAGCCAACACAGAAGAGACTGCCAGAATACCAACATCCCAGACAACTTAGCCGATTCTTCCAAAACACCAAAGATCAAGCCCAATGACCAAGCCTCCTGTGATGCAGAGGTGCCAACCAGTACGGATTGACCGTATTTAATTCTGTCGAAGTGAATTAAATACGGAAATACGGTAGCTTTTATAAAAATACGGAGGAAAAGTTGCCGGAGAGAGAGAGAGAGAGAGAGAGAGAGAGAGAGAGAGAGAGAGAGAGAGAGAGAGAGAGAGAGAGAGCACTAAGTCATGTGCCACAGAAAAACAGTATTATGACTGTGTGGTGTGGTGGTGGTGTGTGTGTGTGTGTGCGCGCGCAGTGTAGCAGAGATATGCAGACTGACCCGCAAACCTATAGTCATAGAGCCATGGATACTACATCAGTGCATAGAGCAGTTGATTGACTACGTATTCCTGTGACATTGTGCGTGCATGTGTGTGTGGGCATGTGTGTGCGTGTTTGGGTGTGTGAGTGTGTGTATGCGAATGTGATGCACACATAGTAAGGTGTATGTGAGTGGCTGTTTCTTAATTAAGTGGTTCATAATCATACGTGACCCTGATCCGTGATGCCTACGTAGTACCATGATTTTATTAGCAATGTTAAATCTAAGTCATATGTTTTTGAAGTAATAACAGTTTACTGATGTATGCGTTGCGGAATGTCTCTAGTTGTAACTAGTAATGTGTATACACCATTTAATTTGCTCAGCAGCCTATTGTTGTTACCTATTTTCTTATAATGTATGTAAAAACCCCACTCCCCTGTAGTTAGTGAAGGGAAACAACAATGTTGACATAGCGTTGACAGTGGAAGTGTGTAATGTGTAACCCTAGAACGACTAGCGTAACTACAGTGAGCCTCTTAAATGTATTAAGGGTGTGTGTGGGATGAGTCAGTGCGTGGATAAGAATGAATGTGCAAGGATTAGCATGGTCATGAGAAAGCGTGAATGATTGAGAAAATGGCACTAATAGTCTTGAGATTTTTTTAGTATTGTTATGCATTAAGGTGTTCTAATATCCGCTACCGTTTCTTTATTGTATACATACATGTACGCTAACCTTTGTGTTGTCTTCTTAATATGCCAACAGTTACTGTGCATCACACACAAATATCCTTGTGCAAATGGGGACAATAAAGATTCGTTATTCGTTATTCGATCGTTTATCTTTGCCAGCGGTGCTTCTGTACCGGTTTCTGGTCTCATAATAGTACTCCTGCACTCACTGAACGTCGCTGTGTTCAACAAGCTGATTTTCATGGTGATTTTAGAGTAAAATAAGTGTGGTGTTCAACAAGCTGATTTTTATCGTGATTTTAGAGGATTGAAAATAGCCTTCTGTTTCAGAGGGAAGCCTGTCGTTACTTTATAGTGTCATAGGCTAGGTTTTTGTGAGAAAAAAAAAATACTGACAAGTGTTAAAAAACACTGACAAACGGGTCCGGAAATACTGACAAGAAGATTAGGGGGTTGGCACCTCTGGATGCAAATTTTATTTTGAAATAAAATAAAAAATAACAAGAAGTTAAGCATTTTTTATGTGTGGTTATTTTATGTGTGTAATTAAGTTTTGTTCTACCATCTCCTAAAATTACATTTCCTTTTACTCCAAATTACACTTCTCTCTTGGCATTACACTTTTTGACAAGGCCTGATGGGCAAAGCTGATTGAATGTTGTGGTTCATTGTGGTTTTATAATTTACTTATGTGTGAACAAATACTTTAATCGGAGAGTGAACAGGTGCAAAGTATGTTGTTGGTGTTGTTGTTTGTCCACTGATGTCAATATATCTGCTCCCAGACCTCTCGCACTTTCTAATTCCCTTATTTTCCCTCCCCACTGCCTCACTCCCTCTTCCTCACTCTTCTCCTGTCTTTCATTCACATACTCATAGTCAGGGGCACTACAGGCCTACGAGGCCTACAAAAAGAGAACGTGGTCTACCTATTGTGGCCCAAAAAAAATTGCATGTTGGTGATCTGATAGGTCTAAACTACTTACTGTGAAGTTTTGAATTAAAATTTCTTGCTCTTGTGTCTACAGCGGACATTTTAATGTCGCTATTTCTTAATGTTTGGATTAATACTACCTGTCAGTGTGACCAAACTGCATAAAAAGCAATTGTTCATGACTAATTATCATTATTTCATGAAAAAGAGAATACAACATACACACACACACATAAAACACTTAAATAGTATTGAAAACACTTAAATAGTATTGAAAATATATATATTTCATTTAATTACCTCCCTTGTTGTAACATGTAAAACTATTTCGCGTACCGTTAGATCAGTTTGAATGGCATATAAGCTATGCTTGTTAGTCCTGAATATTCCTGGACATTGTTTGTTCATGCCATTTAAGAAATAAAGCTGTTCATACAATGGCAATTATTTTCACATTCCCAGGTCACTCAAAATACTGATCGCTTGTGAATAGGATTCAACTGTATTGCTACTAAATGATGCATCTTCACCCAAAGCCTTCTAAGTTTACATACACTTCATAACTGTTCCACACACTTGTTGTACTAGTCTTTGTAGTAACTTGTTGTACTAGTCTTTGTAGTAATAGGTAAGTGAGTTAGACATATATTACTTAAGAAACAATTCCATTCAACCAGTGTCAAAGAGTGCTTTTGCAGACTGAAGAATTACCACCACAGGTCTGGCCGTGAAGTGTTCATTAATCATCTGACAGCAGTCAGATTCATTCTGGCTCACTGTTTTCCGCATCATGCGAACTATGGTTATTGCATGCGGGGCTCAACTACTTTGGAAAAATGTTGGAATGATGCTTGCAGGTAGGCTGGTCCAGTGGTGGTGCTGTCTGTAGAAGTAGCAGAGTAGGAGCTTGAGGTGGTGTTAGATGTTCCCGACCAGTGCCGACACCGATTAGCAGAAGTCATAAAACTTCTGTAGCATGACTTATGGTATCTGAAAAAAAAGGTTGTACAATTACCATAGACCAAAACAATGTCATGATTAATGTACTCTTTTGAACAGAAAAAAACGCCAGTACTCAGTAGGTTGGTTGCTGGACACTTAAAAAATATATGTTAAAACATCCTTTAAATCAGACACGTTGCAGTGTGTGTGTCAGTAGGTGTAATTGGTGCAGCAAGTTTTGTCACCTAGATGTAAGTAAAGGGGGTTGTTTCCTTCTTTCTCTCTCTCTATTTCCTCCTACTCCCTCCCCTCTTTCTCTCCCTCTCTCTCACTTTCTCTTCCTCTCTCTCACATACACAACATTAGGTTAGTCAGGGTTCCTGTCACCAGCATGACAACTCATTCCCAAACTATATATATTGTGAAGATCGAGCCACAAATTAATAAACACATAAAGAAGAAAACAAATTAATGAACACACACACATACAAACAAGACTGTACATTACAAGTTGCATGACGTTATACATTGATACAGTGCCCCATGCCCCGAGTGAGATATCACCTTAGTTTTACACAGACACACATCACTTACTTTGCTTCAACAGCAAGCAGATCTGGTTTGTACTGCAAATCCCTCTGGACATCGTCGCTGCCCAGCTTACATGCTGCTTGCAGGAAATTGTGGCCATCACTTCCACCCTACAGACAAAAATACCATTACATTGTATACATAGCTGTCAAACACCATCACTTCCACTCTACAGACAAAAATACCACTACATTGTTAATACATAGCTGTAAAACGTACTCATCCAAATCTGCAGCAAACAAATTTCCATTCTTTATTATTGTTTATTTTATTTTTATTATTTATTTTATTTATTTTTTTAATTTATTTATTTAATTTTTTTGTTGGGGGGGGGGGGGGTAATATTACAACCTTGCAATCAACAAAATATTTAAGAAAGCACTTTTCAACAGCTTTGGTCTGTCAAGATGTGCTGTCACTGAAGTTAGATTTAAATCTAACTTGGTTAGCTTGCAAAACCAGGTAATAACCACTAACCAGGTTAAATAACCTGGTTAGTGGTTATTACCTGGTTTTGCAAGCTAACTATGTCCTGCTTAAGGCTCCTTTTAATTATTACTACTGGCATTCAAAAACTGAAGGTATCAATCTGACTGTATATGCTACAAGTGCCATGTAAGACATTATGAAAACAATTATATCAGACAGAAATGCTTACCTGCACTAATGTTTCGCGTGTACTTGACCCGCTGCCTGTACATTTCGTCCATTTAATTTTCCTGCAAATGATGCACACAGCTGGCAGAACATTTGATGAACCTGCTCTACTTCTCAACCGTTGTGTTTTTACTGGGGAATTTTTCCGCACAAGAATGCCTTTAGCAGCCCGTTTTTCTGCTTGGTCAATTCGGAGCTTGTGTGTGAATGTGGAATAACATGCCACATGGTATCCCTCTTCTGCGCTCAGTTCTGGCCTCTGAAGTAAACGTTCTGCCCTTTCACGTTCACTGCCGTCAAGTTTGACCCATTTTTTACTAAACTGTAACACAGTGGTCCACCTCTTATGCAAAAAACTGAAGATTTCTTCATTTTCTGAGCCTGGAATGCAGTGGATTGAACACATTATTTTTGTTGACTTCTAAACGGGGTCAAATGTGATTTTCTTCACAGAAGAGCAAGCTAAAGGGAAGAAACCACTGTCTTTAAAAAAAAAATAAATAAATAACGTCATCGAGCTTTAAAAAAAAACTAAATTAATAGGGCTGTAATTTCAATCCCTAACTATCCAAATATAAATTTAAAATATTTGTGGGCTTATGCTAGCTTATTAAAAAACGAAAGAAATAGGTTGACAAATATTGGTAGACGTAAGATACCTTATTGCAACAAAACAAATGGTTGACCTAAGGTACCCAAAAACTGGTCGACCTAACACCCATCTTTTAGTTATTTTCCTTAGGTCGACCAGGTAAAAAACCTATATCTTTTTGTATATTGATTTTTACATAAAACTCACTACAAATGAAGAGCACTATGTTATTGAAGTGTTTGTAGAAACTTTCATTAAAGTGCACCTCCATAACACAGATATAGCCCTGGCAGCCGTAAGGTACCTTTTTTCAATGGTAGCCCTAAAGGTGGATTTATATATATATATATATATATATATATATATATATATATATATATATATATATATATATATATATATATATATAGATAGATAGATAGATAGATAGATAGATAGATAGATAGATAGATAGATAGATAGATAGATAGATAGATAGATAGATAGATAGATAGATAGATAGAGATATATGTATGTATGCATGAGGATGATGATGATCGTTTCCTATCCTATCCAAATAAAGCACCAGGGCCTGATCACATTTCAGGAAGACTAAGAGGTTGTGCAAATGAGCTTGGTCACATTTTTCATGTCATTTTTCAAAAGCTGTTAAATCTTCATACAATGCCTCGCTCATGGAAAACATCAACTATCATACCAATTCCCAAGTCCCCTTCTGCATCCCAACCAAATGATTTCCGACCTGTAGCCTTGACCTCAGTACTTGCAAAGTGTTTTGAATCTGTAATAAGGCAGCATCTGCTAATAGATGTAGCCCATAGACTTGACCCCCTTCAATTTGCTTATAAAGCATGTCGCGGAACTGATGATGCTTGTCTTGCCTTGTTCCATCTGATAGCAAAGCACCTGGACAAGTCTAAAACCTATGTTAGAATTCTGATGATTGATTTTTCCAGTGCTTTTAACTGCATGGAACCTTTTGTTTTATTAAAACGCATGGTTGATCTGGGCATCAACAACAACATTGTCCGGTTTGTGAATAGCTTTCTCCGAGATAGGCCTCAACGAGTAAGTTCTGGTGGCAGCATTTCTGATGAAATCATTGTTAATGTAGGAGCCCCACAGGGTTGCGTTCTGTCACCTACCCTTTTCTCAATATACACAGATGAAATACGATTTAATAGCACTATCTCAGCACTGTTCAAATTTGCAGATGACATGGCACTTGTTGGACTGCTACATGATGAAGACTCACTAGCAAGCTACTATGCAAACATTCACACTCTAGCCACATGGTGTACAGAGAGTTACTTAGAGCTTAATGTAAAGAAAACCAAAGAGCTGGTTTTTGATGAAAGGAAATCTGAAGCTAAATTTGTCCCAATTGTAATTGCTAATGAAGCTGTTGAGGTAACAGAAACATTCAAATACCTTGGTACAGTGCTTGATACTAAGCTAACTTTCAGTTCTAATGTAGATTTTATCTACAAACGAGCACAACAACGCCTGTATTTGCTAAGGAAACTAAAATCATTCAATGTCAGCACAAAAACACTAGGCACAGCTTACCGGAGCCTCATTGAGAGCATACTGACATACAACATAGTATGCTGGTTTGGAAGCCTAGGAGTTAAAGATCATTCTAAACTTGCCCGTGTGGTCTGCTTAGCAGGGAAGATCATAGGCAGTGTTCAACAACCCCTAGAAGAGCTATATCATAGAGCAGTGCGCAGAAAAACAAGTCGCATTCTTTCAGACAAATCTCACCCTTTGTTTTCAGAGTTTCAATCCCTCCCCTCAGGTCGCCGGTATGTTGTACCAATGGCTAAGAAAAACAAGTTTAAAAGATCCTTCATCCCCCAAGCAGTTTCACTTTTGAATTCCAAAGCCCAATTATCCAGCATCTAAATTAATGTACAACTTTTAGTTCTGAGTGTGGGTGTGGATTGGTGGTGGGTGGAGGGAATTGTGTGTGCCAATGTAGAATGTGTGTGTGTGTGTGTGGGAGTGGGGGATTAGTGAGGGGGGTGGATCATCATAATTGTCATGAATGCTTGGATGTAATTTGCTGAGTTATGACATTCTTAATTAGTAGATTGAACTTGTTCTAGTCACATAATATGTGACTTGTTATTTTAATGATCCTAACCATTGTTATGGTACTCTTAAATGTAATCTAGTTATGAGATAGGCAACCTGGTCAGTTGTGTCTTTGCTGTGTTTGTTTTTTATTTCAAAAATTCTAATGTTCTAAGCATGTTTTTACTGCATTGTATTATGTAATTGATTGTTGACTGTCTATGTATAGGTAAATGTAGAATGTTCTAGTCATGCCTCTACCTTTTAAGCACTGCCATTATAATCATGTTTAGGCAGCGATATGTATAGTTTATGACAACACTTAACTTGTGCTGTCATTAGGTTATAGTGTGTGTGTGGGTGTGTGTGCGTGTGCTTTTTCTGCATGAATGTAAAATTATTAGTTATTAGTGATGTGGAATTTAGGTTGTGAATGTCTGTATTTGATTGGAATTTAAGGTTGCTGCTGTGTCATTAGAAATGAATGTGTCTCTGCTAGTTGGATATATTGCATGCTTCTTGCGGACGACGAGCCAAAGACAAATTTCTGTATGTGATGAACATCAGACAATAAAGTTATATTGTATTGTATTGTATTGTATCCTATCCTGTCCCGTAAGCCTGAGGTCGTAAGGGCACCACAGATGATCGTTTAACCAGCATACTCCAACTTTCTCTGTCCTCAGCAGCCCTGATGGCTTCGCTCAGTGTCAAACCAGCCCATTCTCGAATGTTGTCCTCCCACCTCTTTTTCGGTCTCCCTCTTCTTGCACTGTGCCTTGCAGAATAGTCTTTGCAAGGCCTGATGATCTGGTGACATGGCCATACCATCGGAATTTCTGTTTCTTCACCACTGTGAGCAGGTCATCGTGTTGTCCAATGGCTTGTGTGATGGTCTGTCGGACTTCGTCGTTGGTGATGTGTTGGGTATAGGAAATGCCCAGAAGTCTTCTGTAGCACCTCATCTCCATGCTTTGTATTCTTCGTTGTAGATCTGCTGTGAGGGTCCATGCTTCGCAAGCATATAGGAAGATGGAGATGACCAGAGAGCGCAGCAGTCTTACTTTGGAATGTAGACCGATGGTCCAGTCTTTCCAAATGGGCTTCAACCTTGTCAGGGCAGCAGTTGTTTGTGCGATCCTGGAGAGGACTTCCTGTCGGGACCCATTGTCTGATACAATGGCTCCTAAATATTTGAAGCTATGCACTGTGTTGAGGGATTGGCCTTGGACTTTGATATCCGTGTTGATGCCATTGGTGTTGTTGGTCATCATTTTGGTCTTCTCTGCACTTATTTTCATTCCATAAGCTCTGGAGGTGGTGTTAAGCCTCTGTACCAGCTGTTCAAGTTCTTGTTCCTCTCCAGCCAATCCATCAATGTCATCCGCAAAAGGTAGATTGGAGATTGCTCTACCCCCTATGCTGACTGTGCCTTCATGATCTGCAAGAGCATCTGACATGATGCGCTCTAGGAAGTTGTTGAAGAGTGTTGGAGAGAGTAGGCATCCTTGTCGCACACCGATTGTTGTTCTGAACCAGTTCCCAATGGCGCTGTTGTGGAGGACTGCACTGGCAGCCTTGTCATACAGGCTTTTGATGACTTCAATAATATATACATAGGTTGGGCCAGTATAATGTTACCACTTTTTAATTGTACATAAATATTTACAATGAAAACGTTTCCGAAAATTTCCTTCCCACAAATGTCAAGAAAGCATCACATTATCATTTGATACCAAAGGTTTTGCACTTTTTCACTCGTTCTGTACACAGTTTAATAATTCCACGCTCCTCTTCTCTGGATTACAGTTGCAACACGCACATTGAAGTTTGTGATGATATTGCTACACATCGCAATTGGGATTCTCCGAATTTTATGGCTGATGTTGGTCTACAGGGCCTCAATGGTCTGTGGGTTGTTGTAGTACACTCTATCCTTCATGTATCCTCATAGGAAGTAGTCTGTGGGTTGTTGTAGTACACTCTCTCCTTCATTTATCCTCATAGGAAGTAGTCTGTGGGGAAAAGATCGAAGGAGTGGGCAGGCCATGAGTTGTCTGTGCGCCATGATATAATAATAATAATAACAGGCAATTTATACAGCGCTTTAAAAAATCACAAAGCGCTTTACACAAACAAATGTAAACACAACATGCGTACATTGGTCAATAACACGCAACCACATATACATCTCAACACCAAAAATAACTAACAACACTCACTCATGGCGCCTAAGAAAAGGCCTCTCTAAAAAGATGCGTCTTCAAGTTCGTTTTAAAAGACGCTAGTGAAGGACTGTGACGGACGGACCGAGGTAGCGAGTTCCAGGTCTGAACGGAGAAGAAACTGAAAGCTCTACCACCGTGTCTCACCCTGTGGTATTCTGGTACACGGAACATCCTTTCATCTGCAGAGGAGCGGAGAGACCGAGAAGGAACATAGACAGTCAAAAGTTCAGAAAGATAGCTAGGAGCAGTTCCAGAGATGATGTGCTAGCAGAGACATGAGGTTTTATATTTAATTCGTTGTTCAATTGGGAGCCAGTGTAGCTCTTGAAAGAGAGGCGTGCAATGCTGTGATTTCCGTGCTTTGAAGATGAGTTTAGCTGCAGAGTTTTGGACTTGCTGAAGAGGTCTAAGGACTTTTTGTGTGCAACCTACAAGGAGTGAATTACAATAATCCAATCTAGACAGAATGCATGCGCTAACTAGTGTTTTTGTTGCTTCTTGTGTGAGATACTGTCGAATGGAGCTTATGCGTCTAAGTTCAATGTATGCAATCTGACAAGTTTTTGCAATGTGTTGCTGCATGGAGAGATCCTGATCGAGAAAAAACCCAAGATCGCGAACAGTGTCAGAAAAAGAAATAGAAGTAGTTTCAACAGTGATAGTTGAGGGAAGAGAAGAGGGGTCTGCAGATGACGGAGAAACACGGAGGGCCTCAGTTTTGTTATCATTTAGCTTGAGACGGTTGTTTGACATCCAAGATTTTACCTCAGTAACACAATCTTGAAGGGTCTGAACTAAATGATTGTAGTTAGAAGGAGAGTCAGAGTGATTAAGTTGGGTGTCATCAGCATACATTTCGTGGCGGACAGAATGTGAGTGAATGAGACGTGAGAGAGGAGAGGTGTACAGAATGAACAGAATAGGGCCAAGCACAGAGCCTTGAGGGACGCCAAAATCAAGCGGTTGTGCGGTAGATTTAATACCGTTTACGAGAACAGCTTGTTTTCTTTCTGAGAGATAAGACCGAAACCAATTAAGAGCACTGTTTTGGATTCCAAAATCGTTATTGAGACGTGATAACAGAATTTCATGATCGATAGTATCAAAAGCGGCCGAAAGATCCAAGAGAAGAAGAACTGAAATTTTGTCTTTGTCTAAAGAAATCAGAAGATCATTTAGAATGCGAAGAAGAACGGTCTCTGTGCTGTGCCCAGGACGGTAAGCAGACTGATGAGAAATAAGAAGACTGTGAGCAGATATATGGGAGAGAAGTTGCTGAAGGATGAGACGTTCAAGTAGTTTAGAGAGAAAAGAAAGATTGGATATAGATCGGTAATTCTTCAGATCATTACCATCGAGGTTGGATTTCTTCAATAAAGGCTTGACGATAGCAGTCTTGAACTCAGGGGGAACAATACCAGATGTAATAGACTCGTTCATAATGTTGGTAATAGTGGGAAGTAAAATGTCAAGGTGCTCAAAGAGAAATTTGGTGGGCATGGGGTCAAGTTCACATGACTTGGGAGGAGTTTGAAGGATAGTTTTTTTGATGAAATCCTCTGAAACAGGACTGAATTTAACCAATGGAGTGCCAGAAAAAGTTGAAGAATGCACAACAACAGACTGGTCTGGAAAAGGAAAACTTTGGCGAATTGTGAGAATTTTTTTGCAGAAGAAATCAGCAAAAATTTCCGGGAGCAGTTTTATATCAGACACCACAGGGAGAGACACCGGTTTTACTTTACCCAAAAGTGAGGACATGTTGTGAAACAGCTGTCTGCACGTTGAAGAGCTCGAAACAAAAGAGGAATAAAAAGCTGTCTTTGCGCTGTTTACTAAATCCGTAACCTTCTGCCTTGCAGCGTCATAGATCTGTTTATGTACTGTTAGCTGTGAGGCTTTCCAAGAGCGTTCAGCCCGCCTGCGCTCTCTCTTCAGCTCACGTAGCTGATCGGAGACAGCACTGTACCATGGCGTTGGCTTACCATCGCGAACTTTCAGTCGTCGCACAGGCGCATGCTTGTCGAAAACGGCAATGAGGGCACCATTCAGACCAGAAACCGACATATCGTGCGTCACAGATTGAGCCAAATCTTCTGCAAACTTTATGTGGTCAACTTTGCTAATGGACCGAGTTGACACAAACTTAACGGGACGTTTTAGTTTTTCTACTGGAAGGCGGGACACAACAGCAAAATGATCAGATGACAGATCATGGCAAACATGAGTGGAGTGAACAATGTTATCATCAGTCCTGCAAAGGACTAGATCAAGACAATTTCCTTTCTTTTGAGTTGGTTCACTAACAGACTGCGTAATTCTAAGACTATGCATGTCCAGCTGTTCACAGAATGTCTTGGCATTTGAATCAGAAAAATCATTGACATGAAAATTAAAATCACCAGCCAAAACAAAACTACATTGACATTCAACACAGAAATCAAGCAAATCGGGAAATTTATCAAAAAACATTTGAGCAGACAGTTTGTTTTTCCAGTTTGGAGGAGTTCTGTAGACAAGGAAGAAAGATATCCGTCTTTGGAGTATCGTCAAAGTCAGCTGAGCCAGTTCAAAGGTCACGTGGGGGAAAGAAAAATCAGTAATGATTTTACAATGTTCGGCAAAGTAATCCTTGATAAGAATGGCGATGCCACCCCCACGCTTTATCGTAGCATTGTGAAGTCTTGGAAAGGAATACAGCTTGTAGCCTGGAGGTGTTAGATCACAGCACTTTGCTTCGTCGCCAGACTCACGCAGCCAGGTCTCAGTCAGCAATAACACGTCTACATCATGATCGCGGACGAAATCGCAGATTGATGAGCTGGAAGACCCAGAAACTGTGCATTAAACACGCACAGACAAAGGTGAATGGAAAGAGTGTCAGAGTCTTGAAGAGGAACATATATATATGATATACATATATATGATATAAACCTATCTCCAGGAAAGAATTGTTTGAGGAAATTCAGTAAAAAAAAAATTGATTAGGTTTGATTACAAATTATAATTTGGACATTTCTGTGACTAAAATTTTCGAAAACGTTCTCAGCAAAAAAACACAACTTATTTATGATTAAAAAGTGGTAACATTTTTATTGGCCCACCCTGTATACATATATTTATGTGTTTGTGGGTGTGTGAATATGTGTGTGCGTGTGTTTCAGAGCGAGAAAAGATTAGAAGAGGGTGGGATGGAGAGAGAGAGAGAGAGAGAGAGAGAGAGAGAGAGAGAGAGAGAGAGAGAGAAAGAGAGAGAGAGAGAGAGAGAGAGAGAGAGAGAGAGAGAGAGAGAGAGAGAGAGAGAGAGAGAGAGAGAGAGAGAGTTTAAGTCTGGGTGCGAGAATCTGAGTCTGTTTTTGTGTGTATGCCGGTGTTGAACGTTTTTAAAATTTAAAAAAACGATCATGTTAAAAGCAGGAAACAAGCTTTATTAGCAGTCAAGTAATATTATTAGCGAGGGTTGTGGCCGAGTGGTCTAAGGCGGGACGAACTTACCCTGTCACAGGCTAGAACCCAATGGCGCCTGACAGGTTTGGGGTCGATCTGGCCTCTGGGCGTTACGTTTCTCCCAATATTATTTACTTTCCACACGGACAAAGTCTCGAGGGTTTTCTTCGGGTACTCCCGGAAAATTTCAAAAACACATCTAATGTTAGGTAGGCTTGGTTTGGGCGCGCCACCGGCTGCGACTACGCCTTTCCCATGGGAGGCGACCCAGAGTTTCTGATAAAAATCGACACTAAATTTAAAAAAAACACCACCAACAACACCAACACCAACAACAACAACAATGTAAATAACAATCAGCAATACGACATTTGCAGATAAGCATCAGCATTGTACTGTACAACATAGCAATCACACTGATTGAAGCGCATGGCAAAGCAATCCAAAGGGTGGTTAAAGGATGCTAAACGATAATGCATGTTATTGCAAATAAGATTTAAGCACATTTGTCAATACGTTAATGTGGATTATCCCGTAAAGCGAATAACCCACCTACAAAAAGCAAATTAGTGTGGTATTTTTTGGGTTTGTTTCTTTGTTGTTGTTTTTTTTTTAATTTGTAGTGATTAAGCACATTTGTTAATAAGTTAATGGAAAATATTCCATAAGCAAAACATCCTTGTAAAAAATCAAATGTGTGGGTTTTAAGAAATATTTCAGCACATTTGTTAATACGTTAATGTGGAATATTCCGCAAAGCAAATAACCCTGCTAAAAAAAATACTAAGTAATGTGTGTCTTTTTTAAAATGACATTTATTAAAGGAGAATTCAAGGCAAATAGACCTGCTAAAAAAAAAGCAAAATAGTGTTGTATTTTTAAAATAATGTTTCAGTACATTTGTTAATAAATGGTGTGGACTATTCCGTCAAGCAAATAATTCTACTAAAAAGCAACATATTTTATTTTAAATTATGTGTAAGCACACTTGTAAATACGTAATGTGAAATATTCCATAAAGCAAATAATCCTCAATTAATGACTCAATTGATTCAACATCGATGTCAATTACAGTCGCACTATGTAATATTTGTTCTCCAAACAACTGACACGCTCGGCAATCTATGACAACTATTCCAGATTTATCTACATTATTTAAACGTCTGCTTTCATGACGTGAACAACATGATTTAATCACAGCCCTTAGGCAGAAACGAAATAGTAATTCCTTCGAGAATATATACAAAATACAATAAAATACGGCACAATACAATACAATTCAATACAATAAAAATGTATTGTCTGATAAAAAGCGCACAACAGAAATGTTTCTTTCTCAAGACGTCCGTGCATGCAACATCATAAATAATAAACACTAAAAACATATTAATAGTTTGTATACTATGACAAACCAAACATTTAAAAGAAATACATTCTTACATTAAAATAATTTGATTTGTAGCATCCACGTTTTTTTGTGCTTTTACAAAAAATCAAGATAGCAAGCCATTCATATATATTTCTAACACTCGCACATATAGCAGATAAAAACCTTGTTAAGGTTTGTTTTAGGTTGAAGGCATCTATACATTCTAATAAGCATACGAAGTTTAAAGGAAAGGAAAGAAAAAGATACCATTTTTTATAAGACGGTAAGCCGTTCAGATGTATTTCCAGACATTGACACACATAGCCTAAAATTGCTCATTTTCAAAAGTGTTACTTTTCTTGGCGTTGCTGTGACTTCAGTTTATCCAAACAAAGCAAACGATGAACAAGAAATGATAGGTCAAGATCCGAACTATCTGAAAGTAAAACAAAAATATCAAAATCCGCCAAGCCAAGTTTTAGATTAAAAACAAAACGTGATTAGAAAATGGTGAAGTACAATGACTTTGACCTTGGAGCAAATACAAATACCAAAGATCTTACATGCTATGCAGTATTTAACGTGATATAGGAGCAAATACAAATACCAAAGATCTTACATGCTATGCAGTATTTAACGTGATATAGGAGCAAATACTAATACCAAAGATCTTACATGCTATGCAGTATTTAACGTGATATTGGAGCAAATACAAATACCAATGATCTTACATGCTATGCAGTATTTAACGTGATATAGGAGCAAATACAAATACCAATGATCTTACATGCTATGCAGTATTTAACGTGATATAGGAACAAATACGAATACCAAAGATCTTACATGCTATGCAGTATTTAACGTGATATAGGAGCAAATACAAATACCAAAGATCTTGCATGCTATGCAGTATTTAACGTGATATTGGAGCAAATACAAATACCAATGATCTTACATGCTATGCAGTATTTAACGTGATATAGGAGCAAATACAAATACCAAAGATCTTACATGCTATGCAGTATTTAACGTGATATAGGAGCAAATACAAATACCAAAGATCTTACATGCTATGCAGTATTTAACGTGATATAGGAGCAAATACAAATACCAATGATCTTACATGCTATGCAGTATTTAACGTGATATAGGAGCAAATACAAATACCAATGATCTTACATGCTAAGCAGTATTTAACGTGATACTGGAGCAAATACAAATACCAAATATCTTACATGCTATGCAGTATTTAACGTGATATTGGAGCAAATACAAATACCAATGATCTTACATGCTATGCAGTATTTAACGTGATATTGGAGCAAATACAAATACCAATGATCTTACATGCTAAGCAGTATTTAACGTGATATAGGAGCAAATACAAATACCAATGATCTTAGATGCTAAGCAGTATTTAACGTGATATAGGAGCAAATACAAATACCAATGATCTTACATGCAATGCAGTATTTAACGTGATATAGGAGCAAATACAAATACCAATGATCTTACATGCAATGCAGTATTTAACGTGATATTGGAGCAAATACAAATACCAATGATCTTACATGCTATGCAGTATTTAACGTGATATTGGACCAAATACAAATACCAATGATCTTACATGCTAAGCAGTATTTAACGTGATATAGGAGCAAATACAAATACCAATGATCTTACATTCTAAGCAGTATTTAACGTGATATAGGAGCAAATACAAATACCAATGATCTTACATGCAATGCAGTATTTAACGTGATATTGGACCAAATACAAATACCAATGATCTTACATGCTATGCAGTATTTAACGTCATATAGGAGCAAATACAAATACCAATGATCTTACATGCTAAGCAGTATTTAACGTGATATTGGAGCAAATACAAATACCAATGATCTTACATGCTAAGCAGTATTTAACGTGATATAGGAGCAAATACAAATACCAATGATCTTACATTCTAAGCAGTATTTAACGTGATATAGGAGCAAATACAAATACCAATGATCTTACATGCAATGCAGTATTTAACGTGATATTGGACCAAATACAAATACCAATGATCTTACATGCTATGCAGTATTTAACGTCATATAGGAGCAAATACAAATACTAATGATCTTACATGCTAAGCAGTATTTAATGTGATATAGGAGCAAATACAAATACCAATGATCTTACATGCAATGCAGTATTTAACGTGATATTGGACCAAATACAAATACCAATGATCTTACATGCTAAGCAATATTTAGAATGTCCGCAAAGTAAACATGATGTATGTCGGTTCAGTTTTATTTCTTGAGAAAAGGCCAAAGTATGTTTTGAACACAAAAAAAGTAAATTCGGGGCGATGGACCAATCGACTGATTGACGGACTGCAACTGAAGGATTGGCCCATGTTTTGAAGTAACTACATACCAAAAACTCAACAAAATCGCTTCGGCTGTTTTTGAGATATTGAGCAAAACGTGTTGCAGTAGAGAAAACATTATGGCACAAGAGGCATGCCACTAACTTTGATAAAATTCCTTTGAAGTTTGGTGAAAATCCGTTCAGTGGTTCTTGGGATATGGCGACCAACGGACCGACCGACAGACTAACAGACGGACAGATCCACTTTTGGTTCGTTCTGATTCTGTCTGGAGATACAAATACACATAAGTCTGGAAATAAAATTCAAAAAAATGTATGGTATATAGCCATCAACACCAAAATATAGAGCCACCGCATTGAGTAGGTTTTGTGCCCACGATACATACGCATTGCATTTAATCTATACAGTCGTCAGAAAACATTTGCCGTGAACTTGTACACAATGGAGCCAGGAATAGGCCCTACAACAACAAAATGAAAAAAATACTGGAAAAGAAATGTTGCCCAAAACTTAAAGCCATGACCACCGAAACGCAACAACAATGATATCTGATCACACATCAGTGAGTGTGCAAAAGAAATGAAACGAATGTAATACTTGATGATGATGATGATGATGATGATGATGATGATGATGATGATGATGATGATGATGATGATGATGATGATGATGATGATGATGATGATGATAATGGTCATGATGACGGCGGCGACGACCATGATGACGATTATTGTGGTGATGAGTTGGTAAATTTGTGTAGTATTTTTACTTTTTTATGATTTAGATACCCATGTGGGTATGCGTGAGTATGCGTGTGCGTGTGAGGGTTGCGAGTGGGTGTGCGCCAGCCTGTGCTTTACTCCTTAAAATAACTTTCTCTATTAGAGTATTTTAATGTTTTAATGTCCAGTGGAAGATTGTTTGTTGTTGCAGAGGGACTGAATGTTTTACCGCATCACCAAAAGGAAATCCTATGTATTTTGAATTCATTGGGTAATAAAGTGTCTTGAAGGTTATGTTCGTTTGACCATGCGTGAGAAAGAGTGTTTACATGTATGGTCTAACATCACATACATGTGAACAGACGTTATCATATTTGACCATGCGTGAGAAAGAGTGTTTACATGTATGGTCTAACATCACATACATGTGAACAGACGTTATCATAAATTATTGATGGATTGATCGAGGATAATGATGATGATGGCGACGACGATAATGATAATGGTGATGGTGGTTATGATGCTGGTAATCACGCTGATGATGACGACGGTGATGGGGTTGATGAGGGTGATGATGAAGATGACATTGATTTTGATAATGATGATGATGATGATGATGATGATGATGATGATGATGATGATGATAATGATGATGATGATGATGATGATGATGATGATGATGATGATGATGATGATGATGGCTTTCATTATGATGATAATGACGTTATTTATAGTAGTGATGACAAAGAGGATGAAGAAGAAGAGGACGAAGAAGAAGACAACAACAACAACAACAACAACAACAACAACAACGAGAAGAAGAAGAATGAACACTGAAGCTTAACGTCTGCACCCACCAATAGGTTAGGTTTATGTTTAGGGCAGATAATCAGCTCAGGAAACCTAAATCAAAACTGAACCACTGCTAAGATGGACACTGAAAATAGTGATGTTGCTGCTGCTGCTGCTGTTGTTGTTGTTGATGATGATAATAACGATGATGATGATGATGATGATGATGATGATGATGATGATGATGATGATGATGATGATGATGATGATGATAATAATGATGGTGATTATGATAGATTCAATGTTCAATATAGTATTTGTATTGCATGTGGATATGAATATAACAAAAGGATAAATACAATTATGTACTGTAGATTTTTCGTACGAGTTCTAGAGTCAGTTGGGAGACAGTGAAAACCTGACATTCAGCCAGTATTCCTTACATGACGCTCTCCAGAGCCGCATAATCATTTGGCAGGTTTATTTCGGATCTCTGCAAGCTCTCGTAGGGACACACAGGAATCTCATTGTTGGTGTCCAGGTCGGCGTCGTTATTAGCGTAAATAAGTTCTGCGGTGGCCGGCTGTTGTTCGTTGGCTGGGGTTCCAGAACCCACGGAACCGACGCGCCTCCCCTCGTGGCTGGTGGCAGCAGATCTCTGGATGTTGGAGATGGAAACAGTACGGCACTCCGTGTAGCCGTTTTCATCAGCTGAGTGGGATGCTGTGGCTGGAAGTGGTGACAGAGAGAGACCCTCTGCTTCAGATTCCAGTATCAAGTAGCCGAACTCATCAACGTCAGATCTATAGTCAAACATCAAAGACTTAGTTAGCAGAAGACAAAACAGAAGATAATGTCTATGATGGTGATGACGATGACGACGACGACGCCGATGATGATGATGATGATGATAATGATGGTGATGACGATGATGATGATGATGATGATGATGATGATGATGATGATGATGATGATGATGATGATGATGATGATGATGCCAAGACACTACAACGTCACTACAACGTCCACTCGTTCAACTACTTCCTATGACCGCCATCTCCTCTTCAGCTTTCTTGTCAAAAGGTGGACCCGTGTTAGCCTAGAAAACCCCCGAATGCTAAATAGCTGAAGGCTTCATCACACAACAGATAAAACGGCCAAAACATGTAGCCAGCGGTTCCTATCACAGCTTACCGTACCCCTATCATGACGGCCCGATGTGCCAGCAACGCAGTACCCCATTCGCCTTCGGGTGGGAGTGTAAACCAAGGTCTAGTATGTGTTCGCATGCACGCCCTCACATCGATTTTAAAGATCGTGACGTTGACTGGTGAATGCCACACACGTCACCACACCTCGCGACCACTAGGTACAACCCTCTTTATCCGTTTTGGCTAGCGCAACACCGCCACTGTCGTGCTTCGCATGAGGAGGCAACCCGAATTTGCCGGCATCGGAACGTATATGCCCCCAAATCCAAACCCAAAGCCAGGGTCGATGGTCAACGAAGTGTGCCCCGATGACGGACCCTTTTGGGCAATTAAGACAAATGCATAGCGGGTAGCCCACTTAAGCACTGCTCACTCATTCAACTAAGCAATTCACATTCAGTGATCTCCTGACCTTGGCTGCTGTTCATCGAGGTCAAGGCGACGAGGGGGCGCCACTGTCGGAACTGGTGGACTGAGGAGATCATCGACTGGCTGTGTCACGGCAGTGGCTGAAAATGACAGCAAAGATTCACGCATATTCGTCTGAAGTCACATGATTGCGTCATGAAACACAAGACAGTGAAAGTGCGTTATGAGATAGTTGAAGGCAAATGTTTCTTACAGCCAGCCGACCGTGTTCATCATCATCATCATCATCATCATCATCATCATCATCATCATCATCATCATCATCATCATCATCATCATCATCATCATCACCATCATTACTACCTCCACCTCCACCTCCATCACCACCTCCATCACCACCACCACCAACAACAACAAGGAGAAGGGGTGAAGTTGCATGTGTACGTACCCCTTTTCTTCTTGCGGATGACGACGACGGTGATGATAATGGCGATGATAACAACAGCCGCAACGATGCTTCCAGCCAATGTGCCTGTACGGAGTCCACCATTGTCTTTATTGCTTCCATCACCTGCATAATCCATCAGTCAATCACATTGAATGTTATCATCATCATCATCATCATCATCATCATCATCATCATCATCATCATCATCATCATCATCATCATCATCATCATCATCATCATCATCGTTGTCGTCATCATCACAATGATCATCTTTGGATGAGAGTCATGTATATACATTCCATCGGGTTTATCGTTGGGTTGCGACCCCATGCCTTCTGGTTCAATCCAGTTAAATCAGATCAGGTAAAAATCAAGCTTTCCGTGAGTTAGTAGCTAGGTTAGTAAATAGGTAGTTAGTAAGTAGTTTAGGTGAGTGATTTAAATTTAAAAAAAGAGGTAGTCAGTTGGTAAGTTTGTTTAGTGATCAGGTACATAATATTTAGGATGGTGATTTAGGCAGTTAGTAATTTTGAGGTTTTGAAGAGGTCGTCAGTTGGTAGTTTTAGTTTGTGTTTTAGGCCAATACAACGCAACCAAACACAAGTACTAAAGTAAATAAAATAAAAATATAAAAACTAACAATACAATTAAAATAACAAAATGCCTACTACAATAAAGACAATAAAAGTAAAGTAAATTAAAACTGAACTGAAATGAATTTAACTAAACTAAATATACAATCCTATCCTATCCTGTCCCGTAACCCGGAGGTCGTAGGGGCACCACAGATGATCGTTTAACTAGCATATTCCATCTTTCTCTGTCAGCAGCCCTGGTGGCTTCGCTCAGTGTCAAACCAGTCCATTCTCGAATGTTGTCCTCCCTCCTCTTTTTCGGTCTCCCTCTGCTTCTACCTCCTTGCACTGTGCCTTGCAGAATAGTCTTGGCAAGGCCAGAATATCTGGTGACGTGGCCATACCATCGGAGTTTCCGTTTCTTCACCACTGTGAGCAGGTCATCGTGTTGTCCAATGGCTTGTGTGATGGTCTGTCGGACTTCGTCGTTGGTGATGTGTTGGGTATAGGAAATGCGCAGAAGTCTTCTGTAGCACCTCATCTCCATGCTTTGTATTCTTCGTTGGAGATCTGCTGTGAGGGTCCATGCTTCGCAAGCATATAGGAAGATGGAGATGACAAGGGAGCGCAGCAGTCTTACTTTGGGATGTAGACTGATGGTCCTGTCTTTCCAAATGGGCTTCAACCTTGTCAGGGCAGCAGTTGTTTGTGCGATCCTGGAGAGGACTTCCTGTCGGGACCCATTGTCTGATACAATGGCTCCTAAATATTTGAAGCTATGCACTGTCTTGAGGGATTGGCCTTGGACTTTGATGTCCGTGTTGATGCCATTGGTGTTGTTGGTCATCATTTTGGTCTTCTCTGCACTTATTTCCATTCCATGGGCTCTTGAGGTGGTGTCGAGCCTCTGTACCAGATGTTCAAGTTCTTGTTCCTCTCCAGCCAATCCATCAATGTCATCCGCAAAACAAAGATTGGAGATTGCTCTACCCCCTATGCTGACTGTGCCTTCATGATCAGCGAGAGCATCTGACATGATGCGCTCTAGGAAGATGTTGAAGAGTGTTGGAGAGAGGTGGCATCCTTGACGCACACAGATTGTTGTTCTGAACCAGTTCACGATGGCGCTGTTGTGGAGGAATGCACTGGTAGCCTTGTCATACAGGCTTTTGATGACTTCAATAATTTTAGAGCTGATGTTGTACACTTTCATTGTTGCCCATAGAGCTGCATGCCAGACTCGGTCAAACGCCTTCTTGAAGTCTATAAACACATGATATAGATGTTGTTGGTGCTGTAGGTATTTCTCACAGATTATTCTGAGGTTGAAAATCTGCTCAGTGGTACTTCGTCCTGCCCTGAATCCTGATTGTTCTTCAGCTATGATTTGTTCAGCTTGGGGTTTCAACCTGTTGAGTATTATTTTCAGGAGGGCCTTGCTGGGATGGCTGATGAGGCTAATGGTGCGGTAATTTTCACACTCCTGAAGGTTACCGTTTTTGGTAAGATGACAAGCGACTGGGTCCATGGTATAGGCCACTCCCCACTCTGCCAGATCTTGTTACAGATAATGGTGAGGGCATCAATCATCGCTTCTCCTCCTGCTTGTAGCAGTTCCGCGGGTATGTTGTCCACTCCCGCTGACTTCCCTTTTTTCAGCGATTGCACTGCTGCCTCAATTTCTTCCCGGAGAATTGGGAGGATTTCTTCTTCTTCGCTGTTCTCGGGACATGCTAGAACTGATGGGTCTCCATTTGGTGTATGGTTGTAAAGGTCAGAGCAGTACTCTGTCCATCTGTCCAAGACTTCTTGTTCTTCTGTAAGGCATCTGCCAGATCGTGGAGACTTTGGGCTGTTTGATACTTGTCAGCCGCTTCACAGTCTGGTAGGCCTTCTTGCTGTTGTTCTTGTTCAGACTGTTCTCTATTTCCTGGCATTGATCTTCTATCCAGTTCTCCTTTGCTGTGCGCATGCCTTTTCGGATGTCATTGTTGCTTTTTCGGTAGACATCAGCTCCCTGTGAGGTGTTCTTTTCTTTTTTTATTTCTCTTCGTTTATCACACAGATCCAAAAGTTCAGGTGTGATCCACGGCTTCTTCTTTGGTCGGTGCTTGCCAAGGATCTCAGTGGTGGCATCTGTCACAGCTGAGTTGAAGATGGTGGTCATGGTGTGGACATCTACTTCACCAGTCCCCAAAATGAGCAGTGGTGCAACTTTCCCTCCAATTGTGGCCTGAAATAGTTCTGCCATCTCCGGGTCTCGCAGTTTGTCCAGGTTGACCTTCAGTCTAGTGCACTTTGCTGTATTTACTCTCTTCAAGTGGAGCCTGAAAGACATCATCACGAGATCGGGGTCACTTCCGATGTCTGCTCCTGGAAAAGTGCGTGTCCTGCCAATGCTGATGCTTGATCTGAAGCGTTTCTTGACCATGATGTAGTCTATTTGGTTGTGATGCTCCCCGCCGGGACTGTGCCCATCGTCTGGAGTTTTTGTGGAGATCAAGCGTGTTTGCCAGTACCAGATTGATGTATCTGGCAAACTCCAAGAGTCTCAGACCTCTGTCATTTGTCTCGTTGTTGCAGTGGGGTCCATATGTGTCTCCCCAGCTGTGGTGCGCATCTTGGCCAACCTTGGCATTCCAGTCGCCTTGCACTATGACTATGTCCTTCTTCGGCATTTGGTCAAGGACCGCCTGTAGATTTTCATATAAAATTTCATTAAAAATCCTCCACTTCGCTATCGTCATAGTCTGATGTTGGGGCATAGGCCTGGATGATGGTGATGTTGAAAGGGGCTGCTCTCAGGCGGATGGTAATGGGTCTACTGGAGACTGGGCGGCAACCTATAAAATATATAAATATACAATAAAAGAGAAAAAAAGAAATCTATGCATCTAATCATTAACACAGGAAATCCCAAGCGCCAGTTTCAACGAGCAATCTACCGGCAGTCGACTAATACTTACAAACAACAGCCAGCGTATAGTTCTTGAAGACAGTGACAACTTCATTTTGTCCCCACACAGATCGACATACAAACGTCTCCCCATCTCTCTCTCGCCTGACGTCACGAAGTACCAGCAGGTCAGAAGAGTTCGTTGCCCATGACACAAAAGCCGGCGGCGATCCTTCATTTGCTGACGAATGCCCACAGCGACACGTGACGTCACTTCCTTCCGCTACTACCTGGGTACATCCAGCGTCAAGTAGCAAAGGCCCGGGACGAGCTGTTCAGTGAACACAGTTGAAAATAGAAGAATACAGTTACCAATAAAAAGGCAGAAAAAAGGATGATTCAAAACTGTACAAACCGGTTTCCATAATAATGCTAACAATGTCAACTATAATAGGACTATTCAACAAGTTTTTAGGCCAACTTCTGATATATAAATTCCTTTATCTTTGTACATGTACATTGCTGTTAAAATTGAACAATCGAAAAGTATGTGATGAACTGAAATATTGTCTGAACAAATGCAGTTGACGTTTTTAAAATACTTTGTGTCCCACTAATTTAACCGTAGTTTAAAAAATAATCTTGCGAAATTTCTTGAGGATTAAGATTACTTTCTTTAAAAGTATTTGTCTTTCCAATAGCGAATAGTACTCAAATTGAGCCAATGACCTATGGTAAAGCTTCCAGCGTCGATTGGATCACCACCAGGCTGGACCGCCACTTGGGCACTGACTCTGACACCTTCAGTGAACGAAGAGAGGTCCATGTTATATTCACAGCGTCCACGGCCGAATTCACGTCCGTCTTCTAAAGTGAAATTCTGTAGAATGGGCCGTAATCCAAGGAACGTTTTTACCTGCAAGAAAGAACGCCAGATATTACTTTCACGGAAAATCGGATGTATGTCCAGGAAAACTAGCAATAGCATTAGTATCTTCCCACTAAGTGTTTTTTATTACTTTGACGTTTCGCCCAATATAGGACTTTCTCAGAACAATTATCTGAAACACACATGTATAGACACTTACAGAAATAAAATACAAAATAATGTGTATCCATGACTAAAAGATAATCTCTAAGTCAAAAGGAAAAAAGGAGAAAGCCTACACCGGGAATCATTGATTAATGCAATAAATAATAAAGAGGGTGGAGACAAAGTTCAAATCTAGACTTAAGCTTACTTCCTGAACGAAGACAGAACTTGTAAACAATAAAAAAAAAAAAAAAACAGACACAACTAAGTGAATATCAGTCAGTTATTTTCAGATCAACCTTCTGAATAACAGTCAAACTAACTAAAACACGGTCAAAACTATTAGCAAGATAGCAACATTGTAAGCATATTGGGGGCCAGAGAGCTAGAAAGGAAAGGAGCTGGGGTGAGAAAGGATTGAGAGAGAAAAAGAGAAATTATGGTGATGATGATGATGATGATGATGACGATGATGGTGATGGTGATGATAATAATGATGATTATGATGATGATGATGATGATCGTGAGGGTGATGATAATGATAACGGTGATGATAATATTGATGATGATAATGATGATAATGATGAGGATAACGGTGATGACGATGATGGTGATGATAATAATGATGATGATGATGATGATAATGATGATGATGATGATGATGATGATGACGGTGACAGTGATGATGATGATGATGACGGTGATGATGATGATGATGATGATGATGATGATAGTGACGGTGATGATGATGATGATTATGATGGTGATGATAATAATGATGAATATGATGATGGTGATGATGATCGTGAGGGTGATGATGATGATGATAACGGTGATGATAAAAATGATGATGATGGGGATGATGATGATGATGATGATGATGATGATGATGATGATGATGATGATGATGATGATGATGATGATGATGATCCTGACGACGAAATGATGCAGGTATAATTGCCGATATTAGGAAATGTGCTAGGTGTTTTGTATGTATATAATATGTCACTTGGCACCACAAAAACTGTTCACTCATATCACTCACACAGGTCTTATAGACCAATATTCACACTAACACTATTTCAATGTACATAACATGTCACGTGGCACAATAAACACTGTTCACTCATATCACTCACACACGTCTTATAGACCAATATTCACACTAACACTATTTCAATGTATATAATATGTCACGTGGCACAATAAACACTGTTCACTCTTATCACTCACACACGTCTTATAGACCAATATTCACACTAACACTGTGACGACACGAGTTTTCAGATAGCAGGGAGAATTATACTTTTTACGAAGTTACACTTCTTTGTATGTAGTGTACATAGGGTAGCGTGACCGATTTACTTTTTTGCGTATGAAAGGTGCAGTTTCGTAAAGTCCGTGCGTAACGAAGAAGACAGGGGTAGGCCAAATTCAGAGTAGGGCTATGTGTAATAAAGAATGCGCATACTGACGAGAGCTCGACTATTTGCTTGTGGCCGGTGCGTTTTTGGTAGGGCAGAGTGGTTTGAGATGCTTTTGCGAGAGGGACGAATCTAACCAGGCAGCAACCCTGTGACAGAGGTCATTGTAGTGTAGGGTACTGTTGGAAGGGTGTGTTTATTGCTTATATATCCACCCAAGGTCTTATGCCCTCATCGGGATAAGGATGTTTAGAATTCGAGAGGAAGAATATTAACTGCCATTTGTGAACGAATGTAGGGTTTTGTTCTTAAGGTGTGTGTTGTTCTCGATTGAACACCCACCAAGACTTAGTGTCTGTTACAGAACTAAGGTGACCTCATCCTCAGTTATAAGTGTTATTTGGGAAGTGAAATAACCAGCAATAGCAAGACAAAGTGACTCTCAAAAGACTAACCATTTGTGTGCTGTGTTGTGTTGTGGTGTTGGGGGAGAAGGTGTATCACGAGCCGGGGCCTAAAAGGTTTGGGCTGTTACTTCTACGCTATTATTTCTACGCTGTTACTTCTTATGCTGCTTCTTATGCTGTTGACGTTTGGTTACCGTTGTTGACGCTGATTGATTTCTAGCCAGCCTGGGTGTGCCGTTGCCTCTACAGCAGAGAAGAGTTGTGGTGGTATCTGCCACTGCTGTGAGTTTTGCCTATGTGTCGAGGCAACACTATTACAGGAGGTTTTCACACCTAATTCATGCACACACAGACTCACACTGCATCACACCTAAAAACATATTCATTTAGTTAGAAATCATCCACTTATTGTGAAAGAGACTGTTTAGCTCTCTGAGCTACTTGACAAAAACATTGGAACAGTGCTTCAGTGCTACAGCTTCACCGAGATAGCAGTTTAAGATTTAAAGATTTATAGCGCCATCACTTATTATTTGAAGATTTACATTTCGAATTGATTTATTGATTGTGATTTTGTTGTACACATTTTGTAAAGAAACTGTTGTTGTTTAGTTCTGTTTAGGGTTGAACAAGGGGAGGTAATTGTTAGTTAGTATTGGGACGGGGGTCTTGATAGGGGTTGAGGGTGGTTAGTTCCCATTTGTCCTGTGTTTGCTTGTTAATTGTGGAATAAAAGAGTGTGATTGTATTCTGGCATTTTGTGTTAGTTTATTTTGTTTGAGTTTTATTCCTTTGCACTCGCTTTATGTGCTGAAGTCACGGAACCCGCTCGGGGGCCGTGACAAACACTATTTCAATGTATATAACATGCCACGTGCCACACGTCTTATAGACCAATATTCACACTAACACTATTTCAATGTATATAACATGTCACTCACACACGTCCTATAGACCAATATTCACACTAACACTATTTCAATGTATATAACATGTCACTCACACACGTCTTATAGACCAATATTCACACTAACACTATTTCAATGTATATAACATGTCACGTGGCACAATAAACACTGTTCACTCTTATCACTAACAAACGTCTTTTAGACCAATATTCACACTAACACTAGTTCAATGTATATAGCATGTCACGTGGCACAATAAACACTGTTCACTCTTATCACTCACACACGTCTCATAGGCCAATATTCACACTAACACTATTTCAATGTATATAACATGTCACTCACGCACGTCTTAAAGACCAATATTCACACTAACACTATTTCAATGTATATAACATGTCACGTGGCACAATAAACACTGTTCACTGTTATCACTCACACACGTCTTATAGACCAATATTTTTACTTACACTATTTCAAAGTATATAACATGCCACGTGCCACACGTCTTATAGACCAATACTCACACTAACACTATTTCAATGTATATAACATGTCACTCACACACGTCCTATAGACCAATATTCACACTAACACTATTTCAATGTATATAACAGGTCACTCACACACGTCTCATAGACCAATATTCACACTAACACTATTTCAATGTATATAGCATGTCACGTGGCACAATAAACACTGTTCACTCTTATCACTCACACACGTCGTATAGACCAATATTCACACTAACACTATTTCAATGTATATAACATGTCACTCATGCACGTTTTATAGACCAATATTCACACTAACACTATTTTAATGGAAAGGGGACGAAGAGAAAATGAAGCGTGGGGAGGGGAAAAGCTGAACCCACACTAATCCATGTCATTGCGTGTGAGTGCGTGCACACTCTTAAAGAGGGCAGAGGTGGTGGAGGTGTAGGGTATGAGAGAGAGAAAAAGAGAGAGAGAGCATGGAATAGACTGGTTAGGACTAAGGGACATAAGAATAGTGTTGTATTCAATTTATTATGAAAGACAGATTAGGGGAATAATGAATATTAATGGTCAAGGTTGTGCGGTCAACGTTTCTGTACAAAGTCAATTCCCCATAAAGGTCCAAAGGGGTTAATTAGTTAGTTATTCATTGTTTATAGGGTCCAGCGGGTTGCAAAGGGCCGAATCAGGACCACAATTTAGTTGAAAGAGGACTCCGGCCGATCCGTGTAAAAGATCTGCTGAAACAACCTCAATGGCACTCCACCAACTGGCCACTTTACAATAAAGACATCCCATGGAAGGAACACTGTACTCTAATTTATCGATCCCCCGTTTACAAAAAACAAAATACAATATAAACATAATTCTGGTGAAGTAGATGTCAACACCATGACCACCACCTTCAACTCAGCTGTGACAGATGCCGCCACTGAGATCCTTGGCAAGCACCGACCAAAGAAGAAGCCGTGGATCACACCTGAACTTTTGGATCTGTGTGATAAACGAAGAGAAATAAAAAAGAAAAAGAACACCTCACAGGGAGCTGATGTCTACCAAAAAATCAACAATAACATCCGAAAAGGAATGCGCACAGCAAAGGAGAACTGGATAGAAGATCAATGCCAGGAAATAGAGAACTGAACAAGAACAACAGCACGAAGGCTTACCAGACTGTGAAGCGGCTGACTAGTGTTAAACAGCCCAAGGTCTCCACGATCCAAAGCAAGTCTGGCATATGCCTTACAGAAGAACAAGAAGTCTTGGCCAGATGGACAGAGTACTGCTCTGACCTTTACAACCATACACCAAATGGAGACCCATCAGTTCTAGCATGTCCCGAGAACAGAGAAGAATAAGAAATCCTCCCAATCCTCCGGGAAGAAGTTGAGGCAGCAGTGCAATCGCTGAAGAAAGGGAAGTCAGCAGGAGTGGACAACATATCCGCGGAATTGCTACAAGCAGGAGGAGAAGCGATGATTGATGCCCTCACCATTATCTGTAACAAAATCTGGCAGAGTGGAAAGTGGCCTACACCATGGACCCCTGTCGCTTGTCATCACTCGTCCAAAAAAAGGTAACCTTCAGGAATGTGAAAATTACCGCACCATCAGCCTCATCAGCCATCCCAGCAAGGTCCTCCCCAAAATAATACTCAACAGGTTGAAACCCCAAGCGGAACAAATCACAGCTGAAGAACAAGCAGGATTCACGGCAGGGCGAAATACCACTTAATAGATTTTCAACCTCAGAATAATCTGTGAGAAATACCTACAGCACCAACAACATCTATATCATGTGTTCATAGACTTCAAGAAGGCGTTTGACCGAGTTTGGCATGCAGCACTATGGGCAACAATGAAAGTGTACAACATCAGCCCTAAAATTATTGAAGTCATCAAAAGCCTGTATGACAAGGCTACCAGTGCAGCCCCTCATAACAGTGTCATCGGAAACTGGTTCAGAACAACAATCGGTGTGCGTCAAGGATGCATACTCTCTCCAACACTATTCAACATCTTCCTAGAGCGCATCATGTCAGATGCTCTTGCAGATCACGAAGGAACAGTCAGCATAGGGGGTAGAGCAATCTCCAATCTTTGTTTTGCGGATGACATTGATGGATTGGCTGGAGAAGAACAAGAACTTTAACAGCTGGTACAGAGGCTTGACACCACCTCCAGAACCTATGGAATGGAAATAAGTGCAGAGAAGACCAAAATGATGACCAACAACACCAATGGCATCAACACGGACATCAAAGTCCAAGGCCAATCCCTTAACACAGTGCATAGCTTCAAATATTTAGGAGCCATTGTATCAGACAATGGGTCCCGACAGGAAGTCCTCTCCAGGATCGCACAAACAACTGCTGCCCTGACAAGGTTGAAGCCCTTTTGGAAAGACAGGACCATCGGTCTATATTCCAAAAAAAAAGACTCCTGCGCTCCCTTGTCATCTCCATCCTCCTATATGATTGCGAAGCATGGACCCTCACAGCAGATCTACAACGAAGAATACAAAGCATGGAGATGAGGTGCTACAGAAGACTTCTGGGTATTTCCTATACCCAGCACATCACCAACGACGAAGTCCGGCAGACCATCACACAAGCCATTGGACAACACGATGACCTGCTCACAGTGGTGAAGAAACGGAAACTCCGATGGTATGGCCAAGTCACCAGATCATCCTTGCAAAGACAATCCTGCAAGGCACAGTAAGGAGGTAGAAGAAGAGAAGACCGAAAAAGAGGTGGTAGGACAACATTCGATAATGGACTGGTTTGACACTGAGCGAAGCCATCAGGGCTGCTGAGGACAGCAAAAGATGGAGTATGCTGGTTAAACGATCATCTGTGGTGCCCCTACGACCTCCGGGTTACGGAACAGGATAGGATAAGATAGGAACATAATTATGAAATATTAACAAAACACATGCATATAAAATGCATAAACTGCTAAATAATAATACCATAGAAAGCCCTAGTGACCATTGGGCAGAAAGTGTCCAATATCCCCAAGCTGACTCAACAGATCACACAAATGAGGATTTTGGGGGGATAGTTTTCAAGAAAAATAAGGTAGGTGATTGGTCTCGCGAAGAAGATAGTAGATTGATAGGACAGATTAAGAACGAGAAAGAACAAATGAGAATGACAGAATCAGTGGTAATTTAAAGTACAACATTTTCACAAAGTGGAGATATTATTTGTACAGAAAACCCCCGGCAATCACCCAACGGGGGTGTTCAAAGTGGTGCTGTTTACTTGTTAAATCACAGTCTAATACATTACACTTTAGCCATATATACATTAGAATCTTTAGAATTTTTCACAATCCTGACAACGGAATATGAACACAATCTGACCTTGTTGCCTTGGGAGAGGTACCAGCTGCAACTGATGTTGTTGTCAGAATCGAACACTTTGTCGATGTTCACTCTCCCTGTCACGGTCCAGTTGCTGTGCAGTGTCACGCTTGCATGGTTCAGGATGGCCGGGTCTGTAGAGCAGGAACAGAGGAACAGGATGACAAAGATACATTTGCATTCACTACAGAATATCTCTAAGCATTTCAGTTCGATCAAGGCGTCACGTGAGTTGTTTCGCTCAAAATATAGTGACCAATGAATACAATGATATCGGACGCCAGTAACGAATCTACCGTACCTCAATCATAATTGGAATGAGTTACGGCCGTATTCTTTGGGGGCGGCGATTTTATCTTTGACATTGATAACAATAAGCGAGCGTTGTGGCCAAGTGGGCTAAGGCGTGACTAACTTGCCTTGTCCACAGGCCAGAAACCAATGGCGCCTGACAGGTGTGGATTCGATCCTGCATCGGGGCGTTATGTTTCTCCGAATATTATTTACTTTCGACTCGGGCAACGTCTCGGGGGTTTTCTCCGGGTACTCCGGTTTGCTCCCCCAGAAAATTTCAAAAAATTTCAAAATTCAAAGAATTTCTAAATTTCAAAAAATCACAACTAATGTTAGGTAGGCTGGGTTTGGGCGCGCCACAGGCTGCGACTACGCCTTCCACAGGGGAGGCGGCCCAGAATTTCCCGATTAAAATGGACAATAAAGCATTAAAATCTAAAATCTAAAAAAATCTAAATAAATGACTACCTATCATGTCCTATTCTATACCGTAACTCAAAAGTCGTTGGGGCAACACAGATGATCGTCTAGCCAGCGTACTCCATCTTTCTCTGTCCTCAGCAACCCTCATGAAATCGCTCAGTGTCAAGTCAGTTCATTCTCGAATGTTGTCCTCTCACCTCTTTTTCTGTCTCCCTCTTCTTCTGCCTCCTTGGACCGTGTCTTGTAGGATGGTCTTTGCAAGGCCTGATGCTCTGGTGGCGTGGCCATGCCATCGGAGTTTTCGTTTCTTCGCCACTGTGAGCAGGTCATCAAGTTGTCCAGTGGCTTGTGTGATGGTTTTTCGGACTTCGTCATTGGTGATGTGCTGAGTATAGAAAATACTCAGAAGTCTTCTGTAGCATCTCATCTCCATGCTTTGTATTCTTCGTTGTAGATCTGCTAGGAGGGTCCATGTTTTGCAAGCGTAGAGGAAGATGGCGGTGACAAGAGAGCGCAGCAGCCTTTCCTTGGAATATATACTGATGGTCCTGTCTTTTTTAATGGGCTTCATCCTTGTCAGGGCTGCAGTTGTTTGTGGGATCCTAAAGAGGACTTCCTGTTGGGACCCATTGTCTGATACAATGGCTCCTAAATATTTGAAAATATGCACTGTGTTGAGGGATTGGACTTTGATGTCCATGTTGATGCCGTTGGAGTTCTTGGTCATCATTTTGGTCTTCTCTGCACTATTCTATTCCATAGGCTTCCTTAGATGGTGCCAAGCCTCTTTACCAGCTGTTCAAGTTCCTGTTCCTCTCCAGCCAATCCCTGAATGTCATCCGCAAAACGGAGATTGGAGTTTGCTCTACACCCTATGCTGACTGTGCCTTGGTGATCTGCACGTGTATCTGACATGATGCGCTTTTCTGAAAATCTGTTCAGTGGTACTTCTCCCTGCCCTGAATCATGCTTGTTCTTCAGCTATGATTTGTTCAGCTTGGAGTTTCAACCTGTTAGTATTACTTTTAGGAGAACCTTGCAGGGATGGTTAATGAGGTTGATGGTGCGATAATTTTCACACTCCTGGAGGTTACCCTTTTGGGGAAGACTGGTTCGATGGTAAAGGTCACTCCTAACTCTGCCAGATCTTGTTACAGATAATGGTGATGGCTTCAATCATCGCTTCTCCTCCTGCTTGAAAGAATTCCGCGGGTATGTTGTCCACTCCCGCTGACTTCCCCTTATTCAGCGATTGCACTGCTGCCTCAACTTTTCGGAAAAGTGTGGAGGATTTCTTCTTCTTCTCTGTTCTGGGGACATGCTAGAACTTATGGGACTCCGTTTGGTTTGTGGTTGTAAAGGTCAGAGCAGTACTCTGGCCATCTATCCAAGACTATTTGTTCTTCTGTAAGGAATATTATGCCAGTCTTGCTTTGGATCGTGGAGACCTTGGGCTGTTGAACACTTGTCAGCCGTTTCACAGTCTGGTATGCCTTCTTGCTGCTGTTCTTAGTTTTTTGTTCTGTATTTCCTGGCATTGATCTTCTATCCAGTTCTCCTTTGCTGTACGCATGCCTTTTTGGATGCCATTTTTGATTTTTCGAAAGGCATCAGCTCCATGTGGGGTGTTCTTTTTCTTTTTCATCTCTCGTCGTTTATCACACAGGTCCAAAAGTTCAGGTGTGATCCACGGTTTCTTCTTTGGGCGGTGCTTGCCAATGATCTCAGTGGCGGCATCTGTCACAGCTGAGTTGAAGGTGGTGGTCATGGTGTTGATAGCTACTTCACCAGCTCAAAGAACGAGCAGTGATGCAAATTTCCATCCAATTGTGGCTTGGAATATTTCTGCCACCTCCGGGTCTTGCAGTTTGTCCAGGTCGAACTACAGTCTGGTGCACTTTGCTGTGTTTACTCTCTTCAAGTGAAGCCAGAAGGACATTATCACGAGATCGTGGTTACTTCCGATGTCTGCTCCTGAAAAAGTGCGTGTACTGCCAATGTTGATGCTTGATCTGGAGCGTAAGCTTACTTATTATTTCGTGGTTTAATATGTTAATTCGCGATTTGCCTTTTGGAAGGCCTTCCAATTAAACGTCAAATAAATAACAATTGTGTTGCGTTGAAACGCGCATGATAGTTCGTGTGTAACTCGCAAGATAGATCCGATCGTTTTGTTTCTCAAAGCATTCAATAACAGAGCGTATTTACCTTTGATTAGATTTTGCGTTGTTGTTAGAAGAAGCTTTGTATAACGTTGATAATTTTCGTTCGTCGATATTATTGGAGAATTCTCTAGAGTTGCATGTTTATTATCAATCGAAGAATCTAGATAGATCCATTATAAGCTGAGAGATTCCCTTACGATGAAGAATGTTGTATGACCTAAGACAGTGATGACAAAATTTAGTTTGATTGGTTGTAACGCATCGCTCTGGAACGTGCTGACGTAATCCGGAGTCTAGAAAAACTATATAATTGATGCACTGTGTAGAGTGGTAGAGAGAGAAAAAGATGAAAAGTTAAAAATGACTTATGTGTGATGTTTTTGGACTCGTCCATCTTGTTAGACCACAGTCTGTACAGTCGGTCAATGGAACTAGGACTGTCATCAACTGTCTTCACATTGTGAGCAGGGTTGTTGTGGCTGACTTCTCTTGGATTGTTGAATACTGGATTTTCACGTTGACTGTTAGACATTCCATGTTCCCGATCTCATCTGGCATCATCGCGATAACTAATATCGTCGTCACGTGGGTCGTAATGATTCTGTTGTATTGACGAAACAGCTTCACGAGTGTTCGACATGGTGGCGCTGTTGAATTTGTTCCTTGAGCCCACCACTATGAGGCGCCATTTGTAAATTAAATCATTATTGTCTAATATCTATAGAACATACATTTTACCTGTATAAAAGATATTGTATACTTATAAAATGAGTTCTATGTCTATAAAATACATTTAATAGCAATACAAAACTTTTTATAGCTAAAAACAACATTTTTATAACTACAGACTACATTTTACAATATACAAGAGAAATCATACGCGATCATCACGCCGTTTGTAAATATTATTCCGAAAAACTATTGTATCTCTAAACACTTCAGTTTATCTCTAAACACTACATTTTATACATAAACAATTCATTTTATAGGTAAACAATTCATTTTATAACAACAAAGAGCTTTTATATCTATAAAATAAATGTTATAATATATACAATGCATTTTACTTGTAGAATGCATTCGGAGCATTATTTTACATTCGGCGCATACACAAGTATATCAACTAACAAGTTAGTATCTCGTATTGCCCCTAGTCGACGTGCGGTGGTCCCGTTTAGCCACAAGCTGAAACGGGGATATCCCAAACCTAAAAATAGAATAGAGAATTCTGGGAAATGAGATGTGCTCGCTGAAATGAAACGAAAGTTGGGAGAGGAACTGCATATTTCTGGTAGTGAACAAAGGCAGAAACTTGTCAGCAGTATTATCAGCGATGGAGTTATAATGGACGAAGTGCTCCATACCTATGAGGTTGCCTTTGCTCGAGCAAAGAAACTAAAGAAGGATTTAGCCGACGTTATTTCAGAAAAGGATTTCTCTACCCATAATTCCCCTGGGTTTTGAAGTTTCTAAAAAGTTATTTCAGGCCGATGACGCTCTATGGAGCTCAAAGCATGTAAAGGGAAGCAATCGGTTGTACGAGCACGTCGATAGAGACATAGAAGAGAGATACTAACTTGTTAGTTGATATACTTGTGGCGCATAACATAATTTTATACTGACTTTCGAATTGCTGATCCCAGGGAAGCAACTCCATCCTCGTGTAGACTACTTGTAAACTTCTAAGCGACTCAACATGGTAAAGACCATTAAAGTCTACTACAAAAAATGGCAAGGACCATACTAGTGTACTATATAAATTGGCGAGGACCATACTAGTGAAATGCCGATAAAACATCAGCGACATCATTGTCAGTACAATACAATACAAGGTTATTGCTTTAGGTCCAGCGGACTCTTCCGAGCCAAATCAGGACCAATCATCATTGTCAGTCTCGACTGTTCCAATTATTTTTTGGTCTCTGGATCTGGATCTGGATCTGGATCTGGATACTGCCGATGATGTTGTTGGCAGATAAACACCACAGGAGCCATAGATGGCTATTAACGTGGTGGTGGTGTGTGCGCGCTAATTAATTTGATTTTAAAAAAAGGAAAAGAAAAAAAAAATTTTTTTTGCTTCATAGTTCTTTTTGTACTATTACTACTAACTTCATATTGCCTATTGTAGTTCTGATTTTATTTAATTATATTCTTAAAAAGGCTCCTCTTGTGGAAGCCTGGTGATATGTGTACAATTAAAAGTTTAAAATCACTGTTCTATTATGTTGACTCTATAAGAACTTGTCAGCATCCATGTACCTCCCGATTGCAGAGGAGAATGAGCTAGGTGAGGATAGGTTGATGATGTCATCGGGAAGGCTATTCCATTCCACTACTGTCCTTACGAAGAAGGAGTTTCTGTAGAGATCTGATGATGAGGGTGGTAAGATAAAGCATGTGTTGTTGTTGTTTATCTGCCTCTCTATGATGTTCTGTGTGTCATATCCTTTAAAGGTGGTGGGGCGGATTTTCCGTTTGTTCTTGGCAGCAGTAAGGAAGGTGTTGGGAGGGAGAGCAGTCTTGAAAAACTATCGATAAGCACGAAGGCAAACCAGCTTCCATCGTAACTGTTACCCTGGAGATTGTTGACATCGTGGGAAATCGATATAGGCCTAGCGGGAATTTCCTACACGCGCCGTAGCTATCTAAATTTAGCTTATGCAACGTCACTTCCACATGAAAAGGCGAGAGCCCAGCGCATACGTGCAGGAGGGGAGGGGGGGGGGGGCCTTTTTTCGTTGAATTGGTTGAATGTCCCTAATAACCAATCGTCCCCTATACGCTTAATGAGTCCGGGGACGTAAATTTTAATTTAAAAAAAAAAAAAAACCAAAAAAAAAACATCAGCCATCTTTGCGCACCGCATAGCAACTTTGGGTCGCTTAGAACGTTACAAAATAAATATAATCGAAAGGAGAGAAGCAGTTATACAATGAGAAAGTTAGTATAAAATTATTGTAAGGCGCCGACTGGAAAATAATTGTCGCAAATGCATTCTACAGGTACAATTCATTGTACGTGTTATAAAATGTATTCTATAGATATAAGTGCTCGTTGTTGCTATAAAATGAAGTGTTTACAGATAAAAGGAAGTTTTATAGATCGTTTTTGCTATGAAATGACTTGTTTATAGATACAATGACTTGTTTATAGGTAAAATGAATTGGTTACTTATAAAATGTTTTGTTTATAGATACAATGAATTAGTTACTTATAACATGTTTTGTTTATAAATAAAATAGTTTTTTTGTGTTTAATATTTACAAACGGCGTGACGATTCGTGTATGATCTCTTGTATATCGTAAAATGTAGTCTGTAGCTATAAAAATGTTACTTTATAGCTATAAAAAGTGTTGTATTGCTATAGAATGTATTTTATAGGTATATAATTCATTTTATAATTATACCATATCTTTTATACAGGTAAAATGTATGTTCTATAGATATAATGACAATAACCATTTAATTTACAAATGGCGCTTCATACATCACAGAGGGCAAAGTTGGTCCTGGATTGGCCTCCACGTTCCCTGATAGCAGGATAAAAGAAGAGAGAAAGATGAGGAAACTCGCCGTCACTATTCCAAATTGTCCATTCTTTCTCTTCGTCACCTCTGATCGTTGTGATAAAAACGAACACCAAAACACCTAAAACACCGTTGGAAAGAAATGTACTTGAAGTATGGAAATCCGTCTGATATGATGAAGTTCAAAAGATCAATGTTTTGGCAGTACTCACTTTTTTCGGCAAAATACGAATGGCAGTAATTAATTGCCAATGTTTAATTTTCTTTGTCCCCTGAGCGATGATGAGAGCGAAAATGCTACAAGTGCGACGAAAGTCTATGTTTGCTGAAGGCATGATGAAAAGTGTTCACAAATATCATCCGACTTGAAGGCTATTAAGAAGATGATAAAAAGGCGAATTTCCAAAGTAAGCTTTGTGCAGGCTTTCTATATCAAATTTAGAAAATTAGAAAGTTCGAAAATTTTCAAGGTAATTTCTTCAAATTTCACCACAATGGTCAGAAAGTCCAGCTGCGTCGACTGGTATTAAATGTGTAGATGTAGAATTTCAACAGCCACTATTTCGATGATGCGGATGAGCGAGCTCTTGCCACACGTCCTCTCGCCACAACAGCTATGAGAGAAGAGAGAAAGAGAGAGAGTATACATGTCCGAGGAGCAGTTCATTTCTGAGGTTCCAGATCAAAATAAACAATTATTGCTGGACCTTAACGGGTGCCGAGGTTCCTCGCGTGCTGTCTCTCTTTATTTTTCTCTCTCTCCATCCCTCTGTCTCACACACACACATACGCACACACACTAAGTAAATATCAAGTTTCAAAGAATTCCGCCCATTAGTTTCAGGGAAAAGTGCGCAAAATAAATCACTAAATTAAAAAGAAAAGTATTATGTCACCACAAAAACATCACTCAATAAAGGTAAACTTTGAATAAGATTCAACACTCTCATTACATACAAAATTTATGGGAAAGATTTTTGTTTGTTTTTTTAAAGTGAGGTCATCATGATAACAAATGTTCTCATGTTTTTGTCGAATAAAGATTTATTAACTTGACTTACGTCACTCGATTTGCATAATTTCGGTCTTGTGTTCGAGGCATAGGTAAGGTCTAAGTGTTTACCAAATTTGAACCGAATCCCTCTAGTAGGTTAGAAGAACTTGAGATTAGAAAAATACAACACAAGTTTATGACGTCAGCATGATAACATCACACGATAACGTCACTCAATATACCAAAGTTTCGTTTAAGGCTCAATGCATATAAACACTCAAATTACATACGTTTGCTTTTTTAAAATTAAAATTAAAATTAAATTTCTTGTTAAATTACGCGACGATGATTACGTCACTGGATTTGCGTAAGCTTGGTTTCTCGTTGGAGGCACAGGTAAAGTCTAAGTGCATACCACACTTGAACTAAATCCATCCAGTAGTTTGAGAGAAAATAGGAGTAGAAAAAACAAAAACAAAATATGACATCACCATGATTACGTCACCCAAAATGCATAATTTGTTTGTCGTCTGGTAGGGTTCACTATTTCCTAACTAAGTACCAAGTTTCAAAGAAATCCGTCCATTACTTTCAAAGTAAGGTGCGCACATGACCATCCGGATGCTAGAGGGACGGACGGACGCAAAAAGCCAAAAACACAAGTTTCCGAGCTTTCTTGCTCTGGAACTAAAATCATATAAAGGCAAGACCCCAAAAAAGTCAAGGCAACTTGTATATGAAAAAGACTGGCTTCGGTAAGGCTCCGGACATACTGTGACTAGAGGATGAAACATTTAGATCCCCGAAGAACTCAAAATCTCAAGCGCCTTAGGAAGCACCAAACAATCTTCTGACTGCTAGCTACTCACAATGAATACAAAGAGGTGCCGATTGGGATAGGAATGATGATGGAATGGTCCAAGGTCATTCCAGATGGTCACAGGCTGCAGGCAAGTCAAGAAAAGCAAACGTGAATGAACGGTGGGGTTTTCTTATCATCTGCGAAATAGAAGTGAGATATGCTGCTGCTGCTGCAACTACTGCTACTGCTGATGTTGCTACTACTGTTATTACTGCTATTATTACTACTGCTATTACTACTACTACTACTACTGCTACTTACAGACAATTTGCAGAGGACATCCTACGCTCCTAGTGTCGCGGATCGTGGCGTCGTCGTAATTCACACATCTGAGGATTTTGCCAACCATCAAGGATCGAACCCGGGCATCGGAGGCGTTTATTTTAAGTTCGCTGGCGGTACTAGACCTTGCGACAGTGAAGATTGGGTAATACGATGAACAGGATGAGGTGCAGTTGATGCAAGAGTTACATGACGCTATAAAAGATCCTCCAGTCGTATGCTGAGGCTGTGCCAATAACCAGGCGATCTCGTGGTTGAAGGAGAGACCCTCACAGCGAACACTGGTCTGCCAGGAAGATTCCTGAACCACCAGTCGTCCTTCTCTGCATTGGGTCAGGGAGTAATCTGTTTCAGCAAAAGGACACAAGACAGTAGCGAATGTGCCTGTGTGGTCAAGGTGCACAACAATTACTCAAGATTACAGAAGAAGAAGAAGAAGAAGAAGAAGAAGAAGAAGAAGAAGATGATGATGATGATGACGATATAGAAGATTACTCAAGAAAAATTAAGAAGAAGAAGAAGATGATGATGATGATGATGACGATGATGATGATGATGATGATGATGATGATGATGATGATGATGATGATGATGATGATGATGATGACGATAAAGAAGATTACTCAAGAAGAAGAAGAAGAAGAAGAAGAAGAAGAAGAAGAAGAAGAAGAAGAAGAAGAAGAAGAAGAAGAAGAAGAAGATTCAATATTTTATTACAAGAAGAAAATGATTTTAGCATTAATTTGCTAATCTTACAATCAGTTCTTCTTTCAATCACTCACACATTTACTTTAATCATTCATCCGCAGTCATGCAAAGACAAACATTGATTTGAAATTAAAGGAATAAACAAGCTAACTTCGTAACAAGGAAACTAACAATACTAAATATAACACATTTAACTGGAACCATTTAATTTAATAAAGAGAGAGAGGCTTGACGGACTGAGTGGAAAGAGAGGGGAAGGGGGAAAATCAATTGATGCATGCTAGAAGTAGAATGTATGATTTTTGAAATTATTAAGAAATATGTTGTAAATCGTATATGTTGCCTATTGTTTAGGCACGGTGGCCTAATGGTAGAGCTTTGGCTTGTTGATCTGAAGGTCCCGGGTTCGAGCCCAGGCTGGGGCATTGTGTTGTGTCCTTGGGAAAGACACTTTACTCCCGTTTCCTACTCCTTCGGATGAGAGTATAAACCGAGGTCTAGTCTGTGTTGCATACATTCCATCATAACGGACTTTAAAGATCCTGACGCTCATGTCCTAGACGGGTGAGTGCCGGTGACAAGAACACTCCCAGCATGCACTTAGGTCCTTCTCCCCCATCCCTGGCTGCCCAGGATTGTGCTCAGTTGTACGGACGTCAGACCATGCGCCCAAAGGCTGCGGGTGGGCGTCTCGAGCGGCTTGAGTTAGATCCTGTATCGGCCAGCGCCTTGAGCAGCTCTTGAGCTGGTAAAGCCCTATATAAGAACGATTAAATAAATAAATAAATACATCTTGTACTTGAAGCTGTTTAACGATGTGCATTTTTTAAGTTCTAAAGAAAGAGTGTTCCATAACAGAGGACCTTTAAAAGATAAGCTAGATTTTAAAATGTCAATTCGTCGTTTTGGAAGTCGTTAGTTTTCAGACTGATATTGTGTAGGAAATGACATTAGTTGATCACGTAAGTAAGAAGGCGCTATATTATTTTTTTACTTTAAACATATGTGTGGCTAAATTATACTTGAATTGTGTTTGTAAAGGCAGTATTTTAGGATCTGTTAATTTTTCATCTGTTGTTAATTCTCGATTATCTGAGATTAATCTAACCCCACGTCTATACGAATACGAATACGAATACGATCACTTTATTATCTCAATCAAATCTATGCAGATGATTAAGTCTTTTTAGTTGATTTGCTGAAGCATTAGACCACACAACAGAGGCATAGTTGATATGTGATAGACAATGGGCTTGTAAGAAAATTTTTCTGGCAGAAGATTCAATGTAAGGTTTTAGTTTAGCAAGAAGAAAGAGATTTTTGGATAACTTCTTACATATATTATTTATATGGGACTGCCATGTAAAATCTTGATCAATAATTATACCTAATACGTTGTGCTCTGAAACTTGATCAATCTGTGAACCATTAATATTCAGATTTAATTTTAAAGGTTCATGCTGTCGCTTTTGCCGTGATGTGAGGACCATGCATTTAGATTTTTGTGGATGAAGAATCATACGATTATGGCTACACCAATCCTTTATTTCTTGTATACTCTTCTGTAAAGATGTTTGTATTTTATTTACAGATTTACCAGAGCAGTGCAAAGAACCATCATCGGCAAAAAGGTCACAACTTGTATCTTTGCTAGTAATATGGAGTGGTAGATCATTTATATAAATGCAAAATAGTAAAGGACCTAAAACTGAGCCTTGGGGTACACCACATGAAATGGTACATGGAGAAGAATATCTTCCATTGACATATACACGTTGGATTATTTGTGATAGGTATGATTGGAAAAGATAGACGACATTGGGATTTTTGAGGTAGGTAGAAAGTTTTTGCAAGAGAATGGAATGATTGACTAGATCAAAAGCTTTTTTTAGGTCCATGAATATGGCTCCTGTAATATTACCATAATTCATTGCATTGAGCCACTTGTCACATAGCCTGATCAGAGCACTTTGGCAAGAATGATGAGTGCGAAAACCTGACTGATACCTATGAAGGAGAAGATGATTTTCAAAAAAAGCAAATATGTGTTTGTGTAAGTGTCTTTCAATGGGCTTAGATACGACATTTAATAATGATATAGGTCGAAAATTGCTTGGGTTTGTGTGATCTTGTGTTTTGGGGAGAGGAATACTTTTTGCACATTTTAATTCATCAGGGAATGTTTCCTTTACTATGCTTAAATTGTAGACGTAGGTTAAGGGTAAGGCGATGTAAGGAAGAGCAAGTTTTAACAAAAATTAGTTAATGTTCTCTGTGCCCGAAGATTTTTTGTTAGGTAGATCAGTGACATATTGTATTACATCTTGAAGTGTCATAAGTGGAAGAATAAATGATTCTTCTGTACCAATTCTTTCATTACAAAACAATGTTAAATTAGATGGCACCGAATAATCACAAGTTATTGAAACTGAGTCCTGTAGAAGTGACGTAGCTACAGACAAGAAGTGATTGTTAAAATCATCTGCAGAACACTGTGCATTATTGACAGTCGGCCTTTTATTCTTGTTAGTAATTTCATTCATAACTTAAGAAGCTATGTTAGAATCATTGCGAATAATGTTTTCAAAGTATGATCTTTTTGCAGCTCTTACCATTGTCAGAACTTTATTTCTTTGTTTTTTTAAGTCATTAAACTGTTTAGTGTTTTTTTTTAAAATAATCTCTAAGTTTCATTGCCGCCATTATGTCTGAAGTGATCCACTTTGGAACAGAACGTTGCCGAACTCTTTTTTTTCGAAGGGGCGCATGAAGGTTAACAACAAACAGAATTTTTTCATACCAAACCTTCAATGCTATATTAGGATCATGTTGCGTATATAGATCGTCAAAGCTGACGAAACTTAAATCATGAAGAAAATTATCTGTGTTGAAATTTTTAAAAGACCGATATATCATTTTTTTATGTCCGTACGTAGCTTCTGTAGGTAATTTGCATAACCATGTACAACTAATAACACTATGATCACTTATGCATGCAGAGTTCAGTTCAGCGTTTACAATGTTTTGCTCAGCGTTTGTGTAAATGTAGTCTATGAGTGTAGAGGTGCGTGCTGTAACTCTTGTTGGCGTAGTTATTAGCTGGGAAAGACCAAAAAGAGAACAGGTTGAATCCCAAAATGGTTGATGTTTTAAGAGGTTAATATTAAAATCGCCAAGTAAGAGCACATTGGTATTTTTGGTAATAACTTTATCCATCATTTTAATAAACTCATCATACCACTCTGTTGGTGACTTAGGATTTCTGTAAATAAAACCAATTATCAAAGGATGAGCTGGAGTTGGTTTACATTCAATCCACAGGCATTCGATGTTTAATAATTCAAGATCATGACGTCTAACTATATACGGTGTAAGACTATTATGTGTATAAATTGCCATGCCTGTTTCACCTCTTAGTTTTGAGTCTTTTCTGAACATTGAATAATTAAATAATAATAATTAAAGAAGAAGAAGAAGAAGAAGAAGAAGAAGAAGAAGAAGAAGAAGAAGAAGAAGAAGAAGAAAGAAAGAAAGAAAGAAAGAAAGAAAGAAAGAAAGAAAGAAAGAAAGAAAGGAAGAAAGAAAGAAAAAAGAAAGAAAGAAGAAGAAGAAGAAGAACAACAACAACAACGACGACAACAACAACAACAACAACAACAGCAACAACAACAACAACAAATCGCTTCTTTATGTTAACGCCATTTCACCACTGTGATTTTGGACCATACGGTCATTCTCACGCATGGACACACAGATATAATAAAATATAACAATTTAAAGTTGAACTATAATCATACAAAATATTTAAAACAACAACAAGATGAACGAAGAAGTATGAACACATATATTAAAAGAGAAAATGAACACCCGACAGATATACTCACGAACGACAACTCTGCACTGCTTGCTTCTGTTGTGGTCATCACGGGTACACTTTAAGATAGCTCCGTGCATTTCTCTGCGGGCTTTGAACGTTAGTGTAGTAGAGTAAGTGGAGGAGCTACTGTTAACATTTACTCTTCCTGCAGTGAAACCATTGACAACATCTGAGCATTTTGTACAGGAGTATCCAGTGACAGAACTGTAAGTGCAAGCTGGGCATCTAGCTACCGTCAGCTCCGACCCTGAAGCGTTTGTGATGATCCACTGCACGGAGCTGCTGTATTCCACATCGTGGCACTCAACTGTAGTATTGGTCTGATCCAGTACGGACAGTGAACCATCGTGACATTGTGGCATTCGGTATTCTGTAGAAACACGTGTACATATACGCTTCTTGGTTACACAATAATGTTGCAAATAGATATGTAAATGTATATCCGACATATAAATGTATATCCAGGTTGAAACCACAAGCTGAACAAATCATAGCTGAAGAACAAGCAGGATTCATGGCAGGGCGAAGTACCACTGAACAGATTTTCAACCTCAGAATAATCTGTGAGAAATACCTACAGCACCAACAACATCTATATCATGTTTTCATAGACTTCAAGAAGGCATTTGACCGAGTCTGGCATGCAGCTCTATGGGCAACCATGAAAGTGTACAACATCAGCCCTAAAATTATAGAAGTCATCAAAAGCCTGTATGACAAGGCTACCAGTGCAGTCCTCCATAACAGCGTCATCGGGAACTGGTTCAGAACAACAATCGGTGTGCGTCAAGGATGCCTACTCTCTCCAACACTCTTCAACATTTTCCTAGAGCGCATCATGTCAGATGCTCTTGCAGATCACGAAGGCACAGTCAGCATAGGGGGCAGAGCAATCTCCAATCTTCGTTTTGCGGATGATATTGATGGATTGGCTGGAGAGGAACAAGAACTTGAACAGCTTGTACAGAGGCTTGACACCACCTCCAGAGCTTATGGAATGGAAATAAGTGCAGAGAAGACCAAAATGATGACCAACAACACCAATGGCATCAACACGGACATCAAAGTACAAGGCCAATCCCTCAACACAGTGCACAGCTTCAAATATTTAGGAGCCATTGTGTCAGACAATGGGTCTCGACAGGAAGTCCTCTCCAGGATCGCACAAACAACTGCTGCCCTGACAAGGTTGAAGCCCATTTGGAAAGACAGAACCATCAGTCTACATTCCAAAGTAAGACTGCTGCGCTCTCTGGTCATCTCCATCTTCCTATATGCTTGCGAAGCATGGACCCTCACAGCAGATCTCCAACGAAGAATACAAAGCATGGAGATGAGTTGCTACAGAAGACTTCTGTGCATTTCCTATATCCAACACATCACCAACGACGAAGTCCGACAGACCATCACACAAGCCATTGGACAACACGATGACCTGCTCACAGTGGTGAAGAAACGGAAACTCCGATGGTATGGCCACGTCACCAGATCATCAGGCCTTGCAAAGACCATTCTGCAAGGCACAGTGCAAGGAGGTAGAAGAAGGGGGAGACCGAAAAAGAGGTGGGAGGACAACATTCGAGAATGGACTGGTTTGACACTGAGCGAAGCCATGAGGGCTGCTGAGGACAGAGAAAAATGGAGTATGCTGGTTAAACGATCATCTGTGGTGCCCCTACGACCTTCGGGTTATGGGACAGGATAGGATAGGATAGGAATGTATATCCATACAAAGCGCGCAATTAAACCAACAGACAATCGAGCATGCTCGAACGTAAATGTGTTAAGTAAATAACAGAGAAAAGGTCGCTACCATAAACAAGTTTGTCCTGAAGAAAAAGAGATTCCTACCGGCATTTGTCTCTCCTACATTCCAAAAAAGAAAAACCTTATTGGTCAATAAGCATATCAATCAGTCAGCAATATGTAGGTAACTAAATATAAAAACACATGCAAAATTGTGAATAATGGATGAACGATGGAATCTAATGTTAATACTATTTTAGCATGTTCGGCTTAGGGTAGGTGTGTCCCCAATTGTGGACAAATCTGTTTGCCTTATAGTTTCAGTTTACATTACTTTTGATCGTAACTGCCCGCATGACCGATATTTGTGTATCTAGCCAACCGTAGGCAAGGCAAAACAACAACAACAAAAACAACAACAACAATTTGGGTATGAAGAAACTCGGGGTGTTTTTAACCATTGTGGGACCCTTGTCTCTTGGCATTAACGGACTATAATTTTTCTTCATAATGTAACCTGCCATCAACTAATACGTTAAATTTCACATGACAGACCGTGAACGAGTATAGAAAATTAATATATAAAATAAAATTAAACTTATATGGCTAAACACTTTTGTCAGTAAAAAAAAAGAGGAAACACAATAACAAACTATTTAATTACATTACTAGTCACTCACAAACATAAGCTTATATCCGAGAATCAACATGTTCAAAAGTGTTAATTGTCTTAGCGGTGTTGTGACTGTGTTATCAAAACGTGCAAAGGGAGCAATGGAATAATAGGCCACTCTCTTTACTATCTGCAAGTCAAAAGATTATCAAAATCCGATCAGCCAATTTTTATATACAGTGCACAACGCGTTTAGAAAATGGCGAAGCTCGATGGCATTAACCTATGACAAAGTACACATACGAATGACATGACTTGCTTAGCAGTAGACACAGTATCCAAACAGTAAACATGATGAATGACATGACATGCTTAGCAATAGATAAAGTATCCATACAGTAAATATGATGAATGACATGACATGCTTAGCAGTAGATAAAGTATCCACCCAGTAAATATGATGAATGACATGACATGCTTAGCAGTAGATAAAGTATCCATACATTAAATATGATGAATGACATGACATGCTTAGCAGTAGATAAAATAACATGATGAACGACATGACATGCTTAGCAGTGGATAAAGTATCCACACAGTAAACATGATGAATGACATGACATGCTTAGCAGTAGATAAAGTATCCACACAGTAAATATGATGAATGACATGACTTGCTTAGCAGTAGATAAAATACCATGATGAACGACATGACATGCTTAGCAGTGGATAAAGTATCCACACAGTAAACATGATGAAAGACATGACAGGCTTAGCAGTAGATAAAGTATCCACATAGTAAACATGACGAATGACATGACATGCTTAGCACTTGAAAAATTATCCACACAATAAACATGATGAATGACATGACAGGCTTAGCAGTAGATAACGTATCCACACAGTAAACATGACGAATGACATGACAGGCTTAGCAGTAGATAAAGTGTCAACACAGTAAACATGATGAATGACATGACAGGCATAGCAGTAGATAAAGTATCCACACAGTAAACATGATGAATGACATGACATGCTTAGCAGTAGATAAAGTATCCACACAGTAAACATGATGAATAATATGACAGGCATAGCAGTAGATAAAGTGTCAACACAGTAAACATGATGAATGACATGACTTGCGTAGCAGTAGATAACGTAACCACACAGTTAACATGATGAATGACATGACAGGCATAGCAGTAGATAACGTATCCACACAATAAACATGATGGATGACATGACATGCTTAGCAGTAGATAACGCATCCACACAGTAAACATGATGAATGACATGACTTGCGTAGCAGTAGATAAAGTATCCACACAGTAAACATGATGAATGACATGACATGCTTAGTAGTAGATAAAGTATGCACACAGTAAACATGATGAGTGACATGACATGCTTAGCAGTGGATAAAGTATCCACACAGTAAACATGATGAATGACATGACATGCTTAGCAGTAGATAAAGTATCCACACAGTAAACATGATGAACGTCATGACATGCTTAGCAGTAGATAAAGTATCCACACAGTAAACATGATGAATGACATGACATGCTTAGCAGTAGATAAAGTATCCACACAGTAAACATGATGAATGACATGACAGGCATAGCAGTAGATAAAGTATCCACACAGTAAACATGATGAATGACATGACATGCTTAGCAGTAGATAAAGTATCCACACTGTAAATATGAATGACATGACATGCTTAGCAGTAGATAAAGTATCCACACAGGAAACATGATGAATGGCATAACACGCTTAGCAGTAGATAAACTATCCACACAGTAAACATGATGAATGACATGACATTCTTAACAGTACATAAAGTATCCACACAGGAAACATGATGAATGACATGACATACTTAGCAGTAGATAATGTATCCACACAGTAAACATGATGAATGACATGACATGCTTAGCAGTAGATAAAGTATCCACACAGTAAACATGACGAATGACATGACATGCTTAGCAGTAGATAAAGTATCCACTTTTGTAAACATGACGAATGACATGACAGGCTTAGCAGTAGATAAAGTATCCACACTGTAAACATGATGAATGACATGACATGCTTAGCAGTAGATAAAGTATCCACACAGTAAACATGATGAATGACATGGCATGCTTAGCAGTAGATAAAGTATCCACACTGTAAACATGATGAATGACATGACATGCTTAGCAGTAGATAAAGTATCCACAGAGTAAAAATGATGATTGACATGACAGGCATAGCAGTAGATAAAGTATCCACACAGTAAACATGATGAATGACGTGACATGCTTAGCAGTAGATAAAGTATCAACACTGTAAATATGTTTACTGTGTGGATACTTTATCTACTGCTAAGCAAGTCACGTCATTCATCATGTTTACTGTGTGGATACTTTATCTACTGCTATGCCTGTCATGTCAATCATCATTTTTACTCTGTGGATACTTTATCTACTGCTAAGCATGTCATGTCATTCATCATGTTTACAGTGTGGATGAATGGCATAAAATGCTTAGCAGTAGATAAAGTATCCACACAGTAAACATGATGAATGACATGACATGCTTAGCAGTAGATAAAGAATCCACACAGTAAACATGATGAATGACATGACATGCTTAGCAGTAGATAAAGTATCCACACAGTAAACATGATGAATGACATGACATGCTTAGCAGTAGATAAAGTATCCACACAGTAAACATGATGAATGACATGACATGCTTAGCAGTAGATAAAGTATCCACACTGTAAATATGAATGACATGACATGCTTAGCAGTAGATAAAGTATCCACACTGTAAACATGATGAATGACATGACATGCTTAGCAGTGGATAAAGTATGCACACAATAAACATGATGGATGACATGACATGCTTAGCAGTAGATAAAGTTTCCACACTGTAAACATGATGAGTGACATGACAGGCTTAGCAGCAGATAAAGTATCCACACAGTAAACATGATGAATTTCTGTTCAGTTATTCTTGAGGTAAGGCAAAAAGTGTGTTTTTAACACAAAAGTTAAATTCGGGGCCACAGACCGACCGACGGACCGACGTTATGACCACCGTACTGCTATTAAAGTGTGGCCCATGATTTGGGGTACTTGTGTACCAAAACTGATCACAAACACTTCAGCCCTTCTCGATATATTGAGAAAAAAATATGTTTAGCCACAAAAGGTCTCCAATGGCCTTGACCTTTGCGCTAGGGCACAGGAGATAAGCTTTTAATCTAGGTCTTGGTCCTATAAAGTGTGGCCAACATCCGACAGACCGACAGTTGGTTCGTTCTGATTACACTTCTTCCCTCCACTCCTCCCCCCCCCCTCTCCACCTCTACTCTAGCTCTTCTTTCCGATTTTTACAAAGTATTTCCAGATAATTCTGCAAACACAACAACTAGGCTACAACCAAAAAGTTAGGTCATTCTGGCAGACGCGGGTAGCAAATTTAAAGTTTGATCAGTAGCATTCAACCCTACAGTATGTATCACATTGATATGGCTGTATGCTTTCTACCCCTTTTCTACCGAAGATCCACACTACTTGTATAATGCCTGTGTGATCTATTATCATCAGGGCTGCAAAGCGTCTGCTTTCGCAACTAAGAGCTCGTCCGAAAATGGGGAACCTTGCCCTATCAAAGCATGTTGAAATGTATTATCAATTTCTAATGTAAAAAGGGTCGCATTGTTAGGAAACACACATGACGCTTGCTGTCATAAATACACTTTCATTACATATGCTCCAAAGGAAATTCACGTTACTGTTAATATGAGCATTTTAATGACGTCGTTGGCAAGATGGGCCAATTACCTTATCTATGAAACGCTAGCATTAACGTACATCCATGCAATACAGGACAAAAGATGCATTGTCCCTATAGATCACACGAACAATCTGACCAAGGAATAGGACACATTAGGATTACAAACGTTTCTCGCCCGCTGATCGCACCGTGAATTGTTCCCCAACAATAGAAATACTGCAGAATGTCAGGCAAAACTATTACAACACATAGGCCTACCTATGAAAGGGTTGAAAGTGCACGACGCGTTGTTTTTTTGGTCCCTACTGTTGCATGTGATGGTGGCGCCGGGTGCCTTGTTTTCCAGTCCACTCATGAAGCGAATGGTTGATGATGTGGGGTTTCTGGTGATGCTGTAGTCAATGTGATTTGAGGTGCAGTTGGGACAGCCATCTTCTGAACAAGACTTACATTCTCCAAACAAAGAACTTTGTGCTACTTCCAATGGTTGATATCGCCATTCAATGTTGTGACGCTGTTCCATTCCCGTGCAAGTGACGCTGTCATTGGTCTCTTGAACCAGTTTGTAGAATTTGCCTCCATTGGTACACGATTGCAGGTTGAAGCTGTAGCGGGTCTCTGGAAATAAATGAGATTAGATTAAATTATATAATATTTAGTATATAAGGAACTCGCAATTGGACACAGCTTAGAATAGTATACCACAATGATTGCATAGGGTAGCTCATTGACATACGTGTAGTAGATCATCCAACACAGCACTTATACTACTGTTAACCATCATGTCAGAGCACTCGGGTGTTTCGGGGATGGATTCCGTCAAACGCTGGGGATAGTCACAAATAAGCTAAAACCTTTCTTTTTCTTATTTGTGTAATTATTTTTTTTTAAAGATTTGTATCAGAAAGGAGATGCGGATGAATAATGTCTTGTATCAAGTCTATTAATAATTTACGTCTACACTTACCTGGTACTACGCGGAGAGTGCATCGTACTTGATCTACGTTCTTTCTACTTGAACACAGCACAGTAAGGCCGTCATACTGCTGCTGATTGTTGGTCAGTTCTAGATACCCTGTCTGGACCGTTCTTGACACGATGACGTCATCACTGCTTCTAATGCAATGTCTGGCGTCACAGTCGGTGCAAGCAACGCAACTGCCGAACGTGTAGTGTGTTCCTCGAGAGTCGGTCACGTTCCAGTAGAAGTTGTGTAGGTTAGTTAGCCCTTCACAGACCAAGCTGTTGTCGCCTGATACATCCATGGTGAAGTAGCTTTGAGGAGAATGCTTGGTATCGCAGTTGGTGACTCTCAATCGACCTGCGACCAATCAAAGCCAATGTCAAGTTCATATGTAGGGCTAGTTGTTCTTTCAGAGCGCACTTACCAGACCAAAAGAGTCTGCTAAATGCAAATTAAATAAATTAAAAAATACATAAATACAGAAATAGTATTTGGGAGGTATACTGCATACAGTAAATCTATGTTTGCATCGATCAAGAATGCGGACTGTGATTGGACTGACATAGAAGTTGACAAGTGTGCTCTTGTCACGTCCCAACTGCCTGAACAGTGGTTCGACAATGCGTGCAACTTCCACACGAGAAAAACCCACACCTAAATATAATCTAAAAGACAAAACCAGAAGTTGACAAGACGATTTCTTTATTTCACTCACACATTCACACTCAAAATTAACTCCCTTTTTCCCTTTCCCAAACCTTCCAACCCTTACCAACCCTCAATCCCACTAATACAACCCAAAACTATACGTAAAACAATTAATCGCTCAAAATAATAAAGATAATCAAATCAAAATGAAAATAGATGACTAACTACAGAATGTACAAAAGATTTTTTGATAATTATGTCTGGATCAGCTTTCTATGCACAAGGTAAATAAATGTAAGCAAATGCTTTAAATCTTTATGTATATTCGAACCTTGTTTCACTTCATCTTCAAATAGCTGTTAACAACTCTTTCCTATTAAGTATAACAATAAAGAAAATCTATATTTTATACAAATGGAATTGTAAGAAAATTATTCAAAATTAACAACTAATAATGGTCTGGCGAATTAATTCCCCCAGACAGACTATACATCACAAAAGCTACTCTACCAGGTATGTAATATTTCACAGTCAAAGATTATTGTTCAATTCTAATTAAATATACTTTAGTCCAATGTAATTTACAAGTTACCACATGTAAATAAATATCTCGTTTACAAAATGTTCTTTGATAGTTATAGTTATTTGTTGTGTAAATGCGGGGTGTGTGTGTGTGTTATGTAAACAATTATAAACAGTTTTACATAAATAAGGCTTTCCTCTCGACAACCTCAACCTTTTAAAACCTAGGGTCGACCCAAGGAAAGGTGTTGTCACAGAACGTGGCACAGCACACCACCCCAGCTAGGCTGCAGTACAGCAATCACTGAATGTGGTTTTTGGTTTGGTATATCTGCAGCAATACATACAAAATACATAACCATAAATAATTAAGTTACAACATATTGCACAATCATCCCTCTGACGGTATGATTGTCTCCCTTACATCATGCGCATTCTTAATCATTCTCCCTGTCATAGCTTCTGTCATTGCACACATGCACTTCCATTCATCTCTTCCCTGTCATTCTTTCGCTACAGAACAGCGAATTCTCTTATATTAACTTATAATCATTTAATTTATAATTTATTCTATAAAAATCCTTCCACTACCTCTTGGTATTTATGTAACAAATAATATGAAACATAAAAATAGAATCAAAGAAAATATAATCAATTAACCATCCACGCTCACATTCACAACCCAGCCCCCGAACGATATGGCCAACTGAGAAATTGAAACAGGCGACTTACGAAACCAGTGGGGATCCTCCGGCCTGATGGACACACGGACAGACAACTACGTAACAAACACACAGGCACAGATGATATTCAAGGTGATACACAGGCACATGGAAGTCCCAGGCGGCGTCACAGGGCACTCGACGTTACACGTACGCAACTCGAATTTCGCCGTAAACACACAGCAGGTGTTAGATCGACTTAGGAATATAAAAGTTCAACAAACACTTCCAAAGTGTTCCTTAAATAAACCTCCTCTGCCTGCCTAGGCTCCTTTTTCGTTGACAGTCTGTTTAGAAAACGTCTCACAGATACTGCCACTATCTGTCACCTTGAAAAACCACAGATCCACCAAACTTTACTGTACGCTGATCTTGCTACACAAGTGATGTAAAAAAGCTCTCTTCCCTATCAAAATATGCAGTGCAAGAGGTTCTTGAATATACTCATTTCAATTACAGTATAATTCGTTCATAGAAACATTCGCGATTAGAGCACGCCTTTCACGCATAGCAAATCACATGGCAGCAATCAATCTTCTCATAAACTATAGCCAACTACTGTTTTGCAACATTAGTACGTTCTAGCACGGCGTGATTCACTCGCTACTTTTATTAATTATAACCCTAATTAATTTATCCCAATACTCTCCCCTTACTACGGTAACTTTTAACCTCTATGTACAGGCTGATGCTTAAACTATGTAGATAGGCGCACGACTGCAAACTGCGTAGCGTGACAGCTCTAAAGCACAATGATGTTACTTTCAAAAAGTAAACAAAGTTAAAAAAGAAAAAGACGAATTTGACAATAAAGACAATATAACTGGTGTGTGTGGTTGTGTGTGTGCGTGTGTGTATGTTGTATGTGTGTATGTCTGTGTGTGTGTCTGTGAGTGTGTCTCAGATAAAAGTAGGATGGTGGTGGTCGAGGAGTAAGTTAATCAACAAACAAAAAAAACCACTACAGCAACAGTAACCATAACAACAACAACAACCAACATGGGAGAAATTGACGAGAACACGAACACAAAACGAAGAACAAATAACATGTAAATACATACACGAAAATAGACGAATATAAAAGAAGAAAGAAAGACAAATCATCTCAAATTATCCACAGAAAAAGAGTTGGAGGACAGAAATAAAACAACAACAACAACAACGACGACAATAACAACAACAAAAAGAAAACGAGAAGAAACGGCGGTAAATATTTAGAACATGCAATCAACAAAACAAACAGCACAAAACCCAGGGCCACAAGCAATCCAATATTGTAGATCAATGATAACCTTACCTTGTGATATAGCCGCTAGTGATACCACAAGGCAACAGCATACAAAGTGGAAACGTTCCATGTTTGCAGTCAAAGCACAATTTCACCTGGGAACCTAAACTAACACTAAACTTTTATCACTCTGCTGTTGTTAACCTTCATGTTGATGAAGATGTCTGATACAGTTCAGGTATCCAAATAGCTGCAGTGTACACTCGTTTGCACTTAGATCACAGGTATTCAGTGAATACGTTTACAAACCAATATCTTATCAACAGATCGTCAGAAACCGGAGGAATAGATTCATTTCACAATAATTAAATGTATATTAAAAATACTAATAAAAATGCAACAACAACAAAAATTTCACTAAAAATTACAATAACAAAAAATGTACACAAGCATTTGAGTGAAGCTGTATAACTTTGCAACGATGACAGAGACCGAAATTCTAACTCAAAATTACTAAGAGTGAGATACTAGTGTATCTTGTATCACAATGTAGCAGCAATATTGGTCGATGCATTCACTAATTCACACTGTTTGGGGGAACAGTTCAGGGCACTGTCTCCAACAGTACCCCAAGAACCTCTTTAATTCAAACACTTAAATGGAAAAAGATATTCACAAAAAAAAACAAAGTCTGAATTCATGATTTGTAAAGCGCAACAATATCTCCACGTCGACGACATAAAGTTATTCTGTCACAATAAGTAGTCGCAACTGCACATAGCCTTTTAATATTTTTATTTAAAAAAATTACGAAAATTTTCAAATTAAGGATTGATTCCAATGAAAAAGAACTGAAAATTTACAATCTTTAAGAGCTAAGATAACTACTTCATACAATGGTTAGATTGATTTTACAATAATTATTTGTTTTAACGTTAAATTTGATTATTTGATTTACAGTAAATACACTCATTTTACAATAAGTAGATTGTCAGAACCATCAACTTAGAGAAAAGATTGATTTTACAATATTTATTTAGTTTTTTTTAAAAAGCTGTTATTAGATACTTTCTTACACAATAATTAAAGTGTTAATCTTGACTAGTAATTCAGTTTAACAAAAGATAAAGTCAAGTCAACACCTGTTTATTAATCCACGACGGAGAGAACTAAAAACACTACTTATACAATAATAATAATAATAATAATAATAATAATAATAATAATAATAATAATAATAATAATAATAATAATAATAATAATAATACAGGAAGCTATCACACAATGTTCTTTAATCCAACTAAACAGGCGGCGATCTGAAGAGGTCGTTATTACTGAAGTCGAAATATATTTTTTTTTTTAATTTTTGAAGCTTCAGATTGACTGCATCCAATACAAGTATTAAAGTGAGGTAGGATACCGGAGTATTCGTAGAAACCCTTCGCTGTTCTGAAAAGTCTCGTAACTAAGTCAAGTTAGCTCGTCCCACATGTTGTTCGAACCCGCGATCTCGGGCATAGGAAAACCAGCTTACTATCAAAAACCAGGCCACTACCTATCTTCCTATCCTATCCTATCCCGTAATTCGGAAGTCTTTGGTGCATCACAGATGATCGTTTAACCAGCGTACCCCATCTTTCTCTGTCCTCAGCAACCCTCATGGCTTCGCCCAATGTCAAGCCAGTCCATTCTCGAAAGTTGTCCTACCACCTCTTTTTCTGTCTCCCTCTGCTTCTGCCTCATTGCATCGTGCCTTACAGGATGGGCTTTGCAAGTCCTGCAGCTCTGGTGACGTGGCCATGCTATTGGAGTTTCCGTTTCTTCATCACTGTGAGCATTTCGTCGTGTTGTCCAATGGCTTCTGTGTTGGTCTGTCGGACTTCGTCGTTGGTGATGTGCTGGGTATAGAGAATGCTCAGAAGTCTTCTGTAGCACATCTCAATGCTTTGAATTCTTCGTCGTAGGTCTGCAGTGCAATACGTAGTCCTTACAATTTACAGTATTTAAATATAGTCTATACGCCAACTGAAATTAAAGATCTAGAAAATCCACAGTTTTTATTACTGCTAATTAGGCTATATTTATAATGTTTCTTCATTTCTGTGTCAATTAGATTATTAACCTCTTTAACAGATATTGAAACATATAAAGATATTGCATTAATATTTGCAGTCCCGTTTCTGGCCGCTCTATCAGCTCAACCATTAAAAAGAAAACCACGATGTGAAGGAATCCAACCAAAAATTACCACTGTACCATTAATTATAAGATTATGAACCAATGTTTTGATTTGTAATATAATCTGTTTTATTTCTTTATTATTATTATTTGAGTTCAGTGCCTCTAAAACAGATTTGAAATCCAAGAAAACTACAATACTACATAAAGTTAAAGGCATACTAGAAATGTTATTTAATGCCATTTGTACTGCTATAAGTTCTGCAGTGAAATGGCAAATCTTTCTCGCAAATAATATGATTGTGTAACTTTAAAATCTTTTTTTTAAACAATACATCTTTTTATGTCTTGAATCGTTCTTACATAGCTCTTTTCCAGCTTAAGAGCTGCTCAAGGCGCTGGATGATACCGGAAGGACCGAACCCAAGTCGTCCGAGGCGCCCTCTTGCAGCCTCTCTGACGCCAAGACAACTGAGCGCAATCCTGGGCCACCGGGAATGAAGGAGAGTGGACCTAGTGCTTGCTGGGTGTACTTGTGTAGCTGGCACACACTCGTCTATGACATGAGCGTCAGGATCTTTAAAGTCCGTGTTATGGAATGCGTGCGTGCAGACCACAGGCGCTTGTATCTGGACACGCGAGCGCCTATGCCAAAGGGAGACGCGTCACAGGCATAGGCGCTCGCGCGTCCAGATACAAGCGCATGTGGTGCAGACTAGACCTCGACTTATACTCTAATCCGAATAAATAGATAATTTATAATAGATATAAATATTAAAGACAAATGAAGGATGCATTAAAAAAAATTCCACGCACACTATAAAATTTTTTTTTTTAAAAGCACTTGAACAAAAAATATTATATTAATAGACTTAGATTGTATTCACAATACAGTGAACCCTCGTTTATCGCGATAGATAGGTTTCGAGACCGGCCGCGATATCTAAAAATCCGCTAAGTATGGACACCATATTTACAGTATTTATTTAAAGTGGACTTTTAAAATCCTCCCTTTATGTACCGTTAACAAACCACCCTTTATAGTAATGTACAGATATCTACAGTATGTACATACAGAACACAGGTACAAATGTTAAGAAATATATTGCGACTATTTTAGAAATTTCCGGAAAATCCGCGATATGGTTCCTTATATCACTGTAGATATCATCATCATCATTATTTATGTTTGTGTAGGTGTTTGTGTGGACAATAAAGAAAATGTATTCTGTATATAATATAATGAAAAAAATCCGCGAAATCGTGAACCCGCGAATGTCGAACCGCGAAGCAGCGAGGGTTCACTGTAGTTAGTAGAAGTTATCCAAGTGAATATATTATGTGGTTTTTTGTATACTAAACGATTATTCGACGAAAACCTCATAACTCATTTAGAGGCTGAAGAAAACCCTTGGTTGAGGTTGGAGTGGTCTTGCAGGAAGAGGGTGTAATACGGGAATGCACGTTAGAGGCAAGCGTGTCTCCTTAGTTAAACCTTGAATCCATTCTTAGTCAATCTCAACGCCATAGTTAAACCTTGAATCCATTCTTAGTCCATCTGAACGCCATAGTTAAACCTTGAATCCATTCTTAGTCAATCTCAACGCCATAGTTAAACCTTGAATCCATTCTTAGTCAATCTCAACGCCATAGTTAAACCTTGAATCCATTCTTAGTCCATCTGAACGCCATAGTTAAACCTTGAATCCATTCTTAGTCCATCTCAACGCCTTAGTTAAACCTTGAATCCATTCTTAGTCAATCTCAACGCCATAGGTAAACCTTGAATTCATTCTTAGTCCATCTCAACGCCATAGTTAAACCTTGAATCCATTCTTAGTCCATCTGAACGCCATAGTTAAACCTTGAATCCATTCTTAGTCCATCTCAACGCCTTAGTTAAACCTTGAATCCATTCTTAGTCAATCTCAACGCCATAGTTAAACCTTGAATTCATTCTTAGTCCATCTCAACGCCATAGTTAAACCTTGAATCCATTCTTAGTCCATCTGAACGCCATAGTTAAACCTTGAATCCATTCTTAGTCAATCTCAACGCCATAGTTAAACCTTGAATCCATTCTTATTCAATCTGAACGGCTGCATATTAACTGCAGCAATTTAGACGCCCCTGGTGTTGGTAAAAGACAACAATGGAAAGTACAAAGCATACGTTAAGGACACAAATTATACATTCGCAGAGAAGGTCTCTATAGTTATTTTCTTAATATCCAGCAGTTCTATTTTTGTCTTTATTTTACAACAGTTCATCTATACCACTCTGATGGATCTTAAAACCTTGATTGGAACCATTTGACCCGAAGACTGAACGAAATGTCAGAAATCACACGGCTGATACCCAATGGAGATTTTTTTAAAATCAAGCCACTTATTCTTTAAACAAACAAAAATCCCCAAAATATTTTTCACGAATCACTGAAGAGAAGTTTATCCTATAATAGCTGTACTGATATCTTCAGACACTTCGAGGATATAAAGACCTATATATTGTGTGTTCACAATAGTTTAGTCTAATATCGTACAATTTATGGAAGAAAAATCTTACAAGTAAAAACCTTCCATATTCACGGAAGATTAGGCTACGACTGAGAAGCTACATTCATTGACACTAAATAAGCCGTTACGCCCCACAGCGAACACAAAACAAAAACACAAAAAGAACAATCTAACACTGCGACTATACACGTACTATATGCACTGACAGTTGGAAATCCGCAAAGAGGAACAACTCATAACATGTTCACGTTCTTGGGATTGAGTCAATAGTCAGCTTTAGGCTACATGTCCACTTCTGTGTGGGTGTTGATGTTTTTACTTCCCAGTCTGTGTGTCTTTATTTATTGGAGCAACTTTCACCATCTGTCAAAATTCTTTGTAAGAGGTCATAGAAGATTTGTTGAATTCAACTGAACAACACAGCGAAACTGAATATGTATACACATAATTAACTGAAGCAATCGAGGACCTGTTTTTCTTCTTAATAGTTATATCGAAACTATCACTAAAGCAGGAAGTGTCATTGGAAGAACGGAAACATGACGTCTTTGAATCACTTAGTATAAGTAATGATTTCATTTTTTAAGCCAGTTAGGCTATGATCACTGACTTCAGCGCCTTGAGCAGCTCTTGAGCGTGAAAAGTGCTATAGTGGAACGATTAAATAAACAAACAAAAATAAACTAAATAAAATATTTTACCGCAATCACTTGAATGAAAAGTTCAGCATAAACAAGTAGAATTATAAGACTTGAACTTTTAATAATGTGTGCGTCAAGGATGCCTACTTTCTCCAACACTCTTCATCATCTTCCTAGAGCGCATCATGTCAGATGCCCTTGCAGATCACAAAGGCACAGTCAGCTTAAGGGGGTAGAGCAATCTCCAACCTTCGTTTTGCGGATGACATATATGGATTGGCTGGAGAGGAACAAGAACTTGAACAGTTGGTACAGAGGCTTGACACCACATCCAGAGCCTATGGAATGGAAATAAGTGCAGAGAAGACCAAAATGATGACCAACAACACCAATGGCATCAACTCGGACATCAAAGTCCAAGGTAAGACTGCTACGCACCCTTGTCATCTCCATCTTCCTTTACGCTTGCGAAACATGGACCATCACATGCACAGCAGACCTACAACGAAGAATACAAAGCATGGAGAGGAGGTGCTACAGAAGACTTCTAGGCATTTCCTATATCCAGAACATCAACGACGAAGTCCGACAGACCATCATACAAGCCTTTGGACAACGCGATGACCTGCTTACAGTGATGAAGAAACTGAAACTCCGATGGTATGGCCATGTCACCAGATCATCAGGCCTTGCAAAGATCATCCTGTAAGGCACGATGCATGGAGGTAGAAGAAGAGGGAGACCGATAAAGAGATGGGAGGACAACATTCGAGAATGGACTGGGTTGATACTGAGCGAGGCCATGAGGGTTGCTGAGGACAGGGAAAGATGGAGTGCACTGGCTCGACGATCATCTGTGGTGCCCCTACGACCTCCGAGTTACGGGATAGGACAGGATAGGAAATAAATAAACAAATTAGTAAATAAAATAAATAAAATAAACCCTTGGAAAATAAAAACTTAACAGTGGCAATGAGAAGAAATGATGACAATAGGCCTAATTTGGAAACGGAAGGTAACTTTTCTTTTTGTTTTGTTTTTAGCTACCTAGAGCTATTCGTGCGGACATTTCGTCTCAGAACACAACGAAAGGTTCCCCGAGCTGCAAGCTTTCTTCAGTAAGAGGAGGTGGTGGTTGTCTGGCAGTGCAAGCTTTCTTCAGTATAGAGGAGGTGGTGGTTGTCTGGCAGTGCAAGCTTTCTTCAGTATAGAGGAGGTGGTGGTTGTCTGGCAGTGCAAGCTTTCTTCAGTAAAGAGGAGGTGGTGGTTGTCTGGCAGTGCAAGCTTTCTTCAGTATAGAGGAGGTGGTGGTTGTCTGGCAGTGCAAGCTTTCTTCAGTAAGAGGAGGTGGTGGTTGTCTGGCAGTGCAAGCTTTCTTCAGTAAAGAGGAGGTGGTGGTTGTCTGGCAGTGCAAGCTTTGTTCAGTAAAGAGGAGGTGGTGGTTGCCTGGCAGTGCAAGCTTTGTTCAGTAAAGAGGAGGTGGTGGTTGCCTGGCAGTGCAAGCTTTGTTCAGTAAAGAGGAGGTGGTGGTTGTCTGGCAGTGCAAGCTTTCTTCAGTAAAGAGGAGGTGGTGGTTGTCTGGCAGTGCAAGCTTTCTTCAGTAAGAGGAGGTGGTGGTTGTCTGGCAGTGCAAGCTTTCTTCAGTAAGAGGAGGTGGTTGCCTGGCAGTGCACAGCAGAACTAGCGAAGATAGCTAGGAGTGCAGCTGAAATCAACTTTCCGTTGATCTGAAAGGTTTGATGGGAGGACAGAACAGACATTGTAGGCGAGAAACTGCGTTTGTTTGCAAAAAATGTCCGCCCCAACGTCAGAAAACTCTGGCGCAACATCCTGTCAAGCCGACCATAGTTGTTTCCCCTCTCACAATGAAACCGGGCTATTAATTTGGTCAACATGAATAAATAAATAAATAAATAAATAAAAGAATCAATTAATAGGTACATAAAGTAAGTCAGCAAGGAAGCAAGTGAATGAGTTTGTAAGTAAGTAAATATATAAATAAATACATTGATTTTATAAATACAATAAATAAATAAATAAATAAATAAATAAATAAATAAAATAAATAAATAAATAAATAAATAAATAAATAAATAAATAAATAAATAAAAAAATAAAACAAATAAATAAATAAAGTCTTGGAAAATAAAAACTAAAACACTAGCATTGAAATGAAATGTAGTTACATAAGTTAAGTCAGCAAGTAAGCAAGTAAATTGATCAAGTAAAAATCAGTATATACATAATCAATCAATTAACTATATCATTGATTAATTAGTCAGTTAATAAATTACTTAATTTAATTAATTATTGTATTGACTAATTAATTAATTAATGTGTAGACTCTCGTACTTCATATAATGTGGTCCTGATTCGGCTTTTAGCAGTCCCTGACCCTGTCAACAATGACTAACTCATTTTATATAATTAATCCCCAATTCGCGTCGGCGAGCACCTCAGTAATTGAATACAACTGCACAAATTTAAAAAAATGTAAAAAAAGAAAACCTTACCACTATACAAATATTAGCTACATTTATGAGACTTTCTTCATAACAATTTGCTAATGCTACACAAACGACAACAAAATAAAACTTCTAAACACACGAAGACATACTTCCTTCCCATTTGATCAACGAGGACGCGTGCTCTACCGCTCACTCACACTGTAACGAGCTTTGTTTCCTTCACACACCGCGTTCAAACACCATTGAAGAGAAAGATAGTTTTCTAGAGGCGTTGAAAGCCCCGCCGATCGCAGGCTTGCTTACTGAGTGGATTTCAAGTAAAAAACAGCTTCAAGTGTTTCAAAGGAAAGCCCGCCCCATCCTCCCCTTTCCCACTACTATGTGATTCATGCCGTAGTCTAACCTGACGTAAGTGAATAGACGTTACATGAAATAAAGAAACATACTATCTGTATACTAAATGCATCCTGTTACCGACAATTCCCAGCTTGACAGGACATTTTTGAGCAGATCTGAATTCTGATACGCAAAAGCAGTCATAGTCATAAAACCGTGGAAATACCCGTTTGATCTTCATAGCACATTACTTTCCTAATTTCACTAGGTCTTAAAGTCAAAATCAGTCGCAGTGGGACAACTGTCAGTGGTACGGGTCCATGTGTATCACAAGTTTGTATCACGTCAACATCTTCTTCTTCTTCCGTACGTGCCCTCGGTTACATTACATGATTATTGCTTTAGGTCCAGCGGACTCTTCCGAGACAAATCAGGACCGGACAACCCCTGATCCGCATTAAAGCTTTGCTAAAACAACCCTCAGGTAAAACTGAAAGCTCTCCACCAGCCAGTCACTTTACAATAAAGACGTCCCACGCAGGGGGCGCTGAGGCTGTACTCTAATTTATCGAACCCCCGTTTACAAAAACAAAATTGAATACAAACATAATTAATTATCAACAAAACACAATCATACATATAAAATGCCTACATTGAAAAATAATAACATCATAGGAAGCCCTAGTGACCATCTGGCAGAAAGCGTCCAATATTCCCAAGCTGATCCAACAGACCTCATACACAAATAAGGAATCTTGTTCTGGAAGAGTTTTCAAGAAAAAAGGTATGTGACTGGTCTAGTGAAGAAGAAGATAGTATAGCAGATTGATAGAACATAGCAGGAATGAGAAAGAGCAAATGAGAAAGACAGCGACAGCGGGAATTTAAAGCACTAAATTTCCAGAAAGTGGGGATACTATTTATATTGAAACCCCCGGCACCCTAACGGGGGTCGTGCCCTCGGTACTAGAAGTAGTCCTAGTAGTAGTAGGAGGAGGAGGAGGAGGAGGAGAAGGAGGGGGACGAGGTGAAGGAGAAGGACGCGGATATTGAGGACGAGGATGATCATATTTCTGCTTCATCTTCTTCTAACATTAATTGTAGTAGTAGTAGTAGTAGTAGTAGTAGTAGTAGTAGTAGTAGTAGTAGTAGTAGTAGTAGTAGTAGTAGTAGTTGTGGTTTAAATTACATTTTTATAAAGTAGACTAGAAGTTTTAATGTTTCTGGGTGATGTTTTCATAAGTATGTGAGTGTAGCAGAGACACACAATGTTGGATATAAACACCGTCTTGTATATTGTGACATTGTAGAATTGATAAAGTGATGTTTCTAAACATTTAAAGATTTTTTTATGAACATTTATGTGATAGGATTTGTTATGCATTAGCCCATTCATTTCAGGGTATGTACAAAAGGTATCTTTAGTTTTAAATGTACGCTGTACTTGTAAAATGTATAAACCTTCCATTATAAAGCATAAAGTCATAATTATGTTCTATATACTTACTTGGTAGCCTACGTCTTCATCAAATGCTGTTGGATTTTAGATCCTTCTTCTCTGAGTCACAGTGGTATATATGTCATCTACATTCATTGTCCAATCTTAGGCTTATAATTTTATTGCATAGCGTGGACGGACTGGACAAAACTACTACTATTACTACTTCTTCTACTACTACTACTACTACTACTACTACTACTACTACTACTACTACTACTACTACTACCTACTACTACTATTAATTTGTAATTACCCTGAGACAATGCGCCCTTACTCCTTTGGATAGGAATATAAACCGAGGTCTAGTCTGTCCACGCACGGATTCCATAACACGGAATTTAAAGATCCTGACGCTCATGTCCTAGAGAGGTGAGTGCCTACTACACAAATACACCCAGCATGCACTAGGCCCTACTCCTCATCCCCGGTCGCCCACGATAGTGCTCAGTCGTCTGGGCGTCCGACTATGCGCCCAAAGGTTGCAGATGGGTGACTCGCGCGGCTTGAGTTAGATCCTGTATCGACCAGCGCCTTGAGCAGCTCTTGAACTGGAAAAAGCGCTATATATTATGATAAAATGAATACATACATAAATATAAAAAGAAAGAAAGCCACTAGTAAATGTGGGGGGAGACACAGAGCGAGAGAGAAAGAGAAAGAGAAAAGAGACAGACAGACAGACAGACAGACAGACAGACAGACAGAGACAGACAAACAAAGAGAAAGAGAGAGATGAGATAGAGAGAGAGCGGGAGGGAGGGAGGGAGAGGGAGTCTTCTCTTACAACCGTTCCTCGATCACATTCTCCAATATTCAGTCTAGAATACTAACGACAAAATCAGTCAATGTGTAATGTATTGTCTATTGAAACATTGAGGTGATGTTAGACATTAATTAATAACAACAGCAGCAATCAAATCACAGTTAATGAACCTTATAACAAAGTGGTTTGAAAGGGCAAGAGAGATTTAACACCAATCTATTAAAGTCTACCAATAGGCGACCTTGCAATAATGTTCACAACTGCTGTTATCTGTGAATCTGTGTCATCAATGTCATTATCAACATCATAATCATCATCACCCTCATCATCATCATCATCATCATCATCATCATCATCATCATCATCATCATCATAATCATCTTCATCATCTTCATCATCATCACCATCATCATCATGATTATCCTCGATCAATCAATCAATAATTATGTTAACGTCTTTTCACATGGTGTAAAGGCAGAGATATCGCTATTAAACGACTTGAAAATTAATATTTTTTTTTTAATCATTGGACACAATAGATTGGAGATTGAATCTCCAATCACCAATCTTCGTTTTGCGGATGACATTGATGGATTGGCTGGAGAGCAACAAGAACTTGAACAGCTGGTACAGAGGCTTGACACCAACTCCAGAGCTTATAGAATGGAAATAAGTGCAGAGAAGACCAAACTGATGACCAACAACACCAATGGCATCAACACGGACATCAAAGTCCAAGGCCAATCCCTCAACATAGCTTCAAATATTTAGGAGCCGTTGTATCAGACAATGGGTCCCGACAGGAAGTCCTCTCCAGGATCGCACAAACAACTGCTGCCCTGACAAGGTTGAAGCCAATTTTGAAAAGACAAGACCATCAGTCTACATTCCAAAGTAAGACTGCTGCGCTCCCTAGCCATCTCCATCTTCCTATATGCTTGCGAAGCATGGACCCTCACAGCAGATCTACAACGAAGAATACAAAGCATGGAGATGAGGTGCTACAGAAGACTTCTGGGCATTTCCTATACCCAACACATCACCAACGACAAAGTCCGACAGACCATCACACAAGCCATTGGACAACACGATGATCTGCTCACAGTGGTGAAGAAACGGAAACTCCGATGGTATGGCCACGTCACCAGATCATCAGGCCTTGCAAAGACCATTCTGCAAGGTACAGTGCAAGGAGGTAGAAGAAGAGGGGGACCGAAAAAGAGGTGGGAGGACAACATTCGAGAATGGGCAGTTTTGACACTGTGCGAAGCCATCAGGGCTACTGAGGACAGAGAAAGATGGAGTATGCTGGTTAAACGATCATCTGTGGTGCCCCTACGACCTCCGGTTTACGGGACAGGATATGATAGGACAGGATAATAGATTGACTACATATAATACCAATATTGACTTGAAACTCCCAAATAAGCGTGTTCACAGCTTAACAACTACAACAAAAAGCAATCAAAGAAACACACAAAATAAATAAAATTAAAGTTAAAAGAACAAACAACACTTTTGTTTCTTGATTACGTTGCCTCGCGCATTTTATTATTTCTTTAGTCAGCAATAGGAAAACCCGTTTTCGCCATAAGTAAACACATTTATTGACGTGGGTTCTTTAAAACGGCTGAAGTGTTATCATCCTGTAGTTTGAAGTGTGTAACTATTAACAATGCGCTTATAGCTTTGTGACTGAGACCACAACTGTTGACAGTTCTTTCAGTTTCTGCTTTTCTTGTTCTTGATTCAGTATGGCGCAATAGTCAATAAACCTAAAATGATTTTGATCGGTTTCCCAATCAGGATGCATTATTGTAGTTGTTGTTGTTGTTCTTCTTCGTCTGCTTATTCATTTTGTACGACGTTGTTGTTGTTGTTATTATTATTATTATTATTATTATTATTATTATTATTATTATTATTATTATTATTATTATTATTATTATTATTATTATTATTCCCATATTTATTATATGTGTATTTCTATGTGTTTGTAAGGAGAGAATTATTATTATTATTAATATTCTTCTTCTTCTTCTTCTTCTTCTTCTTCTTCTTCTTCTTATTATTATTATTATTATTATTATTATTATTCCCATATTTATTATATGTGTATTTCTATGTGTTTGTAAGGAGAGAAGGTGCATATTATATATGTATATATATATATATATATATATATATATATATATATATATATATATATATATATATATATATATATATATATATATATATATATATATATATATATATACATATATATATATATATATATATATATATATATATATATATATATATATATATATATATATATATATATATATATATATATATATATATAAAAATCGTAAGTATGACTTAGGTCAACCAACTGTCGACCTAAGACCCCCTGTTTGCAACACTTCAGACTTAAGTCAACCGAATTTCGGTCGACCTAAGGTTTTGCTGATTTACTGACTAACCATTGGGCCAACTGAATTGTTTCCATGCGCATTCGATAACCCAGAGGCAGACGATTCTTCAGTAAAGAAATTGCTATTTGGGAATGTTCCATTTGAGAGCAATCTTCCAACAAAACATTGAGCATTATTATAAGTGAACCCTTGAAAAAAGGTACCTTCTGTCTACCACCATAATTTGTGGAATATTGTTTAAACTGAGAGGGTTGTTTACGAAAAATTTTTATTTTCTATGTTTTTTCTTATTCTTAATACAATAAAAACAACGAGGAATGCGTGCTACTTCTGGTTTTGCGGAACACAATTTTTTTGTGAGATATATAGTCGACCCCTGAGCCATCGTGGATCTAAACGTATCTTCATATGGCATAACCTGTTTTACCGTCAAGCAGCATGCCAGGGTGATTGTAAATGGCGGATGATTCTCGCACGAGGTTAGTATTTTTGTGGATTTTGTAGTTTGATTGTGGACTTTGTATTTGATTCTTTTGAGTTCAGATTAATATGTAGCTTTCTAAAATCAATCGAAAGCATTGTGGAATGTGTCAGTAGTGTTCGAACGGTAAAAGAAGGATTACAAAGTTTCAATCGAACCTAACAATTGCATTTTTTCTGATTCTTCTTCAGAATTAGCTAACCCTGCTTAGTCACAAATTATCCTTATTTCGTTACTCGGTTTATATGGATATAGACTTCATCTGTGTTATCTGTATGACTGTGGGCTAATGTTTTCAAATGAATTTCACACTGAATAATTCTGAAAATAGCCTACTCTAATTTTATCACAGGCTGTGAAGTCCGTAGGCCTTGCCTCAATTACATTCCGACAGCTACAGATTTCCAGATAAAATCACAGGCTGTGAAGTCCGTAGGCCTTGCCTCAATTACATAGTATGTAATTGAGGCAAGGCCTACGGACTCCACAGCCTGTGATTTTATCAGGAAATCTGTAGCTGTCGGAATAAAAAGTAGATCTAGGCCTTAACCACACACACACAAAAAAAAAAGGGGGGGGGTGTTTCGAGGCAAAAATACTTTATTACTTCATTATACAAATCAAATGGAAACATTAGCCCACAGCCATATGATATAGACTACATAGATCAAGTTTTTAACCCATGTAGGCCTATTTGAGTACACCTAGACTAGTAGAAGGTTACGGACGTTGTGTACTATGCATGTGCAATGTGTACTAAGTCGTTGTGTAGGCCTACTAAATTTCGGCGATGTGAACACTACTAGATCGGACGATGTGTAAAAGCTTTTGCTGGGTACCTTCACACTGTGGATTGGTGTATAATGACATAGTTGACAGAAAAGCTAAGCAAGGAGCCCTAAATGTTAATGCAAAATACCTTGATATATTTCCATCATCCAAGGAATTGCAAAACCAAATTGAAAGGAATATGACACAATCCTTTAATACTAAGGCAATGTTCAATACCGCAGTGATTTACAAAACTTCAAGAGTAATTTATTCTATGTCATATAGAATACTACTAGATGCTGTGCGGACCAAATATTGTAGAAATATTGAATGTGTGTGTAACCAGCCCTTCTCACAAACATATTCTTTTTGATTGCAATGTTATTACCCCCTTGTTTATTCCAGTCATAGACAGGAAAACAAGTCTAGCAGACTTTGATTTAGATTTATGCTCTGTCGTGGCAAAAATCTTAATTGATACACCAGTAGCTAGATTTGTTTAAATGTCTCCCCCCCCCCTTTTTTTTTTTTTGTCTTATCATCTTTGGTGAACAAGACATTAATAAACCAACCAACGATGTGTACTAAGACGTTGTGTACTTTTTGGTTGTTTTGTGTGTGGGTGTGTGTGTCTGTGTGTGATGTTTTCATTCTATTTCTAGACTATCAACGAACAAGATTTATTTGATGACGGCATAAATAATCAAATAAAAAAATAGAATCTAGGACGCAGAAGTTACCGCATGATTGATCTTGACACCACTGTATTTTTATTAAATTATTATTATTATTGTTGTTGTTATTGTTATTATTAATTATTATTATTATTATTATTATTATTATTATTAATATTTAAAAATACTTACAAGAGAAGCTGTTCTGACCATATGTTTTGTAAACGGGGGTTCGATAAATTAGAGTAGGAGCCTCGGCGTCCCCTGCGTGGGTTGCCTGAATGAACATTGAGGTTTAACGTCCACACCCACCATTGGTTATATGGCAGATTGGGATAACCATCCCAGGAAAACAAGGGTAGGGACCTGAATCAGAACTGAACCACCAGAGCAATCATACTGCTAAATTGGATAGTGAAAATGGCCACATTTTATATTGCCCACCACGGGATTCGAACCTGGGTCATATCGGTGTGCCAGGCAAACGCTCTACCACTTGAGCTACGGCGGTGGGGGGTTGCCTTTATTTGTAAAGTGTTCTGGGTTGATAATTTGCTTTGAGTGTTATCATGTTGGTTACTTTCTTAGATCCTGCATGCATATGAGGAGTTTAGTCCTGATATGATACCACCTTTGTAGAACTTTTAAAGAACATTTAACAAGGCAGGAATAAATTTTATGGAAATGGAGATGTTTTTTTGTTTGGGGGTTATGGGAAAGTTTTCTTCTTTGCAGAATTCTCTTGTCTTTCTCCCTTAGTTATGATAGGAGGCTAGTACAAGGCTATTACAGCATGGTTATAGTAAAAATAATATCAAAATTGACTTTTTCTCTTGCACCTCCTATCTTTTGCAATAGATTCTCATATTTTAATTCCTCAGAGGACCCCTTGGGGTCATGAGCAATCTTGCCACTGTAGATTGTTCTAACCTATAAAGGGAAAAGGGAAAGCCCCAGTTGAAAACCTGTCTTGACTTTGTAGGCAAGACCGATTCACTGCGGCAACAGTACCCCCGTTGGAGTGCCGGGGGTTTTAGTATAAATAGTATCCCCACTTTCTGGAAATTTAGTGCTTTAAATTCCCACTGTCGCTGTCTTCCTCATTTGCTCTTTCCCATTCCTGATCTGTCCTATCACTCTGCTATACTATCTTCTTCTTCGCTAGATCAATGACCTACCTTTTTTCTTGAAAACTCTTCTTGGACAAGACTCCTTGTTTGTGTATGAGGTCTGTTGGATCAGCTTGGGAGTGTTGGACGCTTTCTGCCGGGTGGTCACTAGGGCTTCCTATGATGTTATTATTTAGCACTATAGGCATTTTATATGTATGTGTTTTGTTGATGATTTATAATGATGTTTGTATTCTATTTTGTTTTTGTAACCGGGGGTTCGAGTAGTTTGGGTAAAGCCTCAGCCGTCCCCTGCGTGGGATGTCTTTATTGTAAAGTGACTGGCCGGTGGAGGGCATTCAATTTTCCCACTAGGGTTGTTTCAGCAGATCTTTTATGTGGATCGGGGGTTGTCCGGTCCTGATTTGGCTCGGAAGAGTCTGCTGGACCTAAAGCAACAATCATTCAATTTCAATCAATCAATTCCTCAGAGGTGAATCATGAATATTTGCTCTTCTTGTTCCTTGTGATATGAATTGTAATAAAAAGAAAATTAGCATGTCGTGGATAGAAATGTTCTAATTTATGTGCATAGTATTAGTAAACACATTGAATGCTATTTCAGGATCCAGACTACCCTCCGGATGCACAAACTGGTAGTAGCATGTCTGAGGAATTCCCAGCTTTACGACTCCCACTCAAGGTATGTGTTTTTTTGTTTTGTTTGTGTGTGTGTGTGTGTGTTGTTTTAAGTGTTTGTTTACCCCCGTTGGGGTGCCGGGGGTTTCAGTATAAATAGTATCCCCACTTTCTAGAAATTTAGTGCTTTAAATTTCCACTGTCGCTGTCTTTCTCATTTGCTCTTTCTCATTCTTGCTCTTTTCTATCCATCTGCTATACTATCGTCTTCTTCGCTAGACCAGTCTCCTACCTTTTTTCTTGAAAACTCTTCCGGGACAAGACTCCTTGTTTGTGTATGAGGTCTGTTTGGATCAGCTTGGGAATATTGGACGCTTTCTGCCAGGTGGTCACTAGGGCTTCCTATGATATTATTTAGCAATGTAGGCATTTTATATTTGTTGATAATTTATAATGATGTTTGTATTCTATTTCGTTTTTGTAAACGGGGGTTCAATAAGTTGGAGTGAAGCCTCAGCCGTCCACTGCGTGGGATGTCTTTATTGTAAAGTGACTGGCTGGTGGAGAGCTTTCAGTTTTACCACTAGGGTTGTTTCAGCAGATCTAATGCAGATCGGGGGTTGTCCGGTCCTGATTTGGCTCGGAAGAGTCCGCTGGACTTAAAGCAATAATAATGTAATGTAAAGTGTTTGTTTTACTGTACCCATACCTCTGTGTGTGTGTGTGTGTGTTGTTTTAATTGAAAATTAGCATGTCGTGGATAGAAATGTTCTAATTTATGTGCGCCATAGTAAACACAATGAATGCTATTTCAGGATCCAGACTACCCTCCGGATGCACAAACTGGTAGTAGCATGTCTGAGGAATTCCCAGCTTTACGACTCCCACTCAAGGTATGTGTTTTTTTGTTTTGTTTATGTGTGTGTGTGTGTGTGTGTGTGTGTGTGTGTGTTGTTTTAAGTATTTGTTTTACTGTACCCAAACCTGTGTGTGTGTGTTGTTTTAAGTGTTTGTTTTACTGTACCCATACCTGTGCTTCTTCTTCTGGACTTGCCATTGCAATTAATTCTTTTTAATCATTGATTGACCTCATTATTGAAAAGAATAAATTTTACTTCGGATTGTGGAAATATTCTTAGTTGTCATGTTGATCATGGACACATGTATTTTCTAGGAGAGGGTGTTTGGATCTTTAATGTTTTATTTTTTGGTAGATAAGTTTGTACTGAATTATGTACAGGCAGCCAAAATTTTATTATACAGTAAGGTCAAGGTGAGGCATGTTTTATGAAAGTACTTGCAAATACAATCAAATAACAACAACAAAATAATAATATTATATAATAATTTGATAACTTGGTTAGTTCCGGAGATACTTTTTGTGTACGCTTGCGAAAAATGCTTAACTTAAAACCACAATTTTGAAGTCTAGCACAGCACAGCAGCCAGTAAGCTGCCGGTACATAACTGAATAATATACCATTTGTTTAGGGTCACTTTTAGCTCAAGATTTTGAAGGATTCTAACGCGAAAAGAAGGAATATTTTTTGGTTTGTTTTCATACTTTCCAATAATTGTTTGTTGGGTCCAATGCAATTCTGTTGATATTCAGTATATTTATTATGTAAGATGGAAGTGATTATGTCTGATACTTTTGGTTTACAGGATAAATATGACCAAGCCTCCCTGTGAAGCCAACACAGAAGAGACTGCCAGAATACCAACATCCCAGACAACTTAGCCGATTCTTCCAAAACACCAAAGATCAAGCCCAATGACCAAGCCTCCTGTGATGCAGAGGTGCCAACCAGTACGGATTGACCGTATTTAATTCTGTCGAAGTGAATTAAATACGGAAATACGGTAGCTTTTATAAAAATACGGAAAAAAAGTTGCCGGAGAGAGAGAGAGAGAGAGAGAGAGAGAGAGAGAGAGAGAGAGAGAGAGAGAGAGAGAGAGAGAGAGAGAGAGAGAGCACTAAGTCATGTGCCACAGAAAAACAGTATTATGACTGTGTGGTGTGGTGGTGGTGTGTGTGTGTGTGTGCGCGCGCAGTGTAGCAGAGATATGCAGACTGACCCGCAAACCTATAGTCATAGAGCCATGGATACTACATCAGTGCATAGAGCAGTTGATTGACTACGTATTCCTGTGACATTGTGCGTGCATGTGTGTGTGGGCATGTGTGTGCGTGTTTGGGTGTGTGAGTGTGTGTATGCGAATGTGATGCACACATAGTAAGGTGTATGTGAGTGGCTGTTTCTTAATTAAGTGGTTCATAATCATACGTGACCCTGATCCGTGATGCCTACGTAGTACCATGATTTTATTAGCAATGTTAAATCTAAGTCATATGTTTTTGAAGTAATAACAGTTTACTGATGTATGCGTTGCGGAATGTCTCTAGTTGTAACTAGTCATGTGTATACACCATTTAATTTGCTCAGCAGCCTATTGTTGTTACCTATTTTCTTATAATGTATGTAAAAACCCCACTCCCCTGTAGTTAGTGAAGGGAAACAACAATGTTGACATAGCGTTGACAGTGGAAGTGTGTAATGTGTAACCCTAGAACGACTAGCGTAACTACAGTGAGCCTCTTAAATGTATTAAGGGTGTGTGTGGGATGAGTCAGTGCGTGGATAAGAATGAATGTGCAAGGATTAGCATGGTCATGAGAAAGCGTGAATGATTGAGAAAATGGCACTAATAGTCTTGAGATTTTTTTAGTATTGTTATGCATTAAGGTGTTCTAATATCCGCTACCGTTTCTTTATTGTATACATACATGTACGCTAACCTTTGTGTTGTCTTCTTAATATGCCAACAGTTACTGTGCATCACACACAAATATCCTTGTGCAAATGGGGACAATAAAGATTCGTTATTCGTTATTCGATCGTTTATCTTTGCCAGCGGTGCTTCTGTACCGGTTTCTGGTCTCATAATAGTACTCCTGCACTCACTGAACGTCGCTGTGTTCAACAAGCTGATTTTCATGGTGATTTTAGAGTAAAATAAGTGTGGTGTTCAACAAGCTGATTTTTATCGTGATTTTAGAGGATTGAAAATAGCCTTCTGTTTCAGAGGGAAGCCTGTCGTTACTTTATAGTGTCATAGGCTAGGTTTTTGTGAGAAAAAAAAAATACTGACAAGTGTTAAAAAACACTGACAAACGGGTCCGGAAATACTGACAAGAAGATTAGGGGGTTGGCACCTCTGGATGCAAATTTTATTTTGAAATAAAATAAAAAATAACAAGAAGTTAAGCATTTTTTATGTGTGGTTATTTTATGTGTGTAATTAAGTTTTGTTCTACCATCTCCTAAAATTACATTTCCTTTTACTCCAAATTACACTTCTCTCTTGGCATTACACTTTTTGACAAGGCCTGATGGGCAAAGCTGATTGAATGTTGTGGTTCATTGTGGTTTTACAATTTACTTATGTGTGAACAAATACTTTAATCGGAGAGTGAACAGGTGCAAAGTATGTTGTTGGTGTTGTTGTTTGTCCACTGATGTCAATATATCTGCTCCCAGACCTCTCGCACTTTCTAATTCCCTTATTTTCCCTCCCCACTGCCTCACTCCCTCTTCCTCACTCTTCTCCTGTCTTTCATTCACATACTCATAGTCAGGGGCACTACAGGCCTACGAGGCCTACAAAAAGAGAACGTGGTCTACCTATTGTGGCCCAAAAAAAATTGCATGTTGGTGATCTGATAGGTCTAAACTACTTACTGTGAAGTTTTGAATTAAAATTTCTTGCTCTTGTGTCTACAGCGGACATTTTAATGTCGCTATTTCTTAATGTTTGGATTAATAAAACTGAACCAAGATACTACCTGTCAGATTGACCAAACTGCATAAAAAGCAATTGTTCATGACTAATTATCATTATTTCATGAAAAAGAGAATACAACATACACACACACACATAAAACACTTAAATAGTATTGAAAACACTTAAATAGTATTGAAAATATATATATTTCATTTAATTACCTCCCTTGTTGTAACATGTAAAACTATTTCGCGTACCGTTAGATCAGTTTGAATGGCATATAAGCTATGCTTGTTAGTCCTGAATATTCCTGGACATTGTTTGTTCATGCCATTTAAGAAATAAAGCTGTTCATACAATGGCAATTATTTTCACATTCCCAGGTCACTCAAAATACTGATCGCTTGTGAATAGGATTCAACTGTATTGCTACTAAATGATGCATCTTCACCCAAAGCCTTCTAAGTTTACATACACTTCATAACTGTTCCACACACTTGTTGTACTAGTCTTTGTAGTAACTTGTTGTACTAGTCTTTGTAGTAATAGGTAAGTGATTTAGACATATATTACTTAAGAAACAATTCCATTCAACCAGTGTCAAAGAGTGCTTTTGCAGACTGAAGAATTACCACCACAGGTCTGGCCGTGAAGTGTTCATTAATCATCTGACAGCAGTCAGATTCATCACTGTCAGATTCATCTGGCTCACTGTTTTCCGCATCATGCGAACTATGGTTATTGCATGCGGGGCTCAACTACTTTGGAAAAATGTTGGAATGATGCTTGCAGGTAGGCTGGTCCAGTGGTGGTGCTGTCTGTAGAAGTAGCAGAGTAGGAGCTTGAGGTGGTGTTAGATGTTCCCGACCAGTGCCGACACCGATTAGCAGAAGTCATAAAACTTCTGTAGCATGACTTATGGTATCTGAAAAAAAAGGTTGTACAATTGTGTTGCCGCATGACAAAACCCGGCTAAAGACGCCAGGATTGATTCGCTGCTACAGCCATAAAACACTAAAAATAGGCTACCCCATCAATTTTAAGATTGTTGCCTCTTTGTCTTTATTTAAGAATTTTCTTTAATATCCCAAACGGATTTTGTTCAAAACTTACTAGAACATTGTTTATTTTGTTGATTTTGATAAGGGTGTTGATCACACCTTGCTAAAACAATGGCACTAATTGACCTCCGATACCCCAACTTTTCTTGTCCGACTATGAAGGGAAATCCCCAATGTGGATTGATATATAACGTCTGGAGAGTGAAAAGTCCCTATTGGTACTACGTTTTGGTACATAAAAGTGTGTGGCGTATGAATTTTTCATGAAATTCCTTGTTCCGAAGCTTGCTTGTGACACAAGTTGTGTTCGAATGTGTCTCTAGCCGGATCGTGAAAAACTGAAGTGTTTCCTATAGATTTTCGACGATTTTTAGTTCAAAGTGAATTTTTTTAATGTAGATAAACTCATCATACATCTATTTCAAGTGTTTTCTTGCAATATTTATGTTGCATTTGTTAGAAACAATTTGTCAAAGTAAGTGACCGATTCTTTTTGGAAACCGGAAGTGATGGCTTCGTCTCCAGCGTCAGTAGATGTGTCGTCTGCTAGAGTAGCTAGGGCCTTGAATCGACCCGGTTTTGCTTCTGAAGAGCTCCAAGACCTGCTTTCAGACTATTTTTATGATGGTGCCAGTGGGAACTGTGATGAGGATTATGATTCTGACGAGCAGAAGCTTGATCCCGTTATTAAACGATACTGTTTGTTTTCATTCAATGATTCATGTTTCGTAGGCCTCTTCGCTATTGGCGTGTCTTTAATAATCCGTCATTCTACTTGCATAGATTTAGGTAAAGGTTGAAAAGGCGATATCAGTGAAAGAATTACAGTAGGAGTGTGGAAAATATTTCAGTAGTATATTTTGTTGGGTGGAGGTGGGGTGGGGTGGTTGAAAAGGTAAGTAGTCTGGCCTGCATTCAATATTACTAGCATGACAAGTTGACTATGTTCTCAGTATTTATTATTGTTGGTTTGTCTGTTTTAGGAAATGAACATGAGGACTATTTACCAAATTACTAGTAATTAGTATTTGCTTTGATATTTGTGTTTATTTAAACTTTATAGAGCAAAATGACATGTTATTTTGATTTACACCTGTGACGTGACAGATTTATTCGACATGCACAAGGGAGTGGAGAATCCGGGAATTATTAAAGCTTGATTATTAGGACTGAAAACTACCTAATGAAACTTTTCTTTTAGGTTTGTAATCTTTGTTTGACTATTTGAACTGAGCTGATGTAGCTGCTTGCAATTAAACAAAAGATTACTTGACGGACGAGGGATTTAAGAGGGGGAGGGGGGGGGAGGAGGGAGGGGGCATTATGATAGGGTTTATTTTAGAATTAATGATTGATTCAGGCCATGTTCTTGATATATTATTATGTGTTTGAGTTATTATAGACTTGCTAAACACTTGTTTTATTTCTAATATGTTTAAAAACACTATGCATTATGGATGGGTACAGAATAAAATTGTGCGTACTGTTTTAATTTGTTTATGTTCAGTATTGTGTGAATGGTGTATAATGTGAATTTTCTCATCTTATCTCAACTCACTGCCATATTGCTGCCATCTTCCTGATTGTTTTGATACCAAATACATGCATGGGAACATTCTGGTTGTGAAGTAATGATCATTTTACAATTCAAAACTTTGAAGGCAATTTCTGGAAATTAGCCCCCGAGAAAATAAAATATTTAAAAAAATCATAAAACATCAACCAATAAAGATAAAACAATTCTGTTTTTTGCATTTTGAAGATTATTTTTAGTACTTTGTTAATAAATAAATAAGTAATTTTTCATATTTTGACACTTTAGCCTGGTTTTCTCATGCTGCAACACAATTACCATAGACCAAAACAATGTCATGATTAATGTACTCTTTTGAACAGAAAAAAACGCCAGTACTCAGTAGGTTGGTTGCTGGACACTTAAAAAATATATGTTAAAACATCCTTTAAATCAGACACGTTGCAGTGTGTGTGTCAGTAGGTGTAATTGGTGCAGCAAGTTTTGTCACCTAGATGTAAGTAAAGGGGGTTGTTTCCTTCTTTCTCTCTCTCTATTTCCTCCTACTCCCTCCCCTCTTTCTCTCCCTCTCTCTCACTTTCTCTTCCTCTCTCTTGGGGTGCGGTTTGTACATGTTTCCAATCACAAGGTGTGTGCACGAGCTCCGGACAAAGGGTCAAATTACCGTGGTACAAGGCCATTGTCCACCTCAAGCTTTGGTCAGATACTAGCTAAGTGACCATGCCTGCCGTACAATTGGAGTTTAGGGCAAGATGTGGCTGTTTTGTGGCAGTATTGATTGCCTTCATGTATCGTCGGGCAAAAAACAAGGTAACCATACGTACATTGAAAATGAGAAGTCTACATGCCGGTGTAATTGTTGGTTTTCTCCTCGCACAAATATTCTACTGCAACCTACTGCAACAATGTGGTGATGTTGAGTCCAACCCAGGGCCAAACCAGCAGATGCGACAGACACGACTAGCCAATAAGAGTGATGTGGGTGGTGCTCGGCGCGACAGTGTGGGGAAAGAGAATGATCCGGAAGTAGTCGCTGCTAAAGACTTTACTTTGAGTGACGTTATGCAACGATTGGCTGCTGTAGATTCCAACATTGAGATGAAGTTTGCTACTATGGACTCCAACATCAACGAGAAGTTTGCTAACACAGACTCCAATCTTGATAAGAAGTTAGCAGATTTGAGTGAAGAGTTCCATTCGGCATATTCCAAGGTGAAGGAAGAAGTGGAGGGTCTTCGTGAGGAGGTGGCGGAACTGAGGCAAGAAAATGCAGAACTGAGGTCCAAGCTCGTTGACATCGACCTAAAAGCGGATGATTTGGAGAGCAGATCTAGACGGAATAACTTGCTTTTCTACGGACTGCACAAATTAACACCCAAGGAAACGCCTCAAGAATGTGAACACACTGTTCAAGAATTTCTGACCGGCAGGCTGGAGTTTGCTGAGACTGTGCAGTTCGACCGTGTGCACCGTACGAGTAACAAGCCTAATGCTCCTGTTGTGGCGAGTTGCACATTCTACAAGGACAAGGTCGCCATCCTGAAGGCCAAAGACAGGCTGAAAGGGTCAAACATCTTCATTGGTGAAGATTTCACTACGAGGATTCGCGACATCAGGAAGAAGCTGACTCCACACCTGAAGGCTGCCAAGAGTGCTGGAAAGAAGGCGACCATGATCTTTAATCATCTCCTGATTGACGGGAAAAAGTACGTTCTTGATGGCGATGATTCACTAAAGGAAGTCCGAAATCAGAAACCACAATAACGATGTGGCCAGTCCAGTAAATCTCCAAGTAATGTTTCAGCGGAGGCAACTAAAAGTAACCCTACACCGGACAACTGTTGTGTTGAAAATTTGATTGCTGCGCCTACCTGTGTTACCTGTAATCACAATTATGACGCTTCAGTGATTTCTGCACGTGCTAAAGATCGGTTTAACCGTGCTAGTGTTAATGCTGTAGAAAGTGTAGTACAAGAACTCTCAAGATCACACACGGATGTAGGTACGATTCAACATACGCCTGATACATTGATCAACGAAAACGATAAACGATCAAATAGGCCTACTACACGAGATACGCTCATTTGTGATTCATTACTTATAGGCCTAAATGATAGTGCTAATGAGAGTGATAATGCGATGGGAACAGTTGCTCCTCAGAACAGTTGTACTTTTCTCCACTGGAATATCGGGGGGTTAATTGCAAAACTTAATGACTATAATTTTGTAAGTTATATACAATCGTTTGACTTTATATGCCTTGTTGAGACTTTTGTGAAAGATTTTAAGTCATCACTGTTTCCGGATTATACTGTTTTTGTCAAATCCTCAGTCGATCTAGGTAGGCAGGGGAGGGAATCGGGTGGTATTGTATGTCTGTTTCGTTCTACACTTATGAAATACATTCGTCATTTGGATGGTGGTGGTGCTGGTGGTGGCGGTTGTCCTGGTAATTTTCTTTCATTTATTTTTGATAAAAGATTGTTTGGTGCGTCGGCTGATGTACTGTTTGTTTGTACTTATGTTCCCCCTGATAACTCTCGGTTCTATGCGCATTTTGATATAGATAATGGGATTAATTTGTTGGAAGATTATTTGGTTGATTGCTTTTGTACGCATGGCAAAATGCCTGTGCTGTTGTGCGGCGATTTGAACGGCAGAACTTCTAATGTTTTCCCCGAGGTCTACGACGAAAGTTTGTTGTTTGATCGTACATCAAAAACTAATGACTCGAACTTTGTTCGATGTTCTCAGGATACGGTGTTAAATTCATATGGGAAATGCCTGTTAAACATGTGTAGTTCTCTAGGACTTTACATTTTGAATGGTGCTTGTAATGGCGACCAAGAGGGTCGTTACACATTCATCAGTGATTTTGGAAATAGTGTTAATGATTACTTCCTAGTCTCACATGATTTGTTTGATGCCATATTTGATACATGCCACTTGACCGTTGCTGATCATACGGAGTCCCAACACATGCCACTGGTATTCACAGTATGTATACATAATAGCATTGCACAATCTAACAAGACGAAAACTGGTAAGCAAATATTGGAAAAGTTTTCTTGGAATTCTGATTGTGAGCAGCAGTATCGTGATGAACTGAAAGGGGACGAGTTCAAGGCCAAACTAGAGCATGCAGCAGGTTTGTTAGAAGTTAATGTTAATGATGCTTTGAACGTGTTCAATGATGCAGTGAAAGACTGTGCCTCGTGTATGATGTCTAAAATCGTGTTAAATACAGGTCCCCGTAAACATGATTGGTTTGATTATGACTGTCTTCTCGCAAGGCGTAACGTGCGTCAGCTGTTAAGGAAATTTCGTAAATCATTAGAATCTGCTGATAGGCACACTTATTGCAAAGTAAGACGAGAATACAAATACATGTTACATAATAAAAAGAAAGTGTATAATGACGTTTTGTTTAATAATCTTATGAATGCTGTTAAGAACCAAAAGGACTTTTGGCAGCAAATGAAGAACCTGTCTAGTATTAAAGTTCAACAGAACAATATAACAGTGGACGATTGGTTTCAGCATTTTAAATGTATCCTAGAAAAAGATGATTTTATTGATTGTGTTGGTGTTGATGATGATGTTGAAAATAATGATGACGGTGGTGGTGGTGATGATGAATATAATAATAATGTACTTGATAGACCTATATCCAAAGATGAAGTTATTCTTGCAATTAGAAAACTTAAAAATAAAAAAGCTGCTGGACCTGATAAATTAATTGGTGAATTTTTCAAATTTTCTGGTGATACGGTAGTTGAATTTCTGGTAAAATTATTTAATACATTGTTTGATACAGGTAGTTATCCTGAAAATTGGTGTAAATCAATAATTTTGCCGTTATTTAAGAAAGGTGACATAAATGACCCGAATAATTATAGAGGAATTTCTCTATGTGATGTTAGCAGTAAATTATATGGTTCTATTATTAACAGTAGGCTTCAAGATTGGATAAAGTTAAATAACATAACGGGTGAATACCAAGCAGGATTTAAACAAGATTACTCTACTATGGACCATATTTTTACACTGCTTGCTGCTGTGCAAAAACAATTCTCAAGTAATCGCAAATTATACGTTGCCTTTATTGACTTTGAAAAGGCTTTTGACAGTATTTCTAGAAAATTACTTTGGCCGATTTTGATGAAGAATGGTATAAAGGGTAAGCTGTATCGATGTGTTAAAAATATGTACTCACATGTCAAGGCTCAGATAAGATGTGGTGCTACGTTTTCTGATTTTATTAACTGCACAAAGGGCGTGAAGCAGGGGGATGTATGTAGTCCTATTTTGTTTTCCCTTTTTATAAACGAGCTAGCTCTTGAAATTATTAATAATGGTAAACATGGTGTTGCTTTATCTGCTGAAGTCATTGAGTTATTTATTTTGCTTTTTGCAGATGATATTGCATTAATGGCTGAAACAGTTGTTGGTCTGCAGTCACAGTTAAATAATTTATTTTCTGCTGCGGCAAAATTACAGTTGAAAGTCAATATGGGCAAGAGCAATATTGTTGTTTTTCGTAAGGGCAGCTCGTGAAAAATGGTATTTTGGTGCTCAGAAAATGGAAGTAGTAAATTCATACAAATATCTTGGTTTATATTTTTCCACTAAGTTGAGTTTTAATTTTGCTTGTCATGACCTGGTTTCTAGAGCAAAACGAGCTGTATTAAGTATTTTAAGTAGTCTATTTAAATTTGATAAAGCGTCTGTCCATGTTTTTATTAAATTGTTTGATGCACAGGTTCAACCTATTGTTCAATATGGTGCTGAAGTATGGGGTCTGACTTGTTCAACAGTTGTGGAAAAAGTGCATTTGTTTGCTCTGAAACGATTTCTTGGTGTTGACAGACGTACTCCCAATGATTTAATATATGGGGAATTTGGACGTTATCCAATCTATTTAAATTCCTATGTACGTTGTATAAGCTTTTGGCTAAAATTAACTAGAATGAATACAGACAGACTGCCTTATAAAGCATATGTGATGTTGCAAAACTTAGATAGCAAAGGTAAAAGCACATGGGCAACAAATATTAGATTATGTCTGAGTCATTATGGCTTTCATTATGTCTGGCTATATCAGGGTGTTGGATGTGTAAAGTCTTTTTTGTCTTGTTTCAAACAGAGAATTATTGACTGCCGTTGGCAAGACTGGAATAACCATATTCAAACTAGTGACAGGTTTGAGGCTTATCGCACATTTAAAACAACGTTTTTAGAAGAAATGTATCTTTCTGTAGCAGTTAATAGGCATGTTTTGAAGGCTCTTGTAAAATTTAGAATTGGCGTATCCGGCATTGCTGTACATTCTCATAGATACAGTACTATCATTGTGAATAATGTGTGTCGTTTATGTACGTCTTCTGTAGAAGATGAAGTTCACTTTGTACTGTGTTGCTCGGCTCTTCAAGATTTAAGACACGATTTTATTCCTCCAAAGTTTTTTAGACACCCATCGAAATTTAAACTTGCATTGCTGTTGGCATCAAGGAACGTGAACACTCTGTGTAATTTGGCAATATATTTGTATAAAGCCTTAGGACGACTAGATCACGCTAGCTCATGATTGTAATGATTGTGTACATATCTGACTTTGTGTGCGTAATATTTGTAACTTGTAGTATTGTTTGTTTTTGTAAACGCCCCCGTTCCATAACGGGCGTTGGCCTTTCTTGGAAATAAAATAAATTCTGATTCTGATTCTGATTCTTCCTCTCTCTCACATACACAACATTAGGTTAGTCAGGGTTCCTGTCACCAGCATGACAACTCATTCCCAAACTATATATATTGTGAAGATCGAGCCACAAATTAATAAACACATAAAGAAGAAAACAAATTAATGAACACACACACATACAAACAAGACTGTACATTACAAGTTGCATGACGTTATACATTGATACAGTGCCCCATGCCCCGAGTGAGATATCACCTTAGTTTTACACAGACACACATCACTTACTTTGCTTCAACAGCAAGCAGATCTGGTTTGTACTGCAAATCCCTCTGGACATCGTCGCTGCCCAGCTTACATGCTGCTTGCAGGAAATTGTGGCCATCACTTCCACCCTACAGACAAAAATACCATTACATTGTATACATAGCTGTCAAACACCATCACTTCCACTCTACAGACAAAAATACCACTACATTGTTAATACATAGCTGTAAAACGTACTCATCCAAATCTGCAGCAAACAAATTTCCATTCTTTATTATTGTTTATTTTATTTTTATTATTTATTTTATTTATTTTTTTAATTTATTTATTTAATTTTTTTTGTTGGGGGGGGGGGGGGGGGGTAATATTACAACCTTGCAATCAACAAAATATTTAAGAAAGCACTTTTCAACAGCTTTGGTCTGTCAAGATGTGCTGTCACTGAAGTTAGATTTAAATCTAACTTGGTTAGCTTGCAAAACCAGGTAATAACCACTAACCAGATTAAATAACCTGGTTAGTGGTTATTACCTGGTTTTGCAAGCTAACTATGTCCTGCTTAAGGCTCCTTTTAATTATTACTACTGGCATTCAAAAACTGAAGGTATCAATCTGACTGTATATGCTACAAGTGCCATGTAAGACATTATGAAAACAATTATATCAGACAGAAATGCTTACCTGCACTAATGTTTCGCGTGTACTTGACCCGCTGCCTGTACATTTCGTCCATTTAATTTTCCTGCAAATGATGCACACAGCTGGCAGAACATTTGATGAACCTGCTCTACTTCTCAACCGTTGTGTTTTTACTGGGGAATTTTTCCGCACAAGAATGCCTTTAGCAGCCCGTTTTTCTGCTTGGTCAATTCGGAGCTTGTGTGTGAATGTGGAATAACATGCCACATGGTATCCCTCTTCTGCGCTCAGTTCTGGCCTCTGAAGTAAACGTTCTGCCCTTTCACGTTCACTGCCGTCAAGTTTGACCCATTTTTTACTAAACTGTAACACAGTGGTCCACCTCTTATGCAAAAAACTGAAGATTTCTTCATTTTCTGAGCCTGGAATGCAGTGGATTGAACACATTATTTTTGTTGACTTCTAAACGGGGTCAAATGTGATTTTCTTCACAGAAGAGCAAGCTAAAGGGAAGAAACCACTGTCTTTAAAAAAAAAAATAATAAATAACGTCATCGAGCTTTAAAAAAAACTAAATTAATAGGGCTGTAATTTCAATCCCTAACTATCCAAATATAAATTTAAAATATTTGTGGGCTTATGCTAGCTTATTAAAAAACGAAAGAAATAGGTTGACAAATATTGGTAGACGTAAGATACCTTATTGCAACAAAACAAATGGTTGACCTAAGGTACCCAAAAACTGGTCGACCTAACACCCATCTTTTAGTTATTTTCCTTAGGTCGACCAGGTAAAAAACCTATATCTTTTTGTATATTGATTTTTACATAAAACTCACTACAAATGAAGAGCACTATGTTATTGAAGTGTTTGTAGAAACTTTCATTAAAGTGCACCTCCATAACACAGATATAGCCCTGGCAGCCGTAAGGTACCTTTTTTCAATGGTAGCCCTAAAGGTGGATTTATATTTATATATATATATATATAGATAGATAGATAGATAGATAGATAGATAGATAGATAGATAGATAGATAGATAGATAGATAGATAGATAGATATAGATATATGTATGTATGCATGAGGATGATGATGATCGTTTCCTATCCTATCCAAATAAAGCACCAGGGCCTGATCACATTTCAGGAAGACTAAGAGGTTGTGCAAATGAGCTTGGTCACATTTTTCATGTCATTTTTCAAAAGCTGTTAAATCTTCATACAATGCCTCGCTCATGGAAAACATCAACTATCATACCAATTCCCAAGTCCCCTTCTGCATCCCAACCAAATGATTTCCGACCTGTAGCCTTGACCTCAGTACTTGCAAAGTGTTTTGAATCTGTAATAAGGCAGCATCTGCTAATAGATGTAGCCCATAGACTTGACCCCCTTCAATTTGCTTATAAAGCATGTCGCGGAACTGATGATGCTTGTCTTGCCTTGTTCCATCTGATAGCAAAGCACCTGGACAAGTCTAAAACCTATGTTAGAATTCTGATGATTGATTTTTCCAGTGCTTTTAACTGCATGGAACCTTTTGTTTTATTAAAACGCATGGTTGATCTGGGCATCAACAACAACATTGTCCGGTTTGTGAATAGCTTTCTCCGAGATAGGCCTCAACGAGTAAGTTCTGGTGGCAGCATTTCTGATGAAATCATTGTTAATGTAGGAGCCCCACAGGGTTGCGTTCTGTCACCTACCCTTTTCTCAATATACACAGATGAAATACGATTTAATAGCACTATCTCAGCACTGTTCAAATTTGCAGATGACATGGCACTTGTTGGACTGCTACATGATGAAGACTCACTAGCAAGCTACTATGCAAACATTCACACTCTAGCCACATGGTGTACAGAGAGTTACTTAGAGCTTAATGTAAAGAAAACCAAAGAGCTGGTTTTTGATGAAAGGAAATCTGAAGCTAAATTTGTCCCAATTGTAATTGCTAATGAAGCTGTTGAGGTAACAGAAACATTCAAATACCTTGGTACAGTGCTTGATACTAAGCTAACTTTCAGTTCTAATGTAGATTTTATCTACAAACGAGCACAACAACGCCTGTATTTGCTAAGGAAACTAAAATCATTCAATGTCAGCACAAAAACACTAGGCACAGCTTACCGGAGCCTCATTGAGAGCATACTGACATACAACATAGTATGCTGGTTTGGAAGCCTAGGAGTTAAAGATCATTCTAAACTTGCCCGTGTGGTCTGCTTAGCAGGGAAGATCATAGGCAGTGTTCAACAACCCCTAGAAGAGCTATATCATAGAGCAGTGCGCAGAAAAACAAGTCGCATTCTTTCAGACAAATCTCACCCTTTGTTTTCAGAGTTTCAATCCCTCCCCTCAGGTCGCCGGTAGGTTGTACCAATGGCTAAGAAAAACAAGTTTAAAAGATCCTTCATCCCCCAAGCAGTTTCACTTTTGAATTCCAAAGCCCAATTATCCAGCATCTAAATTAATGTACAACTTTTAGTTCTGAGTGTGGGTGTGGATTGGTGGTGGGTGGAGGGAATTGTGTGCCAATGTAGAATGTGTGTGTGTGTGGGAGTGGGGGATTAGTGAGGGGGGTGGATCATCATAATTGTCATGAATGCTTGGATGTAATTTGCTGAGTTATGACATTCTTAATTAGTAGATTGAACTTGTTCTAGTCACATAATATGTGACTTGTTATTTTAATGATCCTAACCATTGTTATGGTACTCTTAAATGTAATCTAGTTATGAGATAGGCAACCTGGTCAGTTGTGTCTTTGCTGTGTTTCTTTTTTATTTCAAAAATTCTAATGTTCTAAGCATGTTTTTACTGCATTGTATTATGTAATTGATTGTTGACTGTCTATGTATAGGTAAATGTAGAATGTTCTAGTCATGCCTCTACCTTTTAAGCACTGCCATTATAATCATGTTTAGGCAGCGATATGTATAGTTTATGACAACACTTAACTTGTGCTGTCATTAGGTTATAGTGTGTGTGTGGGTGTGTGTGCGTGTGCTTTTTCTGCATGAATGTAAAATTATTAGTTATTAGTGATGTGGAATTTAGGTTGTGAATGTCTGTATTTGATTGGAATTTAAGGTTGCTGCTGTGTCATTAGAAATGAATGTGTCTCTGCTAGTTGGATATATTGCATGCTTCTTGCGGACGACGAGCCAAAGACAAATTTCTGTATGTGATGAACATCAGACAATAAAGTTATATTGTATTGTATTGTATTGTATCCTATCCTGTCCCGTAAGCCTGAGGTCGTAAGGGCACCACAGATGATCGTTTAACCAGCATACTCCAACTTTCTCTGTCCTCAGCAGCCCTGATGGCTTCGCTCAGTGTCAAACCAGCCCATTCTCGAATGTTGTCCTCCCACCTCTTTTTCGGTCTCCCTCTTCTTGCACTGTGCCTTGCAGAATAGTCTTTGCAAGGCCTGATGATCTGGTGACATGGCCATACCATCGGAATTTCTGTTTCTTCACCACTGTGAGCAGGTCATCGTGTTGTCCAATGGCTTGTGTGATGGTCTGTCGGACTTCGTCGTTGGTGATGTGTTGGGTATAGGAAATGCCCAGAAGTCTTCTGTAGCACCTCATCTCCATGCTTTGTATTCTTCGTTGTAGATCTGCTGTGAGGGTCCATGCTTCGCAAGCATATAGGAAGATGGAGATGACCAGAGAGCGCAGCAGTCTTACTTTGGAATGTAGACCGATGGTCCAGTCTTTCCAAATGGGCTTCAACCTTGTCAGGGCAGCAGTTGTTTGTGCGATCCTGGAGAGGACTTCCTGTCGGGACCCATTGTCTGATACAATGGCTCCTAAATATTTGAAGCTATGCACTGTGTTGAGGGATTGGCCTTGGACTTTGATATCCGTGTTGATGCCATTGGTGTTGTTGGTCATCATTTTGGTCTTCTCTGCACTTATTTTCATTCCATAAGCTCTGGAGGTGGTGTTAAGCCTCTGTACCAGCTGTTCAAGTTCTTGTTCCTCTCCAGCCAATCCATCAATGTCATCCGCAAAAGGTAGATTTGAGATTGCTCTACCCCCTATGCTGACTGTGCCTTCATGATCTGCAAGAGCATCTGACATGATGCGCTCTAGGAAGTTGTTGAAGAGTGTTGGAGAGAGTGGGCATCCTTGTCGCACACCGATTGTTGTTCTGAACCAGTTCCCAATGGCGCTGTTGTGGAGGACTGCACTGGCAGCCTTGTCATACAGGCTTTTGATGACTTCAATAATATATACATAGGTTGGGCCAGTATAATGTTACCACTTTTTAATTGTACATAAATATTTACAATGAAAACGTTTCCGAAAATTTCCTTCCCACAAATGTCAAGAAAGCATCACATTATCATTTGATACCAAAGGTTTTGCACTTTTTCACTCGTTCTGTACACAGTTTAATAATTCCACGCTCCTCTTCTCTGGATTACAGTTGCAACACGCACATTGAAGTTTGTGATGATATTGCTACACATCGCAATTGGGATTCTCCGAATTTTATGGCTGATGTTGGTCTACAGGGCCTCAATGGTCTGTGGGTTGTTGTAGTACACTCTATCCTTCATGTATCCTCATAGGAAGTAGTCTGTGGGTTGTTGTAGTACACTCTCTCCTTCATTTATCCTCATAGGAAGTAGTCTGTGGGGAAAAGATCGAAGGAGTGGGCAGGCCATGAGTTGTCTGTGCGCCATGATATAATAATAATAATAACAGGCAATTTATACAGCGCTTTAAAAAAATCACAAAGCGCTTTACACAAACAAATGTAAACACAACATGCGTACATTGGTCAATAACACGCAACCACATATACATCTCAACACCAAAAATAACTAACAACACTCACTCATGGCGCCTAAGAAAAGGCCTCTCTAAAAAGATGCGTCTTCAAGTTCGTTTTAAAAGACGCTAGTGAAGGACTGTGACGGACGGACCGAGGTAGCGAGTTCCAGGTCTGAACGGAGAAGAAACTGAAAGCTCTACCACCGTGTCTCACCCTGTGGTATTCTGGTACACGGAACATCCTTTCATCTGCAGAGGAGCGGAGAGACCGAGAAGGAACATAGACAGTCAAAAGTTCAGAAAGATAGCTAGGAGCAGTTCCAGAGATGATGTGCTAGCAGAGACATGAGGTTTTATATTTAATTCGTTGTTCAATTGGGAGCCAGTGTAGCTCTTGAAAGAGAGGCGTGCAATGCTGTGATTTCCGTGCTTTGAAGATGAGTTTAGCTGCAGAGTTTTGGACTTGCTGAAGAGGTCTAAGGACTTTTTGTGTGCAACCTACAAGGAGTGAATTACAATAATCCAATCTAGACAGAATGCATGCGCTAACTAGTGTTTTTGTTGCTTCTTGTGTGAGATACTGTCGAATGGAGCTTATGCGTCTAAGTTCAATGTATGCAATCTGACAAGTTTTTGCAATGTGTTGCTGCATGGAGAGATCCTGATCGAGAAAAAACCCAAGATCGCGAACAGTGTCAGAAAAAGAAATAGAAGTAGTTTCAACAGTGATAGTTGAGGGAAGAGAAGAGGGGTCTGCAGATGACGGAGAAACACGGAGGGCCTCAGTTTTGTTATCATTTAGCTTGAGACGGTTGTTTGACATCCAAGATTTTACCTCAGTAACACAATCTTGAAGGGTCTGAACTAAATGATTGTAGTTAGAAGGAGAGTCAGAGTGATTAAGTTGGGTGTCATCAGCATACATTTCGTGGCGGACAGAATGTGAGTGAATGAGACGTGAGAGAGGAGAGGTGTACAGAATGAACAGAATAGGGCCAAGCACAGAGCCTTGAGGGACGCCAAAATCAAGCGGTTGTGCGGTAGATTTAATACCGTTTACGAGAACAGCTTGTTTTCTTTCTGAGAGATAAGACCGAAACCAATTAAGAGCACTGTTTTGGATTCCAAAATCGTTATTGAGACGTGATAACAGAATTTCATGATCGATAGTATCAAAAGCGGCCGAAAGATCCAAGAGAAGAAGAACTGAAATTTTGTCTTTGTCTAAAGAAATCAGAAGATCATTTAGAATGCGAAGAAGAACGGTCTCTGTGCTGTGCCCAGGACGGTAAGCAGACTGATGAGAAATAAGAAGACTGTGAGCAGATATATGGGAGAGAAGTTGCTGAAGGATGAGACGTTCAAGTAGTTTAGAGAGAAAAGAAAGATTGGATATAGATCGGTAATTCTTCAGATCATTACCATCGAGGTTGGATTTCTTCAATAAAGGCTTGACGATAGCAGTCTTGAACTCAGGGGGAACAATACCAGATGTAATAGACTCGTTCATAATGTTGGTAATAGTGGGAAGTAAAATGTCAAGGTGCTCAAAGAGAAATTTGGTGGGCATGGGGTCAAGTTCACATGACTTGGGAGGAGTTTGAAGGATAGTTTTTTTGATGAAATCCTCTGAAACAGGACTGAATTTAACCAATGGAGTGCCAGAAAAAGTTGAAGAATGCACAACAACAGACTGGTCTGGAAAAGGAAAACTTTGGCGAATTGTGAGAATTTTTTTGCAGAAGAAATCAGCAAAAATTTCCGGGAGCAGTTTTATATCAGACACAACAGGGAGAGACACCGGTTTTACTTTACCCAAAAGTGAGGACATGTTGTGAAACAGCTGTCTGCACGTTGAAGAGCTCGAAACAAAAGAGGAATAAAAAGCTGTCTTTGCGCTGTTTACTAAATCCGTAACCTTCTGCCTTGCAGCGTCATAGATCTGTTATATGTACTGTTAGCTGTGAGGCTTTCCAAGAGCGTTCAGCCCGCCTGCGCTCTCTCTTCAGCTCACGTAGCTGATCGGAGACAGCACTGTACCATGGCGTTGGCTTACCATCGCGAACTTTCAGTCGTCGCACAGGCGCATGCTTGTCGAAAACGGCAATGAGGGCACCATTCAGACCAGAAACCGACATATCGTGCGTCACAGATTGAGCCAAATCTTCTGCAAACTTTATGTGGTCAACTTTGCTAATGGACCGAGTTGACACAAACTTAACGGGACGTTTTAGTTTTTCTACTGGAAGGCGGGACACAACAGCAAAATGATCAGATGACAGATCATGGCAAACATGAGTGGAGTGAACAATGTTATCATCAGTCCTGCAAAGGACTAGATCAAGACAATTTCCTTTCTTTTGAGTTGGTTCACTAACAGACTGCGTAATTCTAAGACTATGCATGTCCAGCTGTTCACAGAATGTCTTGGCATTTGAATCAGAAAAATCATTGACATGAAAATTAAAATCACCAGCCAAAACAAAACTACATTGACATTCAACACAGAAATCAAGCAAATCGGGAAATTTATCAAAAAACATTTGAGCAGACAGTTTGTTTTTCCAGTTTGGAGGAGTTCTGTAGACAAGGAAGAAAGATATCCGTCTTTGGAGTATCGTCAAAGTCAGCTGAGCCAGTTCAAAGGTCACGTGGGGGAAAGAAAAATCAGTAATGATTTTACAATGTTCGGCAAAGTAATCCTTGATAAGAATGGCGATGCCACCCCCACGCTTTATCGTAGCATTGTGAAGTCTTGGAAAGGAATACAGCTTGTAGCCTGGAGGTGTTAGATCACAGCACTTTGCTTCGTCGCCAGACTCACGCAGCCAGGTCTCAGTCAGCAATAACACGTCTACATCATGATCGCGGACGAAATCGCAGATTGATGAGCTGGAAGACCCATAAACTGTGCATTAAACACGCACAGACAAAGGTGATTGGAAAGAGTGTCAGAGTCTTGAAGAGGAACATATATATATGATATACATATATATGATATAAACCTATCTCCAGGAAAGAATTGTTTGAGGAAATTCAGTAAAAAAAAAAATTGATTAGGTTTGATTACAAATTATAATTTGGACATTTCTGTGACTAAAATTTTCGAAAACGTTCTCAGCAAAAAAACACAACTTATTTATGATTAAAAAGTGGTAACATTTTTATTGGCCCACCCTGTATACATATATTTATGTGTTTGTGGGTGTGTGAATATGTGTGTGCGTGTGTTTCAGAGCGAGAAAAGATTAGAAGAGGGTGGGATGGAGAGAGAGAGAGAGAGAGAGAGAGAGAGAGAGAGAGAGAGAGAGAGAGAGAGAGAGAGAGAGAAAGAGAGAGAGAGAGAGAGAGAGAGAGAGAGAGTTTAAGTCTGGGTGCGAGAATCTGAGTCTGTTTTTGTGTGTATGCCGGTGTTGAACGTTTTTAAAATTTAAAAAAACGATCATGTTAAAAGCAGGAAACAAGCTTTATTAGCAGTCAAGTAATATTATTAGCGAGGGTTGTGGCCGAGTGGTCTAAGGCGGGACGAACTTACCCTGTCACAGGCTAGAACCCAATGGCGCCTGACAGGTTTGGGGTCGATCTGGCCTCTGGGCGTTACGTTTCTCCCAATATTATTTACTTTCCACACGGACAAAGTCTCGAGGGTTTTCTTCGGGTACTCCCGGAAAATTTCAAAAACACATCTAATGTTAGGTAGGCTTGGTTTGGGCGCGCCACCGGCTGCGACTACGCCTTTCCCATGGGAGGCGACCCAGAGTTTCTGATAAAAATCGACACTAAATTTAAAAAAAACACCACCAACAACACCAACACCAACACCAACAACAACAACAATGTAAATAACAATCAGCAATACGACATTTGCAGATAAGCATCAGCATTGTACTGTACAACATAGCAATCACACTGATTGAAGCGCATGGCTAAGCAATCCAAAGGGTGGTTAAAGGATTCTAAACGATAATGCATGTTATTGCAAATAAGATTTAAGCACATTTGTCAATACGTTAATGTGCATTATCCCGTAAAGCGAATAACCCACCTACAAAAAGCAAATTAGTGTGGTATTTTTTGGGTTTGTTTCTTTGTTGTTGTTTTTTTTTTTAATTTGTAGTGATTAAGCACATTTGTTAATAAGTTAATGGAAAATATTCCATAAGCAAAACATCCTTGTAAAAAATCAAATGTGTGGGTTTTAAGAAATATTTCAGCACATTTGTTAATACGTTAATGTGGAATATTCCGCAAAGCAAATAACCCTGCTAAAAAAAATACTAAGTAATGTGTGTCTTTTTTAAAATGACATTTATTAAAGGAGAATTCAAGGCAAATAGACCTGCTAAAAAAAGCAAAATAGTGTTGTATTTTTAAAATAATGTTTCAGTACATTTGTTAATAAATGGTGTGGACTATTCCGTCAAGCAAATAATTCTACTAAAAAGCAACATATTTTATTTTAAATTATGTGTAAGCACACTTGTAAATACGTAATGTGAAATATTCCATAAAGCAAATAATCCTCAATTAATGACTCAATTGATTCAACATCGATGTCAATTACAGTCGCACTATGTAATATTTGTTCTCCAAACAACTGACACGCTCGGCAATCTATGACAACTATTCCAGATTTATCTACATTATTTAAACGTCTGCTTTCATGACGTGAACAACATGATTTAATCACAGCCCTTAGGCAGAAACGAAATAGTAATTCCTTCGAGAATATATACAAAATACAATAAAATACGGCACAATACAATACAATTCAATACAATAAAAATGTATTGTCTGATAAAAAGCGCACAACAGAAATGTTTCTTTCTCAAGACGTCCGTGCATGCAACATCATAAATAATAAACACTAAAAACATATTAATAGTTTGTATACTATGACAAACCAAACATTTAAAAGAAATACATTCTTACATTAAAATAATTTGATTTGTAGCATCCACGTTTTTTTGTGCTTTTACAAAAAATCAAGATAGCAAGCCATTCATATATATTTCTAACACTCGCACATATAGCAGATAAAAACCTTGTTAAGGTTTGTTTTAGGTTGAAGGCATCTATACATTCTAATAAGCATACGAAGTTTAAAGGAAAGGAAAGAAAAAGATACCATTTTTTATAAGACGGTAAGCCGTTCAGATGTATTTCCAGACATTGACACACATAGCCTAAAATTGCTCATTTTCAAAAGTGTTACTTTTCTTGGCGTTGCTGTGACTTCAGTTTATCCAAACAAAGCAAACGATGAACAAGAAATGATAGGTCAAGATCCGAACTATCTGAAAGTAAAACAAAAATATCAAAATCCGCCAAGCCAAGTTTTAGATTAAAAACAAAACGTGATTAGAAAATGGTGAAGTACAATGACTTTGACCTTGGAGCAAATACAAATACCAAAGATCTTACATGCTATGCAGTATTTAACGTGATATAGGAGCAAATACAAATACCAAAGATCTTACATGCTATGCAGTATTTAACGTGATATAGGAGCAAATACTAATACCAAAGATCTTACATGCTATGCAGTATTTAACGTGATATTGGAGCAAATACAAATACCAATGATCTTACATGCTATGCAGTATTTAACGTGATATAGGAGCAAATACAAATACCAATGATCTTACATGCTATGCAGTATTTAACGTGATATAGGAACAAATACGAATACCAAAGATCTTACATGCTATGCAGTATTTAACGTGATATAGGAGCAAATACAAATACCAAAGATCTTGCATGCTATGCAGTATTTAACGTGATATTGGAGCAAATACAAATACCAATGATCTTACATGCTATGCAGTATTTAACGTGATATAGGAGCAAATACAAATACCAAAGATCTTACATGCTATGCAGTATTTAACGTGATATAGGAGCAAATACAAATACCAAAGATCTTACATGCTATGCAGTATTTAACGTGATATAGGAGCAAATACAAATACCAATGATCTTACATGCTATGCAGTATTTAACGTGATATAGGAGCAAATACAAATACCAATGATCTTACATGCTAAGCAGTATTTAACGTGATACTGGAGCAAATACAAATACCAAATATCTTACATGCCATGCAGTATTTAACGTGATATTGGAGCAAATACAAATACCAATGATCTTACATGCTATGCAGTATTTAACGTGATATTGGAGCAAATACAAATACCAATGATCTTACATGCTATGCAGTATTTAACGTGATATAGGAGCAAATACAAATACCAAAGATCTTACATGCTATGCAGTATTTAACGTGATATAGGAGCAAATACAAATACCAATGATCTTACATGCTAAGCAGTATTTAACGTGATATTGGAGCAAATACAAATACCAATGATCTTACATGCTAAGCAGTATTTAACGTGATATTGGAGCAAATACAAATACCAAAGATCTTACATGCTAAGCAGTATTTAACGTGATATTGGAGCAAATACAAATACCAATGATCTTACATGCTAAGCAGTATTTAACGTGATATTGGAGCAAATACAAATACCAAAGATCTTACACGCTAAGCAGTATTTAGAGTGATATAGGAGCAAATACAAATACCAATGATCTCACATGCTAAGCAGTATTTAGAGTGATATAGGAGCAAATACAAATACCAATGATCTCACATGCAATGCAGTATTTAACATGATATTGGAGCAAATACAAATACCAATGGTCTCACATGCTAAGCAGTATTTAGAGTGATATAGGAGCAAATACAAATACCAATGATCTCACATGCTAAGCAGTATTTAGAGTGTCCGCAAAGTAAACATGATGAATGTCGGTTCAGTTTTATTTCTTGAGAAAAGGCCAAAGTATGTTTTGAACAAAAAAGAAGTAAATTCTGGGCGACGGACCAATCGACTGATTGACGGACTGCAACTGAAGGATTGGCTCATGTTTTGAAGTAACTGCATACCAAAAACTCAACAAAATCGCTTCGGCTGTTTTTGAGATATTGAGCAAAACGTGTTGCGGTAGTATTTTTGTATTTATTTCAATATTTATACTGCCAGGGCCCTACAAAAAGTAGAATGGCCATTTAGGCAGTGAAATGGCCACAAGGCTCACATGGTAAAACAATTTTAAAAAGATAAATAAAATTTAACACCCACTCACACACACTAATAAACCCACACCCACACAGTATACATACTACCCAAAGAATCAAGAACAATTAAAGTATGGCGAAAAATTACATTTAAAAACCCATCGTTGAGCAGTCGCTCAAGAGAAAGGTAAATAGTAAGAAGCAATAAGAATTTAAAGTAAACATAATGAAAAAAACAATATAGCATAATTATATAATACATTTATATACAAAAAAAACATCTAAAAACATATTTAACAAGACCCACTGAACGGATTTTCACCAAACTTCAAAGGAATTTTATTAAAGTTAGTGGCATGCCTCTCGTGCCATCATGTTTTCTCTACAGCCACTAACTTTAATAAAATTCCTTTGAAGTTTGGTGAAAATCCGTTCAGTGGGTCTTGGGATATGGCGTCCAATGGACCGACAGACAGACGAACAGACGGACAGATCGACTTTTGGCTGGTTCGGATTCTGTCTGGAGATACGAATACAGATAAGTCTGGAAATAAAATTTAAAAAAAAAAATGTATGGTATATATAGCCATCAACACCAAAATATAGAGACACTGCATTGAGTAGGTTTTGTGCCCACGATACATACGCATTGCATTTAATCTATACAGTCGCCAGAAAACATTTGCCATTACCTTGTACACAATGGAGCCAGGAATACAACAACAAAATGAACAAAAAAATACTGGAAAAGAAATGTTGCCCACAACTTAAAGCCATGACCACCGAAACAGCAACAACAATGAGATCTGATCACACATCAGTGTGTGTGCAAAAGAAATGAAACGAATTTAATACTTGATGATGATGATGATGATGATGATGATGATGATGATGATGATGATGATGATGATAATGGTCATGATGACGGCGGCGACTACCATGACGATTATTGTGGTGATGAGTTGGTAAATGTGTGTAGTATTTTTACTTTTGTATGGTTATGGTTTAACTTTAATTTTTTATATTTTGCTGTTATGTTTGTTTGACCATGCGTGAGAAAGAGTGTTTACATGTATGGTCTAACATCACATACATGTGAACAGACGTTATCATAAATTATTGATGGATTGATCGAGGATAATGATGATGATGGCGACGACGATAATGATAATGGTGATGGTGGTTATGATGCTGATAATCACGCTGATGATGACAACGGTGATGGGGTTGATGAGGGTGATGATGAAGATGACATTGATTTTGATAATGATGATGATGATGATGATGATGATGATAATGATGATGATGACGATGGCTTTCATTATGATGATAATGACGTTATTTATAGTAGTGATGACAAAGAGGATGAAGAAGAAGAGGACGAAGAAGAAGACAACAACAACAATCAAAACAACAACGAGAAGAAGAAGAATGAACATTGAAGCTTAACGTCTGCACCCACCATTAGGTTAGGGTTAGGGCAGATAATCATCTCAGGAAACCTAAATCAAAACTGAACCACTGCTAAGATGGACACTGAAAATAGTGATGTTGCTGCTGCTGCTGCTGTTGTTGTTGTTGATGATGATGATGATGATGATGATGATGATGATGATGATGATGATGATGATGATGATGATGATGATGATGGTGATTATGATAGATTCAATGTTCAATGTAGTATTTGTATTGCATGTGGATATGAATATAACAAAAGGCTAAATACAATTATGTACTGTAGATTTTTCGTACGAGTTCTAGAGTCAATTGGGAGACAGTGAAAACCTGACATTCAGCCGGTATTCCTTACATGACGCTCTCCAGAGCCGCATAATCATTTGGCAGGTTTATTTCGGATCTCTGCAAGCTCTCGTAGGGACCCACAGGAAGCTCATAGTCGTTGTCCAGGTCGGCGTCGTTATTAGCGATAATATGTTCTGCGGTGGCCGGCTGTTGTTCGTTGGCTGGGGTTCCAGAACCCACGGAACCGACGCGCCTCCCCTCGTGGCTGGTGGCAGCAGATCGCTGGACATTGGAGATGGGAACAGTAGGGCACTCCGTGTAGCCGTTCTCATCAGTTGAGTGGGATGCTGGGGCTGGAAGTGGTGACAGAGAGAGACCCTCTGCTTCAGATTCCAGTATCAAGTAGCCGAACTCATCAACGTCAGATCTGTAGTCAAACATCAAAGACTGAGTTAGCAGAAGACGAAACAGAAGATAATGTCTATGATGGTGATGACGATGATGACGACGATGACGACGATGATGATGATGATGATGATGATGATGATGATGATGATGATGATGATGATGATGATGATGCCAAGACACTACACCGTCAACTCCTTCAACTACTTCCTATGACCGCCATCTCATCTTCAGCTTTCTTGTCAAAAGGTGGACCCGTGTTAGCCTTGAAAACCCCCGAATGCTAAATAGCTCAAGGCTCAGTCACACAACAGATATAACGGCCAAAACATGTAGCCAGCGGTTCCTATCACAGCTTACCGTACCCCTATCATGACGGCCCGATGCGCCAGCAACGCAGTACCTCATTCGCCTTCGAATGGGAGTGTAAACCAAGGTGTAGTATGTGTTCCCATGCACGCCATCACACAGACTTTAAAGATCGTGACGCTGAATGGTGAATGCCACACACGTCACCACACCTCGCGACCACTAGGTACAACCCCCTTTACCCGTTTTGGCACCCCTTGGGGTCATGAGCAATCTTGCCACTGTAGATTGTTCTAACCTATAAAGGGAACAGTGAAAGCCCCAGTTGAAAACCTGTCTTGCCTTTGTAGGCATGACAGATTCACTGCGGCAACAGTACCCCCGTTGGAGTGCCGGGGGTTTCAGTATAAATAGTATCCCCACTTTATGGAAATTTAGTGCTTTAAATTCCCACTGTTGCTATCTTCCTCATATACTCTTTCCCATTCCTGCTCTGTCCTATCACTCTGCTATACTATCTTCTTCTTCGCTAGATCAATGACCTACCTTTTTTCTTGAAAACTCTTCCTGGACAAGACTCCTTGTTTGTGTATGAGGTCTGTTGGATCAGCTTGGGAGTGTTGGACGCTTTCTGCTGGGTGGTCACTAGGGCTTCCTATGATGTTAGTATTTAGCAATATAGGCATTTTATATGTATATGTTTCGTTGATGATTTGTAATGATGGTTGTATTCTATTTTGTTTTTGTAACCGGGGGTTCGCGTAGTTGAGGTAAACCCTCAGCCGTCCCCCGCGTGGGATGTCTTTATTGTAAAGTGACTGGCCGGTGGAGGGCGTTCAATTTTCCCACTAGGGTTGTTTCAGCAGATCTTTTATGCGGATCGGGGGTTGTCCGGTCCTGATTTGGCTCGGAGGAGTCCGCTGGACCTAAAGCAACAATAAATCAATCAATCAAACCCGTTTTGGCTGGCGCAACACCGCCACTGTCGTGCTTCGCATGAGGAGGCAACCCGAATTTGCCGGCATCGGAAAGTATATGCCCCCCAAATCCAAACCCAAAGCCAGGGTCGATGGTCAACGAAGTGTATCCCGATGACGGACCCTTCTGGGCAATTAAGACAAATGCATAGCGGGTAGCCCACTTAAGCACTGCTCACTCATTCAACTAAGCAATTCACATTCAGTGATCTCCTGACCTTGGCTGCTGTTCATCGAAGTCAAGGCGACGAGGGGGCGCCACTGTCGCCACTGGTGGACTGAGGAGATCATCGACTGGCTGTGTCACGGCAGTGGCTGAAAATGACAGCAAAGATTCACGCATATTCGTCTGACGTCACATGACTGCGTCATGAAACACAAGACAGTGAAAGTGAGACAGTTGAAGGCAAATGTTTCTTACAGCCAGCCGACTGGGTTCATCATCATCATCATCATCATCATCATCATCATCATCATCATCATCATCATCATCACCATCATCACTACCTCCACCTCCACCACCACCTCCACCACCACCACCACCACCACCACCACCAACAACAACAACAACAACAAGCAGAAGGAGTAAAGGTGCATGTGTACATACCCTTTTTCTTCTTGAGGATGACGACGACGGTGATGATAATGGCGATGATAACAACAGCCGCAACGATGCTTCCAGCCAATGTGCCTATATGAAGTCCACTATTGTCTTTATCGCTTCCATCACCTGCACAATCCATCAGTCAATCACATTGAATGTTATCATCATCATCATCATCATCATCATCATCATCATCATCATCATCATCATCATCATCATCATCATCACCATCATCATCATCATCATCATCATCATCATCATCATCGTTGTCGTCATCATCACAATGATCATCTTTGGATGAGAGTCATGTATATACATTCCATCGGGTTTATCGTTGGGTTGCGACCCCATGCCTTCTGGTTCAATCCAGTTAAATCAGATCAGGTAAAAATCAAGCTTTCCGTGAGTTAGTAGCTAGGTTAGTAAATAGGTAGTAAGTAGTTTAGGTGAGTGATTTAAATTTTAAGAAAAGAGGTAGTCAGTTGGTAAGTTTGTTTAGTGATCAGGTATATAATATTTAGGATGGTGATTTAGGCAGTTAGTAATTTTGAGATTTTAAAGAGGTCGTCAGTTGGTAGTTTTAGTTTGTGTTTTAGGTCAATACAACTGCCAATACAACGCAACCAAACACAAGTACTAAAGTAATTAAAATAAAAATATAAAAACTAACAATACAATTAAAATAACAAAATGCCTAATACAATAAATACAATAAATACAATAACAGTAAATTAAATTAAAACTGATTTGAAATGAATTTAATAACTAAATATACAATCCTATCCTATCCTGCCCCGTAACCCGGAGGTCGTAGGGGCACCACAGATGATCGTTTAACCAGCATACTCCATCTTTCTCGCTCAGTGTCAAACCAGTCCATTCTCGAATGTTGTCCTCCCACCTCTTTTTCGGTCTCCCTTGGAGACACATGATATAGATGTTGTTGGTGCTGTAGGTATTTCTCACAGATTATTCTGATGTTGAAAATCTGCTCAGTGGTACTTCGCCCTGCCCTGAATCCTGCTTGTTCTTCAGCTATGATTTGTTCAGCTTGGGGTTTCAACCTGTTGAGTATTATTTTCAGGAGGACCTTGCTGGGATGGCTGATGAGGCTGATGGTGCGGTAATTTTCACACTCCTGAAGGTTACCTTTTTTGGGAAGAGTGATGACAAGCGACTGGGTCCATGGTATAGGCCACTCCCCACTCTGCCAGATCTTGTTACAGATAATGGTGAGGGCATCAATCATCGCTTCTCCTCCTGCTTGTAGCAGTTCCGCGGGTATGTTGTCCACTCCCGCTGACTTCCCTATCTTTAGCGATTGCACTGCTGCCTCAACTTCTTCCCGGAGAATTGGGAGGATTTCTTCTTCTTCTCTGTTCTCGGGACATGCTAGAACTGATGGGTCTCCATTTGGTGTATGGTTGTAAAGGTCAGAGCATTACTCTGTCCATCTGTTCAAGAATTCTTGTTCTTCTGTAAGGCATATGCCAGATCGTGGACACTTTGGGCTGTTTGACACTTGTCAGCTGCTTCAAAGTCTGGTAGGCCTTCTTGCTGTTGTTCTTGTTCAGACTGTTCTCTATTTCCTGGCATTGATCTTCTATCCAGTTCTCCTTTGCTGTGCGCATGCCTTTTCGGATGTCATTGTTGCTTTTTCGGTAGACGTCAGCTCCCTGTGAGGTGTTCTTTTCCTTTTTTTATTTCTCTTCGTTTATCACACAGATCCAAAAGTTCAGGTGTGATCCACGGCTTCTTCTTTGGTCGGTGCTTGCCAAGGATCTCAGTGGCGGCATCTGTCACAGCTGAGTTGAAGATGGTGGTAATGGTGTTGACATCTACTTCACCAGTCCCCAAAATGAGCAGTGGTGCAAATGTCCCTCCAATTGTGGCCTGAAATAGTTCTGCCACCTCCGGGTCTTGCAGTTTGTTCAGGTTGAACTTCAGTCTAGTGCACTTTGCTGTATTTACTCTCTTCAAGTGGAGCCTGAAAGACATCATCACGAGATCGTGGTCACTTCCGATGTCTGCTCCTGGAAAAGTGCGTGTCCTGCCAATGCTGATGCTTGATCTGAAGCGTTTCTTGACCATGATGTAGTCTATTTGGTTGTGATGCTCCCCGCCGGGACTGTGCCATGTCCATCGTCTGGAGTTTTTGTGGAGATCAAGCGTGTTTACCAGTACCAGATTGTTGTATCTGGCAAACTCCAAGAGTCTCAGACCCCTGTCATTTGTCTCGTTGTTGCAGTGGGGTCTATATGTGTCTCCCCAGCTGTGGTGCGCATCTTGGCCAACCTTGGCATTCCAGTCGCCTTGCACTATGACTATGTCCTTCTTCGGCATTTGGTCAAGGACCGCCTGTAGATTTTTATAAAACTTTTCATAAAAATCCTCCACTTCGCTGTCGTCATAGTCTGATGTTGGGGCATAGGCCTGGATGATGGTGATGTTGAAAGGGGCTGCTCTCAGGCGGATGGTAATGAGTCTACTGGAGACTGGGCGGCAACCCATGAAATATATAAATATACAATAAAATAGAAAAAAAGAAATCTATGCATCTAAACATTAACACAGGAAATCCCAAGCGCCAGTTTCAACGAGCAATCTACCGGCAGTCGACTAATACTTACAAACAACAGCCAGCGTGTAGTTCTTGAAGTCAACGACATTTTCATTTTGTCCCCACACAGATCGGCACACAAACGTCTCCCCATCTCTCTCTCGCTTGACGTCACGAAGTACCAGCAGGTCAGAAGAGTTCGTTGCCCATGACACAAAAGCCGGCGGCGATCCTTCATTTGCTGACGAATGCCCACAGCGACACGTGACGTCACTTCCTTCCGCTACTACCTGGGTACATCCAGCGTCAAGCAGCAAAGGCCCGGGACGAGCTGTTCAGTGAACACAGTTGAAAATAGAAGAATACAGTTACCAATAAAAAGGCAGAAAAAAGGATGATACAAAACTGTACAAACCGGTTTCCATAATAATGCTAACAATGTCAACTATAATAGGACTATTCAACACGTTTTTAGGCCAACTTCTGATATATAAATTCCTTTATCTTTGTACATGTACATTGCTGTTAAAATTGAACAATCGAAAAGTATGTGATGAACTGAAATATTGTCTGAACAAATGCAGTTGACGTTTTTAAAATACTTTGTGTCCCACTAATTTAACCGTAGTTTAAAAAATAATCTTGCGAAATTTCTTGAGGATTAAGATTACATTTTTAAAGTATTTGTCTTTCCAATAGCGAATAGTACTCAAATTGAGCCAATGACCTATGGTAAAGCTTCCAGCGTCGATTGGATCACCACCAGGCTGGACCGCCACTTGGGCACTGACTCTGACACCTTCTTTGAACGAAGAGATGTCCATGTTATATTCACAGCGTCCACGGCCGAATTCACGTCCGTCTTCTGAAGTGAAATTCTGTAGAATGGGCCGTAATCCAAGGTATCTTTTTACCTGCAAGAAAGAACTCCAGATATTACTTTCGCAGAAAATCGGATGTATGTCCAGGAAAACTAGCAATAGCATTAGTATCTAACTAGAAGAGAAGATATATTCTGAACAAGAGTAAGGACTCCAATCTTCCCACTAAGTGTTTTTTATTACTTTGACGTTTCGCCCAATATAGGACTTTCTCAGAACAATTATCTGAAACACACATGTATAGACACTTACAGAAATAAAATATAAAATAAAGTGTATCCATGAATGAAAGATAATCTCTAAGTCAAACGGAAAAAAAGGACAAAACCTACACCGGGAATCACTGATTAATGCAATAAATAATAAAGAGGGTGGAGACAAAGTTCAAATCTAGACTTAAGCATACTTCCTGAAGGAAGACAAAACTTGAAAAGAATTTTTTTTTTAAAACAGCAACAACTAAGTGAATATCAGTAAGTTATTTTCAGATCAACCTTCTGAATAACAGTCAAACTAACTAAAACACAGTCAAAACTATTAGCAAGATAGCAACATTGTAAGCATATTGGTGGCGAGTGAGCTAGAGGGGAAGGGAGCTGGGGGGAAAAAGGATTGAGAGAGAAAGAGAGAAATTATGGTGATAATGATTATGATGATGATGATGATGATGATGATGGTGACGGTGATGATGATGATGAGGATGATGATGATCGTTTCCTATCCTATCCTATCCTATCCTGTCCCGTAACCCTGAGGTCGTAAGGGCACCACAGATGATCGTTTAACCAGCATACTCTACCCCCTATGCTGACTGTGCCTTAGTGATCTGTAAGAGCATCTGACATGATGCGCTCTAGGAAGATGTTGAAGAGTGCTGGAGAGAGTAGGCATCCTTGACGCACACCGATTGTTGTTCTAAACCAGTTCCCGATGGCGCTGTTGTGGAGGACTGCACTGGTAGCCTTGTCATACAGGCTTTTGATGATTTCAATAATTTTAGGGCTGATGTTGTACACTTTCATTGTTGCCCATACAGCTACATGCCAGACTCGGTCAAACGCCTTCTTGAAGTCTATGAACACATAATATAGATGTTGTTGGTGCTGTAGGTATTTCTCACAGAATATTCTGAGGTTGAAAATCTGTTCAGTGGTACTTCGCCCTGCCCTGAATCCTGCTTGTTCTTCAGCTATGATTTGTTCAGCTTGGGGTTTCAACCTGTTGAATATTATTTTCAGGAGGACCTTGCTGGGATGGCTGATGAGGCTGATGGTGCGGTAATTTTCACACTCCTGAAGGTTACCTTTTTTGGGAAGAGCGATGACAAGCGACTGTGTCCATGGTATAGGCCACTCCCCACTCTGCCAGATCTTGTTACAGATAATGGTGAGGGCATCAATCATCGCTTCTCCTCCTGCTTGTAGCAGTTCCGCGGGTATGTTGTCCACTCCCGATGACTTCCCTTTCTTTAGCGATTGCACTGCTGCCTCAACTTTTTCCCGGAGAATTGGGAGAATTTCTTCTTCTTCTCTGTTCTCGGGACATGCTAGAACTGATGGGTCTCCATTTGGTGTATGGTTGTAAAGGTCAGAGCAGTACTCTGTCCATGACGATGATGATGATGGTGATGATAATAATGATGATGATGATGATGATAATGATGATGGTGGTGATGATGATGATGGTGATGATGATGATGTTGATGATGGTGATGATGATGATGATGATGATGATGATGATGATGATGATGATGATGATGATGATGATGATGATGATGATGATGATCCTGACGACGAAATGATGCAGGTATAATTGCCGATATTAGGAAATGCGCTAGGTGTTTTGTATGTATATAATATGTCACTTGGCACCACAAAAACTGTTCACTCATATCACTCACACACGTCTCATAGACCAATATTCACACTAACACTATTTCAATGGAAAGGGGACGAAGAGGAAGTGGAGCGTGGGGAGGGGAAAAGCTGAACCCACTAATCCATGTCATTGCGTGTGAGTGCGTGCACACTCTTAGAAAGCAGAGGTGGTGGAGGTGTAGGGTATGAGAGAGAGAAAAAGAGAGAGAGCATGGAATAGACTGGTTAGGACTAAGGGACATAAGAATAGTGTTGTATTCAATGTATTATGAAAGACAGATTAGGGGAATAATGAATATTAATGGTCAAGGTTGTGCGGTCAACGTTTCTGTACAAAGTCAATTCCCCATAAAGGTCCAAAGGGGTTCATTAGTTAGTTAGTCAATGTTTATAGGGTCCAGCGGGTTGCAAAGGGCCGAATCAGGACCACAATTTAGTTGAAAGAGGACTCCGCCCGATCCGTGTAAAAGATCTGCTGAAACAACCTCAATGGCACTCCACCAACTGGTCCCTTTACAATAAAGACATCCTATGGAAGGAACACTGAGGCTGTACTCTAATTTATTGATCCCCCGTTTACAAAAAACAAAATACATTATAAACATAATTCTGGTGAAGTAGATGTCAACAACATGACCATCACCTTCAACACCTTCAGCTGTGACAGATGCCGCCACTGAGATCCTTGGCAAGCACCGACCAAAGAAGAAGCCGTGGATCACACTTGAACGTTTGGATCTGTGTGATAAACAAAGAGAAATAAAAAAAGAGAAAGAACACCTCACAGGGAGCTGATGTCCACCGAAAAATCAACAAAAACATCCGAAAAGGAATGCGCACAACAAAGGAGAACTGGATAGAAGATTAATGCCAGGAAATAGAGAACAGTCTGAACAAGAACAACAGCACGAAGGCTTACCAGACTCTGAAGCGGCTGACTAGTGTTAAACAACCCAAGGTCTCAACGATCCAAAGCAAGTCTGGCATATGCCTTACAGAAGAACAAGAAGACTAGGACAGATGGACAGAGTACTGCTCTGACCTTTACAACCATACACCAATGGAGACCCATCAGTTCTAGCATGTCCCGAGAACAGAGAAGAAGAAGAAATCCTCCCAATCCTCCGGGAAGAAGTTGAGGCAGCAGAGCAATCGCTGAAGAAAGGGAAGTCAGCGGTAATGGACAACATATCCGCGGAATTGCTACAAGCAGGAGGAAAAGCGATGATTGATGCCCTCAACATTATCTGTAACAAAATCTGACAGAGTGGAAAGTGGCCTACACCATGGACCCCTGTCGCTTGTCATCACTCGTCCCAAAAAAGGTAACCTTCAGGAGTGTGAAAATTACCCCACCATCAGCCTCATCAGCCATCCGAGCAAGGTCCTCCCGAAAATAATACTCAACAGGTTGAAACCCCAAGCGGAACAAATCACAGCTGAAGAACAAGCAGGATTCAGGTCTATATTCCAAAAAAAGACTCCTGCGCTCCCTTGTCATCTCCATCTTCCTATATGCTTGCGAAGCATGGACCCTCACAGCAGATCTACAACGAAGAATACAAAGCATGGAGATGAGGTGCTACAGAAGACTTCTGGGTATTTCCTATACCCAGCACATCACCAACGACGAAGTCCGACAGACCTTCACACAAGCCATTGGACAACACGATGACCTGCTCACAGTGGTGAAGAAACGGAAACTCCGATGGTATGGCCAAGTCACCAGATCATCAGGCCTTGACCGAAAAAGAGGTGGTAGGACAACATTCGAGAATGGACTGGTTTGACACTGAGCGAAGCCATCAGGGCTGCTGAGGACAGCAAAAGATGGAGTATGCTGGTTAAACGATCATCTGTGGTGCCCCTACGACCTCCGGGTTACGGAACAGGATAGGATAAGATAGGAACATAATTATAAAATATTAACAAAACACATGCATATAAAATGCATAAACTGCTAAATAATAATACTATAGAAAGCCCTAGTGACCATTGGGCAGAAAGCGTCCAATATCCCCAAGCTGACTCAACAGACCACACAAATGAGGAGTTTGGGGAGAGTTTTCAAGAAAAATAAGGTAGGTGATTGGTCTCGCGAAGAAGATAGTAGATTGATAGGACAGATTAAGAACGAGAAAGAACAAATGAGAATGACAGAATCAGTGGTAATTTAAAGTACTAAATTTTCACAAAGTGGGGATACTATTTGTACAGAAAACCCCGCAATCACCCAACGGGGGTGTTCAAAGTGATGCTGTTTACTTGTTAAATCACAGTCTAACACATTACACTTTAGTCATATATACATTAGAATCTTTAGAAATTTTCACAATCCTGACAACGGAATATGAACACAATCTGACCTTGTTGCCTTGGGAGAGGTACCAGCTGCAAGTGACATTGTGGTCAGAGTCAAACACTTTGTCGATGTTCACTCTCCCTGTCACGGTCCAGTTGCTGTGCAGTGTCACGCTTGGCTGGGTCACGGTGGCCGGGTCTGTAGAGAAGGAGCAGAGGAACAGCATGACAAAGATACACTTGCCTTCACTACAGAGATAGTTGTAAGCATTTCAGTTCGATTAAGGCGTCACGTAAGTTGTTTCTCTCAAAATGAAGTGACCTATGAATACAATGATATCGGACCCCAGTAACGAATCTACCGTACCTCAATCATAATTGGAATGAGTTACGGCCGTATTCTTTGGGGGCGGCGATTTTATCTTTGACATTGGTAAAGATAAATGACAACCTATCATATCCTGGTTTGACACTGAGCGAAACAGTCAGGATTGCTGAGGACAGGGAAAGATGGAGTATGTTGGATAAACGATCATCTCTGGTGCCCCTACGACCTCCGAGTTACGGGATAGGATAGGATAGGATAGGATAGGATAGGATAGGATCAAATCCTATTCTATACCGTATCTCAAAGTTCGTTGGGGCACCACAGATGATCGTCTAATCAGCGTAGTTAATCTTTGTCCTCAGCAACCCTCATGACATCGCTCAGTGTCACATCAGTCCATTCTCGAATGTTGTCATCCCACCTCTTTTTCTGTCTCCCTCTTCTTTTGCCTCCTTGCACAGTGCCTTGTAGGATGGTCTTTGCAAGGCCTGATGCTCTGGTGGCGTGGCCATACCATCGGAGTTTTCGTTTTTTCACCACTGTGAGCAGGTAATCATGTTATCCAATGATTTGTGTGATGGTCTGTCGGACTTTGTCATTGGTGATGTGCTGAGTATAGAAAATACTCAGAAGTCTTCTGTAGCATCTCATCTCCATGCATTGTATTCTTCGTTGTAGATCTGCTGTGAGTGTCCATGTTTCGCAAGCGTATAGCAAGATGGCGGTGACAAGAAAGCGCAGCAGCCTTTTCTTGGAATGTATACTGATGGTCCTGTCTTTCTAAATGGGCTTCATCCTTGTCAGGGCTGCAGTTGTTTGTGGGATCGTGGAGAGGACTTCCTGTCGGGACCCATTGTCTAATACAATGGCTCCTAAATATTTGAAGCTATGCACTGTGTTGTGGGATTGGACTTTGATGTCCATGCTGATGCCGTTTGTGTTATTGGTCATCATTTTGGTCTTCTCTGCACTTATTTCTATTCCTTAGGCTCTGGAGATGGTGTAAAGCCTCTGTACCAGCTTTTAAAGTTCCTCTTCCTCTCCAGCCAATCCCTGAATGTCATCCGCAAAACGGAGATTGGAGTTTGCCCTACACCGTATGCTGACTGTGCCTTGGTGATCTGCAAGTGCATCTGACACAATGTGCTCTTCTGAGGTTGAAAATCTGTTCAGTGGTACTTCTCCATGCCCTGAATCATGCTTGTTCTTCAGCTATGATTTGTTCAGCTTGGAGTTTCAACCTGTTAGAATTACTTCCAGGAGAACCTTGCAGGGACGGTTGATGAGGTTGATGGTGCGGTAATTTTCACACTCCTGGAGGTTACCTGTTTTGGGAAGAGTAATGACAAGTGACTGGTTCCATGGTAAAGGTCACTCCCCACTCTGCCATATCTTTTACAGATAATGGTGAGAGCATCAGTCATCGCTTCTCCTCCTGATTGAGGGAATTCCGCGGGTATGTTGTCCACTCCCGCTGACTTCCCCTTCTTCAGCGATTGCACTGCTGCCTCAACTTCTTCTCGGAGAATTGGGAGGATTTCCTCTTAATCTTCTCTATTCTGGGGACATGCTAGACCTTATGGGACTCCGTTTGGTGTGTGGTTGTAAAGGTCAGAGAAGTACTCTGTCCATCTATCCAAGACTTTTTGTTTTTCTGTAATGCATATGTCAGTCTTGCTTTGGATCGTGGAGATTTTAAGTTGTTGAACACTTGTCAGCCGTTTCACAGTCTGGTAGGCCATCTTGCTGCTATTCTTATTTATAATGTTCTGTCTTTCCTGGCATTGATCTTCTATCCAGTTCTCCTTTGCTGTGCGCATGCCTTTTCGGATGCCATTTTTGATTTTTCGGTAGGCATCAGCTCCATGTGAGGTGTTTTTTTTTTCTTTTTAATCTCTCGTTGTTTATCCCACAGGTCCAAAAGTTCAGGTGTGATCCACGGCTTCTTCTTTGGTCGGTGCTTGCCAAGGATCTCAGTGGCGGCATCTGTCACAGCTGAATGGAAGGTGGTGGTCATGGTGTTGACATCTACTTCACCAGCTCCAAGAACGAGCAGTGATGCAAATTTCCATCCATTTATGGCTTGGAATATTTCTTCCACCTCTGGGTCTTGCAGTTAGTACAGGTCGAACTACAGTCTGGTGCACTTTGCTGTGTTTACTCTCTTCAAGTGGAGCCAGATGGACATCATCACGAGATCGTGGTTACTTCTGATGTCTGCTCCTGGAAAAGTGCGTGTCCTACCAATGTTGATGCTTGATCTGGAGCGTAAGCTTATTTATTATTTCGTGATTTAATATGTTAATGCGCGATTTGCCTTTTGGAAGGCTTTCCAATTAAACGTCAAATAAATAATAATAGTTACGATTAATTATTTAAGGATCATATCTGTGGGTGTGTTTGTGTGTGTGGAGTGGGGGGAGGAGTGGAGAGTGAAGACTGACTGACTGATTGGTTTATTGCTTTAGGCCACACCCCTTTTGCAAGTACATATAACGTATATACATACTACATGAATAATGAACAAACAGACGCCTAGACACGTCGCGCGAGTTAGAAAACACACACACAATAATAAACTGATACAATGTACAGGAAGAAAAAGGAAAATAATTGAAAGGGATCGGGAAGGGTTTGGATCGAACGGGAATATTTGAAGTGAGGTGGACTTCATGTTCGACCAAAGTCGTAGAGCCTGAGACATCGCTGAAGCTAGGTGGAAACTCGCCCATAAGTTTCTTGGGCTCCAACTTTTGACCTTCCGTCAAGCTTGGTCCTAGCTCAACATTATCGCTGCCTTCTTTGCTGTGGAAGTCCCCAAGTTCCAACAGTTCCTCGCTATCAAAGCTGTCGTCGATCAAAGCTGCTGTTGCTGCGTGTACAGTCTCTGATGGCCTTTCCATGTACAGCTTAAGGATGTTGGCGTGGAATATCTTTAAATGCTGGCCGACTTTCACCTTGTAGTCGTTGATCCCCACCACGGTCTCCACTTCGTACGGGCCTTTCCACTGCATCAGCAACTTATTATGATCGGTAGGTAGCAGCACCAGCACTTTGTTGCCAGGTTTGAACTTCCTGTTCACAGCCCTACGATCATAGTAGAGCTTTCCACAGTCCTGGGACTTCTTCAGATTTTCTCTAGCTTTATCGAGAGTCTGCTCCAGCTTCTCCCGTAGGTCAAACACGTACTGGTAGCTGATCTTCACCTCTGGGGTCTCTACTTCTTTCGTCCACAGATCTTTTAGGATGTGCATCGGCCCTCGGACGGTTCTTCCGTACAACAGCTAGAACGGAGAAAAGTCGGTGGATTCCTGCGATACTTCTCTGTAGGCGAACAGTAAGGCGTTGGTGTAGCGATGCCATTGTCTGGGCTGCTCGCTGCACAGTTTCTTCAGGGTGGACTTCAGCGTAGCATTGAACTTTTCGACGAGCCCGTTGCACATTGAATGGTAGGGTGTCGTTAGTGAAATGCCGGATGCTCAACAGTTTGTTGACCTCCTTCATGCGGTCAGAGACGAACTGTGTCCCGAGGTCTGTCAGGTGTTCTGACACTCCAAGTCTGCTGAACATTTCCACCAGCGCTTCTGCCACAGTTTCAGTGTCAATCTTCTTCAGTGGCACTGCTTCCGGGTACCGAGTCGCATAGACCACTAAAGTCAGTACCCACCTTCTTCACTCGGAGGTTTTATTTCGCCGATTACGTCCAAGGCCACCCTCTTGACAGGTCGGTCGATCAAAGGCATCCTCTGCTTAGGCACTTTGGGGACCCTTCCTCGAGGTATGGTCTTCTGGCAAATGTCACATGATCGGCAGAAACGGCTGACGTCCGCATGAAATCCTGGCCAGTCCGAGGTCTTTTTGATGCCTAGGTGACCTCCCAGAATAGAGTCGTGAGCTACCTCCATTACTTGGTGCCTTAGGGGTAACGGTACCAAGACTTGACTTAGTGGTTTCCCTCGGTTGACCCTCGGGTGCTGGAATATTCTGTACAGGATCTTGGCCTTCACCTCGAAATAGACCGCGCCAATGCCCTTGGTCACGTGGTCTTGGCGGTGCTTGTACTTGTTTAAATTGCTATCAGCTTCCTGGAGCTGGATCAGCTTATCTCTGTCAACGATGGCAGCTTTGGAGTTGCCGGCGACCTTCAGTGGCGTAGACGTCTTGGCCTGGGCCCTGGTAGTAACGGCACCGACGATCTCTGGTCAGCAGGGCTGAGCCGTTGTCATGGCTAAACTGTGGAAAAGAAGAGGTAAGGGTGGCGTTGCTCTCAACGGACAGTACAATTGTCAGGGCAAAACTGTGAGAGTGCAGAAAAGGTAGCGTTGTTTTTCACTAAACGGACAATAACATGATGTTATTGTCAAGTGTGGGTCAAGGAATTGGATAATAGGTTATACAAGTTAGCATGTGCGGACAGCGAAGACCTATTTCTAAAAATCCCAGAGCCAATCGTTGAGCTCAGTTTGGAGGCTCAATGCAGTAAGTTGGCTGGAACTAGATCATTCGTTGTTTGGACTTGGAGACAAGCGGATCGTAGAGGTGCAGGGAGAAAAGCCAAGTGGTGGGACGTTAAGCTGGGAACCGGATTGTAGTCGAGTTGAGACACCCGGGAGGCTAATGGGTTATTGAGAGCTGGGTAGCTGTCACCCATTTATGGAGCGTCATCGGGCGTTATCCATGTGATGTCAAAGAGAAATCTCTTATCATAAGTCGGTAAGTGAGATTCGACCTCTGGAACCTTGTCTCTAGCGATCGTCAAAGAGAGAATGGGGAGAAAACTATTTAGGGAGGGCTGGTAGCAAAAATGTGTGAATGAGAATGTATAACGTGAAATTGTACGTCATTAAACTTTTATTAAAATATGTTAATTATTACGATATTGTATTTAAAAACGTTTTTATGTTAAATGCATTTTTGTTGTAAATAATATGATGAACGGAGGCAGTCAGCCAGAGTCAACAGAGAAAGGTGAAGAGCAAATTGTATATACATGATAAATACGGAACACATGTATGTTAAATATGTGGAACTTTTATGATGGTTGTAATTGTGTATAAATCGTATGAATGTAACGAAATGGAAATAAATTGTGAATATATGTATTAGAGAAATTATAACCATGTAATTTTCTTCAGGAGGCGAGCAGACCAGAGTAGTTTAAGAGAAATAGATATAGATGTAAAAGTTATACTAGAATAATAGTTTGTATTATTATTGATTTCAGGTTGGACTTATTGTTGGACTGGTCATCAACGGGACTTGTTGATGTTGTCAGACTCGTTGTAGTCGTCGCTGCAGCTGCTGTTGCTGTAGTGGGTATTCCTCGGTTCACCCGTGGAAGTTGGGGGGTTGCTGTCGTGAGAGGGCAGTGCCTGTAGGAGAGGTTGAGGGTGGCACTTGAGGTCATCTATGGTGGCGGAGAGAGGCAGGAAGAAGGAGGGGAGAAATCAACGGAACTAAGGGGCCGTCTGGCAAGTGAATTGTTAGCATAGAAAGAGCCACGGCGTCCTTCGATAGTTATAGCAAAGAAAGAACAGTATCATATTGTTTTTTAATATATTTACATTTTTGGACACATGGACAGGTAAAGACTTATATTATTCAGTGACTCTAGATAATATTGTGTGCAATTCTACACGGACAATACCTACATCTACATCGGATTTTTGAACTGTGTGTGTGAAAACTTTAGTTAGGGAAATCTAAAGAGAAGTACACAGTCGGACCTCATCATCTACGACTGTGCACATAGCTTGTATATATAAGACTGAACTGGGGCATCAGTTTTTTTTATATTGTTATTTAAATTATCATTGTGTATATATTATTTGTGTGTGTGTTAAATTAGAAGCAGTACAAGGTGAGAGGGTGATTTTTTATGATTCATGATTATACAAATGTGTTGATTGTGTATGGTTTTAAACTGTTTTACGTTTTGAATTTTGCTTTATAATTTTCTTTGGTTTCATTCTTTTGTTTCTTAATTGGGTTTTTAATTATATGTTTTATTGAATAAATGTTATATTGTATTTTTACACCTTATTTCGCTAGTTGTGTTTCTTAGCTTAGTTTAGTGGGAGAAAGGACGCTCGCACACGCATCACCCACCCCTATCTACCCTATCACTCCTTGCATGAAGGAATAGTCAACTACTTGAACACCAAAGGGAGGAAGTAGGCCTGACAGCCGGAGTAGCCACATTGTCCCGTGGCAGTTCTGCAAGGTCTTCATCGGGAAACGGCAATGGATCCTCCTCCACAACTTCGACGCATTGGGTTGAGGCAGGACTCCATTCTGAATCGGGTTTGTCGGGTCGTCTCGCGCCGTCGATGTTCCCGATCATCAAATCGTATAACGGTTTCTTCAGGCAAACGGCTTCTACTTCACCTATGTACAAAGGGGTGCAGACTTGAATCTTTGTAACTGGCGCCTTTACACACGTGCTGTCAGCCATAAGTGTCCAGTTTGAATCGCCAGTAAACTGTTTTTTAGCGAATAGGTCTTCTCTGACGATGACCCCACTGCAGCCAGAGTCTCTTAGGACAGTCACTTCATGATTTCCGACGCGTCCCTTGGAAACAGGCATGTTCTGGACGGTCACAGCTGCGCTGGCGACGACGGGGATGGATTTCCCGTTGGCAAGGAGAAGTTGGCCATCAGTCATGCACTCTTGCACGTCCGCAGGAGTAGCTGTGCGCTCGGTCTCACTCGGAAGAATGACGTTCCCGCCGCACACTTGATGGTCAGAGCTACTGGTTTTCCGTTGATTGGAGAAACGTCTCTGTCGGTTGCCCGCCGCTGCGTTGTCCGTATTGCTCTGCTGTCCGCTATTTCTGTTTTGAGGGCAGCTGGCAGCTCTGTGGTCTGTAGCGTTGCAGATGAAACAGCCTCTTGAATGCCCTTCCCTGGAAGGTGGCGTGGAGTCTGTGTGTCTCTGGCTCGTCTGACTCCCCTGTATCTGGTTCCCATGGTTTCCAGTCTTCTGAAAATGTTTCGTCGCCTTGGGTGGCCCCAGCGTCTTTCCGTGAGCGATGAGATATCTTTCAGCAGCCTCAGTCACATCTTTAAGCGTCTGCAGCTTTTGTAATTCCAAGTGTGTCGCCAGGTCCTTGTGACGTGACAGGCATTCAGAAATTGTTCCTTCACGATCAGGTCATGGAGACTGTCGTAAGAATTCCCTTTGCCTGATAATTCCACCCACTTCAGTAAATATGACGACATTACATTGCATTACATTACATTACAATACATTACATTACATTACATTACATGACTATTGCTTGAGGTCCAGCGGACTCTTTCGAGCCAAATCAGGACCAGAGAGACGTTATCTTAAAATATTTTCAAATGGTTAAAATCTTAAAATAACAGGCCTGTTACTCTTAAATACTCAAACAAATATGACGACAAGAGCTCCACAAATTTGGTCTCTCGTCTGACAAAGGCCGGCATTCACGGAAGCGTTGACGGTAGCCCTCTGTGAAGCTGTAGCAATGCAATAGGGCCTCTTTCAAGACGTCGTATTTTTTGGCGTCATCGTTCGACAGTCTGGTGTAAACTTCGAGTGCTTGCCCTGTCAGAAGTGCACTGAGTCGAATCGCCCAGTCTTGAGGTTGCCAGTTAGAGCTTCCGGCGAACCTTTCAAATTCGCCAGATAACTATGGATCTGGTCCTTCCCGTCGACGAACGCTGGCAATTTTGGAGCCTTGTTGTCGCTGATAACATGTGGCACGTTCTGCTTTTGCTGGATGCGCGCCAACTCTAGCTCGTACTGACGCTCGCCTTCAAGACGCTTCAGCTCGAACTCTCTTTGTTCTCGCCGACGCAGTTCTTCTCTTTCTTGCCGCTGTTCTTCTATTTCTAGACGCTTCTGTTCTAATTCCCTTTCTTCTCGGCGACGCTGTTCTTCTAATTCTCTTTCTTCACGCCGTCGCTGTTCTTCTCTTTCTAGACGCTGTTCTTCTTTTTCTCGTTCTTCTCGGTGACGTTGCTCTTCTCTTTCTTGAGGCTGCTGCTCAATTTATCTCCTGGTATTTGACGTACTCCGTCAGCTGTTTGCCTTTTAGATTCAGTTCAATCCCTTTCTGCCAGAAGTCAACCATCTTGATGCTTTTCTGGAAAGTTCTTGACTATGCTGCACCTTTTTAGACTGTTCTAGTACAGCACGCTTTCTGCAGTAGCGCTGATGCTTGTCACTAGTCGCCTTCGCTAACGCAGACCCCGCTGTCCTCGTCGTATGCGACGCAGCACCAAGCTGGTGTTGATGCATACACTCCTGTACTGAAGTAGACGCGACGTCCGCTCGTCGCTCTCTCTAATACTGGCGATGTAGCTCCGAGACTGTCCCTCGAAGTAGTCTTGCGGCAGCCACGTAGTCCCAGTCTGTTGTTCGCTCACGAAGCAACTCTTCGGCGACTACATGCCCTTGCAGTCAACCCGAATCTATCGGGGATGTAGTCCCAGTATGTTGGCCCCTCCCGACGCAACTCGTTGGCGGCTACCTTCGATGACTGCCTTTCGCAACGATGACTCGCTTGTTGTAGCAGTTGAACTATAGCTATGGCGTGGATCACGGCTTGGCCCCTCAACATGTTACACTCGATGTTGGTTTTGTTTCTATCAGTAGTTGATTCAGCTCCAATGCTAAAATCCTGATAAGTGTAACTCGGATTTGTTTATCCTCGCAACCTGTCCACTCAGCAACAAGGTAGAAGTCGTCGTATGAAGTTTTCCAACTTTATTCAGCGTACATCAACAACTGCATACAATCGCTCAATCGCTTTTCACTGTTTTCACTTTACAACTTTTATTTCTACTTTGAACTGTCCTTTCTTTTGAAACAGTGCGGTACATATATAGTCTATCTATTCTCCAGAAAAAAATTAGAACAATCCAGCCTGACGCACCACAACCAATCAAAACAAACTTCGTCATCACTGTCTTACGTCAAATAACCTTATTTAGGATGGAAGCGTCTCGTAGTTACCACTTGATTTATCCACACGCTTCGATCGATAATAAGCAACCAACTCTAGAAAATTCTCAAATAATATCGACCAACTAAAATTATCAACAGTACACCAAGCTTCCTCTAACAACAACGCAAAATCAAATCAAAGGTAAATACACTCTATTATTTCATGCTTTGCAAAACAAAACGATCGGGTCTATCGTGCGGATTTCAACGTAACAGACAAGTGTTCACAAATATCATCCGACTTGAAGGCTATCAAGAAAATGAAAAAATGGCGAATTTCGAAAGTAAGCTTTGCGCAGGCTTTTTATACAAAATTTAGAAAATTAGAAAGTTCGACAATTTTCAAGGTAAGTTCTCCAAATTTCACCACAATGGTCAGGAAGTCCAGCTGCGTCGACTGGTATTAAATGTGTAGATGTAGAATTTAAACAACCACTATTTCAATGATGCGGATGAGCGAGCTCTTGCCACACGTCCTCTCGCCACCACAGCTAGGAGAGAGAGTATACATGTCCGAGGAGCAGTTCATTTCTGAGGTTCCAGATCAAAATAAACAATTAGTGCTGGACCTTAAAAGGTGCCGAGTTTCCTCTCGTGCTCTCTCTCTCTTTATTTTTCTCTCTCTCCATCCCTCTGTCTCACACACACATACGCACACACACACTAACTAAATATCAAGTTTCAAAGAAATCCGACCATTAGTTTCATAGAAAAGTGCGCAATATAAATCACTAAATTTAAAAAAAAGTATTATGTCACCACAAAAACATCACTCATAAAAGGTAAACTTTGAATAAGATTCAACACTCTCATTACATACAAAATTTATAGGAAAGTTTTGTTGTTTTTTTTTTAAAGTGAGGTCATCATGATAACAAATTTTCCCATGTTTTAGTGGAATAAAGAATTTATTGACTTGACTTACGTCACTCGATTTGCATAATTTTGGTCTTATGTTCGAGGCATAGGTAAGGTCTAAGTGTTTACCAAATTTGAACCGAATCCTTCCAGTAGGTTGGAAGAACTTGAGATTAGAAAAAAACAACAACAACACAAGTTTATGACGTCAGCATGATAACATCACACGATAACGTCACTCAATATACCAAAGTTTCGTTTAAGGCTCAATGCATATGAACACTCTAATTACATACGTTTGCTTTTTTAAAATTAAAATTAAAATTAAATTTCTTGTTAAATTACGCGACGATGATCACTTCACTCGATTTGCGCAAGCTTGGTTTCTCGTTGGAGGCACAGGTAAAGTCCAAGAGCATACCACACTTGAACCAAATCCTTCCAGAAGTTTGAGAGAAAATAGGAGTAGAAAAAACAAAAACAAATTATGATATCACCATGATTACGTCACCCAAAATGCATAATGTGTTTGTCGTCTGGTAGGGTTTACTATTTCCTAACTAAATACCAAGTTTCAAAGAAATCCGTCCATTACTTTCAAAGAAAGGTGCGCACATGACCATCCGGATGCTGGAGGGACGGACGGACGCCAAAAAAAAAAAAAAGCTTTTTGCTCTCATCATATTGAGGCAAGACTCCCCCAAAAGTCAAGGCAACTTGTATATGAAGAATTTTTGTCTTGGGTATTTTTGAACTCAAATGACAATTTGTCATGGAAGAATGTAGGGATTGGGAGCAGCCAACTCAAACACACAATGAAAAAGAATGAAGGGATGATTGAAGAGATGAACGGTTGTCAGATGGTCTGCTATTAAGAGTAGAAAAGAACGGATGTACAGACAAGGGGTGTCGTTTTTTTATGGGATTAAAAAGGTTTTTTGAATGAGGGTATAAAATCATACTAAGACTACTACTGGTTACAGACAGAGAGGTGGTGCATTGGTGGCGTCGTTTTTTAAGGATGAGAGGAAACAGAAGGCGTTTTTTGGTATGGAGGATTTTAAATAGTTAGTTAGAGATAGAAGTCATCTGTGAGAATAGTCGTGTTAAGGAGAGAGGCGAAGGAGGAAGTTTTGAATAGAAAGAAAATTGTTTCAAATAAGTGAAGTAAAAAGGAGAAAAAGAAGAAGAGAAGAAGAAAAGAAGAAGAAGAAGAAAAGAAAAAGAAGAAAGAAGAAGAAAAGAAAAAGAAGAGAAGAAAAGAAGAAGAAGGAGAAAAGAAGAAGAGGAGAAAACAACAACAACACAACAACAACACAACAACAACACAACAACAACAACAACACAACACGACGACACAACAACAACAAAAACAAATATTATTGTAGCTTTGACGCTGATAAACTGTGATTTAGAATATTATTCTCAGCATGGACACAAACATATAATAAAATATAACAATTTAAAGTTGAACTGTAATCATGCCAAATATTTAACAGATAACAACAACAACAACAAGATGGAAGAAGTATGATCGCATATATTAAAAGAGAAAATGAACACCCAACAGATATACTCACGAACGACAACTCTGCACTGCTTGCTTCTGCTGTGATCATCACGGGTACACTTTAAGATAGCTCCGTGCATTTCTCTGCGGGCTTTGAACGTTAGTGTAGTAGAGTAAGTGTAGGAGCTACTGTTAACCTTTGCTCTTGCTGCAGTGAACCCATTGACATCATCTGAGCAGTTTGTACAGGAGTATCCAGTGACAGAACTTATACTACTGTTAACCATCATGGCAGTGGCGTCAGAGCACTCGGGTGTTTCGGGGATGACTTCCGTCAAACGCTGGGGATAGTCGCAAATAAGCTAAACCTTTTTTTTCTTATTTGTTTAATTAAAAAAAAAAAGAATTGTATCGGAAAGAAGATGCGGATGAATAAAGTCTTGTATCAAGTCTAATACTAATTTACGTCTACACTTACCTGGTACTACGCGGATCGTGCATCGTACTTGTTCCAGGTTCTTTCTACTTGAACACAGCACAGTGAGGCCGTCATACTGCTGCTGATTGTGGGTCAGTTCTAGATACCCTTTCTGGGCCGTTCTTGACACGATGACGTCATCACTATTTCTAATGCAATGTCTGCCGTCACACTCGGTGCAAGCAACGCACATGCCGAACGTGTAGTGGGTTCCTCGAGAGTCGGTCACGTTCCAGTAGAAGTGATATAGGTTAGTTAGCCCTTCACATACCAGGGCTGCCGTGAACTGACAAAACCGAGCAAGTCCACAAAACCTACTTTCGAGAAAATCGACGTTTTGTGTTGCGCTATATTACGCGATCGTTTCGGGAAGTTTAAGGGCATATTATAATGCAATTCCTCGATTTAAGAGTGCATACCTTGAATGTTAAAGAAATGTTTGATAGATTTGATGTTTTAAGACTATTTGTGGACTTGCTTTGTTTTGTCAGATTATTCGTAAGATAGATCTTTGTTGAGAACATGACAAAACCAAGCAAGTCACCCGCTTGGTTTTGTCAGTTTATTATTGAATTAAATCCTTGTTAAAAAAATTCACAAAACCAAGTAAGTCAAATCCGCTTGGTTTTGTCAGTTTATTATTAAGTAAATCCTTGTTTTCAAAATTCACCAAACCAAGTAAGTCCCATAGGCCGTTTCGTTTCTTTGTTAAAAAGTCTGACGAGTTGAGTCACATAAGTTGGGTTTTGTAAGATGTGGTTGCGGCAGTTACAGTGAGTGTATATGTGTGCCTGTTTATTGTTTTTAGCCATTCTTCACTTAATATTCCTGGGTTGGTATGCAGGATTCATGGTTTTTTTTTGCTCTCCCTTCAAAATAATATTAGATGCAGCCAATTTAATTTTAAAAATACAAAACTATTTTCATTTCAGTTTCCTATTGTAGCGATCTTCCTGCCTTTACACCACGTGTATGTCTTGTATTTTGTTGCCATTGTTGTGTGTCTGTAATATATTTGTTGCTGTTTGTTTGTGGGTTCGGGCACTGAATAGAATAGGCCCAACGTTTCCCGGCGTGTCATAAGAGGCGACTAACAGGGGTAATGTTAGCACGGCATCACTGGGCGAAAGTCTTCTACACAGAAGTCACCGGCCAGGGCGAGGAACCTCACGTTGCTACATGTTCAACGACCACGTGCTCGGGGCCAAGGCGAGCCACACTGTATTCGTGGATTTCGGCTGTGCCCAACAGCCTGGAGAGGATTGGCACCGCCAGGTCCCTTTTTGCCCAAGACACACTACATGCATAATGACACTATCCACTAATTCCATACCGGATAGGTCGTCGCCCGGCTCAACGCCGCGCCTTCCGTTGGCCACCAGGACGAGGGTGTTAAGTATGCTACTGATGGACAATTTAGCAAGATCCGCACGAGAAACAACATCGTCATAGGAACCTGGAATGTCAGGACCCTAACTGCGAAAGGAAAATTAGAACTGGCCCACGAGTTGGACCACTATCGATGGAACGTTCTAGGCATTAGCGAACTGCGCTGGAAAGGCCTAGGTGAAACAACGACAGACAAAGGCCACAAGCTCTATTTCAGCGGTAGAGATGACAGGCACGAACACGGCGTTGGATTCTTGGTCCACAAGAACATGCTAGCCACTGTCATGGGTTGCCGCCCAGTAGACTCATTACCATCCGCCTGAGAGCAGCCCCTTTCAACATCACCATCATCCAGACCTATGCCCCAACATCAGACTATGACGACAGCGAAGTGGAGGATTTTTATGAAAATCTACAGGCGGTCCTTGACCAAGTGCCGAAGGACATAGTCATAGTGCAAGGCGACTGGAATGCCAAGGATGGCCAAGATGCGCACCACAACTGGGGAGACACATGTGGACCCCACTGCAACAACGAGACAAATGACAGGGGTCTGAGATTCTTGGAGTTTGCCAGATACAACAATCTGGTACTGGCAAACACGCTTGGTCTCCACAAAAACTCCAGACGATGGACATGGCACAGTCCCAGGGGGGAGCATCAGAACCAACCAAATAGACTACATCATGGTCAAGAAACGCTTCAGATCAAGCATCAACATTGGCAGGACACGCACTTTTCCAGGAGCAGACATCGGAAGTGACCACGATCTCTTGATGATGTCTTTCCGGCTCCACTTGAAGAGAGTAAATACTGCACTAGACTGAAGTTCGACCTGGACAAACTGCAAGATCCGGAGGTGGCAGAACTATTTCAGGCCACAATTGAAGGGAAATTTGCACCATTGCTCATTTTGGGGGCTGGTGAAGTAGATGTCAACACCATGACCACAACCTTCAACTCAGCTGTGACAGATGCCGCCACTGAGATCCTTGGCAAGCACCGACCAAAGAAGAAGCCGTGGACCACACCTGAACTTTTGGATCTGTGTGATAAACGAAGAGAGATTAAAAAAAGAAAGAAAAAGAACACCTCACAGGGAGCTGATGTCTACCGAAAAATCAACAATGACATCCGAAAAGGCATGCGCACAGCAAAGGAGAACTGGATAGAAGATCAATGCCAGGAAAAAGAGAACAGTCTGAACAAAAACAACAGCAAGAAGGCCTACCAGACTGTAAAGCGGCTGACAAGTTTCAAACAGCCCAAAGTCTCCACGATCCAAAGCAAGTCTGGCATATGCCTTACAGAAGAACAAGAAGTCTTGGACAGATGAACAGAGTACTGCTCTGACCTTTACAACCATACACCAAATGGAGACCCATCAGTTCTAGCATGTCCCGAGAACAGAGAAGAAGAAATCCTCCCAATTCTCCGGGAAGAAGTTGAGGCAGCAGTGCAATCGCTAAAGAAAGGGAAGTCAGCGGGAGTGGACAACATACCCGCGGAACTGCTACAAGCAGGAGGAGAAGCGATGATTGATGCCCTCACCATTATCTGTAACAAGATCTGGAAGAGTGGAGAGTGGCCTATACCATGGGCCCAATCGCTTGTCATCACTCTTCCCAAAAAAGGTAACCTTCAGGAGTGTGAAAATTACCGCACCGTCAGCCTCATCATCCATCCCAGCAAGGTCCTCCTGAAAATATTACTCAACAGGTTGAAACCCCAAGCTGAACAAATCATAGCTGAAGAACAAGCAGGATTCAGGGTAGGGCGAAGTACCACTGAACAGATTTTCAACCTCAGAATAATCTGTGAGAAATACCTACAGCACCAACATCATGTGTTCATAGACTTCAAGAAAACGTTTGACCGAGTTTGGCATGCAGCTCTATGGGCAACAATGAAAGCGTACAACATCAGACCTAAAATTATTGAAGTCATCAAAAACCTGTATGACAAGGCTACCAGTGCAGTCCTCCACAACAGCGCCATCGGGAACTGGTTCAGATCAACAATCGGTGTGCGTCAAGGATGCCTACTCTCTCCAACACCCTTCAACATCTTCCTAGAGCGCATCATGTCAGATGCTCTTGCAGATCAGGAAGGCACAGTCAGCATAGGGGGTAGAGCAATCTCCAATCTTCGTTTTGCGGATGACATTGATGGATTGGCTGGAGAGGAACAAGAACTTGAACAGCTGGTACAGAGGCTTGACACCACCTCCAAAGCTTGTGGAATTGAAATAAGTGCAGAGAAGACCGAAATGATGACCAACAACACCAATGGCATCAACACGGACATCAAAGTCTAAGGCCAATCCCTCAACACAGTGCATAGCTTCAAATATTTAGGAGCCATTGTATCAGACAATGGGTCCCGACAGGAAGTCCTCTCCAGGATCGCACAAACTGCTGCCCTGACAAGGTTGAAGCCATTTGGATAGACAGGACCATCATTCTACATTCCAAAGTAAGACTGCTTCGCTCCCTTGTCATCTCCATCTTCCTATATGCTTGCGAAGCATGGACCCTCACAGCAGATCTACAACGAAGAATACAAAGCATGGAGATGAGGTGCTACAGAATACTTCTGGGCATTTCCTATACCCAACACATCACCAACGACGAAGTCCGACAGACCATCACCCAAGCCATTTGACAACACGATGACCTGCTCACAGTGGTGAAGAAACGGAAACTCCGATGGTATGGCCACGTCACCAGATCATCAGGCCTTGCAAAGACTATTCTGCAAGGCACAGTGCAAGGAGGTAGAAGAAGAGGGAGACCGAAAAAGAGGTGGGAGGACAACAGTCGAGAATGGACTGGTTTGACACTGAGCGAAGCCATCAGGGCTGCTGAGGACAGAGAGAGATGGAGTATGCTGGTTAAACGATCATCTGTGGTGCCCCTACGACCTCAGGGTTACGGGACAGGATAGGATAGGATAGGATAGGATAGGATAGTTTGTTTGTTTATTTCCACACCTCGTGGAAGTTGCCGCGTAGGCGGAAGATCTACAGGATCCTTCATGGTGGGCAGGAAAGTACATGAAGAAAACTCTTTTTCAAAAAGCCGAACACGTCCTTTGCTGACCGAAATTTCGTCATCATTTTCACAGGAAAATAATATTGCACAGCAGCAATAACATGGATTCTCACTGGTCCGCTTCATCTTAAGGCGCTTTCTCATTGGTCGGGAGGACTTACTTTTCTTTGTCAGGTTATTGTAGAAAATGACGTCATCATGCCAACTCGAGCATCAGCCAGAGGATCGCCGAAACAAAATCGCAGGGGACTTGCTTGGTTTTATCAGTTTATTCCCCCACTTAAAATTTTTTTAACAAGGACTTACTCTATGATATCTCCAAATCTAAACATAGTTAGGATTTGATTTTTACAGGTAAGATGCGTCATTCTCTTGCAAGTTTGATGGCGCAAAAAACTCATTTTCGACCTTAGGTGGACTTACTCGGTTTTGTCAAATCACGGCAGAGGGAGTTGTCGCCTGATACATTCATGGTGAAGTAGCTTTGAGAAGACTTGGTATCGCAGTTGGTGATTCTTAATCGACCTGCGACCAAACAAAGCTAATATCATGTTCATAGGTAGGGCTAGTTGTTCTTTCAAAGCGCACTTACCAGACCAAGCGTCTGCTAAATGCAGATTAAATAAATAAAATAATTAATTAATTAATTAATTAATTAATTAATTAATTAATTAATGTACTTGGGAGGTATACTGCATACAGTAAATCTATGTTTGCGTCGATCAAGAATGCGGACTGTGATTGACCTGACATATAAGTTGATAAGGGTGCTCTAAAAGCACAATGATGCTACTTTCAAAAAGTAAACAAAGTTAAAAAAATGGAAAGACGAATTTGAGATTAAAGACAATATAACTGGTGTATGTTTATGTGTGTGTTGTATGTGTGTGTATGTGTTTGTTGTATGTGTGTGTATGTATGTGTTGTATGTGTGTGTTGTATGTGTGTGTATGTGTGTGTTGTATGTGTGTGTGTCTGTCTGTGTGTGTGTGTGTGTGTGTAAATTCAGATAAAAGTAGGATGGAGTTGGTCGAGGAGTGAATTAATCAAAGAAATAAAAAAAATTACAGCTTCAGTAACCATAACAGCAACAACAACAACAAAACAACAACAACCAACATGGGAGAAATTGAAGAGAACACGAACAGAAAACGAATAACAAATAACATGTCAATAAATACACGAAAATAGACGAATATAAAGGAAGAAAGAAAGACAAATCATCTCAAATTATCCATAGAAAAAGAGTTGGAGGACAGAAATAAAACAACAACAACAACGACCACAATAATAACAACACACACAAAAAAACGAGAAGAAACGACGGTAAATATTAAGAACATGCATTCAACAAAACAAACAGTACAAAACCCAGAGCCACAAGCAATCCAATATTGTAGATCAGTGATAACCTTACCTTGTGATATAGCCGCTAGTGATAGCAGGAGGCAACAGCATACAAAGTGGAAGCGTTCCATAATTGCAGTCAAAGAACAACTTCACCTGGGAAACGAAATTAACACTAAACTTGTATCACTCTGCTGTTGTTAACCTTCATGTTGAAGAAGAAGTCTGATAAAGCTCAGGTATCCAAATAGCTGCAGTGTACCCTCGTTTGAATTTTGATCACAGGTGTTCAGTGAATACTTTTACAAACTAATATCTCATCAACAGATCGTCAGAACCCGGAGGAATAGATTAATTTCACAATAATTAAATATAGATTAAAAATACAAATAAAAAACAATCCAACAACAACAAAAAATCACTACAAATTACAATAACAAAAAATGTACAAAAGCATTTGAGTGAAGCTGTATAACTTTGCAACGATGACAGAGACCGAAATTCTGACTCACAAGTACTAAGAGTGAGATACTAGTGTATCTTGTATCTTGTATCACAATGTAACAGCAAATTTGGTCTATGCATTCACTAATTCACACTGTTTGGGGGATAGCTCCGTAGTCAACTTCCAAGAAGAAGAGACAACAACACCACAAATCGACTAGAAAGTTAAGTCCTCCGAAACCGTGCCCAAACACTTATCTACGATAGTCTACTTGTCCAGAAAACCGAATAATAGGACATAAAGAACTCATAGCCCAATGATGTGACAGTAACAAATATCGAGAACAGTAGCTGCATAGACCTATCAAGGAGCGAACTACTCGAAGTGAAATTTGGACATTTAAGTTAGTGTAGAGATTAGAAGATTTTGTAGAGAGTATAGGAAATAAATGTGTGATATTTACTGTTAACAAGTGGCTGGACTACCTATGTTTCATAGCCGTGTGAGAGCTAGTGTGTCAGTGAACCTTTACAATTTTCTCCCTATCTCTGTAACCCCATCCTAACACAGACCGAGCTAAACTTATAAATGTATTAAGATTAGTCATAGGGTGACTACACTAGCCGATTCCCGCAAACGATAGTGGAGTGGGTAATAGCATTCCATTTTGTAGAGCCCAGCAACAAAAGACCCACCGTCACAATGTCCATGTTGATGCCATTGGTGTTATTGGTCATCATTTTCCTCTTCTCTGTAAGTATTTCCATTCCATAGTCTCTGGAGATGGGGCAAGCCTCTGTACCAGCTGTTCAAGTTCTTGTTCCTCTCCAGCCAATCCATCAATGTCATCCGGAAAACGAAGGTTGGAGATGAACAAGAACTTGAACAGCTGACTGTGCCTTCGTGATATGCAAAGGCATCTGACATGAAGCGCTCTAGGAAGGTGTTGAAGAGAGTGGGCATCCTTGACGCACACCGATTGTTGTTCTGAACCAGTTTCCGATGGCGCTGTTATGGAGGACTGCACTGGTAGCCTTTTCGTACAGGCTTTTGATAACTCCAATAATGTTAGGGCTGATGTTGTACACTCTCATGGTTGCCCACAGAGCTGCATGCTAGACTCGGTCAAATGCTTTCTTGAAGTCTACGGACACATAATATAGATGTTGTTGGTGCTGTAGTTATTTCGCGCAGATTATTCTGAGGTTAAAAGTCTGTTCAGTGGTACTTCGCCCTGCCCCGAATCCTGCTTGGGTTCAGCTTTGGGTTTCAACCTGTTGAGTATTATTAACAGGAGGATCTTGCTGGGATAGCTGATGAGGCTGGTGATGCGGTAATTTTCACACTCCTGAAGGTTACCTTTTTTGGGAAGAGTGATAACAAGCGACTGGGTCCATGGTGTAGGCCACTTCTCACTCTGCCAGATCTTGTTACAGATAATGGTGAGTCCGTCAATCATCGCTTCTCCTCCTTCTTGAAGCAGTTCCGCGGGTATGTTGTCCACTTCCGGTGACTTCCCTTTCTTCAGCGATTGCACTGCTGCCTCAAATTCTTCTCGGGGAATTGGGAGGATTTCTTCTTCTTCTCTGTTCTGGGGACATGCTAGAACTGATAGGTCTCCGTTTGGTGCGTGGTTGTAAAGGTCAGAGCAGTACTATGTCCATCAATCCAAGAGTTCTTGTTCTTCTGTAATGCATATGCCAGACGTGCTTTGGATCGTGGAGACCTTGGGCTTTTTAACACTTGTCAGCAGCTTTACAGTCTGGTAGGCCTTCTTGCTGTTGTTCTTGTTCAGACTGTTCTCTATTTCCTGGCATTGATCTTCTATCCAGTTCTCCTTTGCTGTGCGCATGCTTTTCCGTGTGTCTTGTTGATTTTTCGGTAGGCATCAGCCCCAAGGAAGGTGTTCTTTTTCTTTTTGAAAATTTCTTAGACACAATTTTGACAAAATGTAAAGACACGCACACACAGAACAGTTGAACAAAAATATCAAATTAATAGACTAAGCTTGCATTCACAATAGTTAGTAGAAGTTATACAAATGAGTATAGTAAAACTATGCTGTTTTATTGTATACTAAACGATCACTCGACAAAAACCTCATAATTCATTTAGAGGCTGAGGAAGTCCTTGGTTGAGGTTGGAGTGGTCTTGCTGAAAGAGGGTGTAATAAGGAATATATTTTAAAGCAAACGTGTCGCCATAGTTAAACCTTGAAACCATTCTTAGTCAATCTAACGCCATAGTTAGATCTTGAATCCATTCTTATTTAATCTTAACGGCTGCATAGTGTCAGTAGCATTTAAACGCTCCGTGTGTTGGCAACAGACAAAAAAGGAAAGAACAAAGCATACGGTTAAGGATACACATTATACATTAGCAGAGAAGATTCTCTATAATTTTTTTTCTTTATGTCCGGCAGTTTATTTTTTTAATTTTATTTTACAACAGTGCATCTATAGCAATCTGATGCATCTTAAAACCTTGATATGAACAATTCGACCAGAAGACTTAACGAAATGTCAGAAATCACAAGGCTGATTCCCAATGGAGACTTTAAAAAAATCAAGCCACTTATTCTTTAAACAAAAAAAATTCCACCACATATTTTCCCGAATCACTGAAGAGAAATTCATCCTATAATAGCTGTAATAACATCTTCAGACACTTCAAGGATATACAGACCTATATATTGCGTGTTCGCAATAGTTTAGCCCAATATCGTACAATTTATAGAAGAAAAATCTTACGAGTAAAAACCTTCCATATTCACGGAAGATTAGGCTACGACTGAGAAGCTACATTCATTGACACTGTTACGTTGAAACGCGAAGGATAGTATGTCTGAAGCGCGCACGATAGATCTAATCGTTTCGTTTTGCAAAGTATTCAATAATAGAGTGTATTTACCTTTGATTTGAGTTTGCATGGTTGTTAGAAGAAGCTTTGTATAACGTTGATAATTTTCGTTAGTCGATATTATTGGAGAATTCTCTAGATTTGAGTGTTTACTGTCGATAGAAACTTCCCCATAAATGTCGAAGTTTGAGAACGTTCTTGGAATGTGAAAAAAGATGTATGATGTAAGTCAGTGATGACGAACTTTAATTTGATTGGTGGTAAAGCGTCATCGGGAACATTCTGACGTTATCTCGATCGAGAGAAAATCTATAAAATGGATGCTCTGTGTGTGGGTTGAGTTGATAGTGAGTTGGTAGTGTTGTTGTAAAAGTGTGAAAAGGCGATTGTATGCAGTTGTTGATGTGTGCTGAATAAAAGTGGAAAACTTCATACGCCGACTCTGTGACTTGTATGCTGATTGAACGGGTTGCGTGGATAATCGAATCCGAACTTACACTCATCAGGAGAATTCACGCAATGGGGCTGAATCTACTACTGATAGAAAACACCACCATCAAACGGAGTGTAACAGACACTAAATAAGCCGTTACGCCCCACAGCGAACACAACACAAAGACACAAAAAGAACAATCCAACACTGCGACTATACACGTACTATATGAACTGACAGTTGGAAATCTGCAAAGAGGAACAACTCTTAACATGTTCACCTTCTTGTGATTGAGTCAATAGTCAGCTTTACATGTCCACTTCTGTGTGGGTGTTTGGTGTTTTTACTTCCCAGTCTGTGTGCAACGTTCACAATCTGTCCAAATTCTTTGTAAGAGGTCATAGAAGATTTGTTAAATTCAACTGAACAACACAGCGAAACTGAATATGTATATACCTAATTAACTGAAGCAATCGAGGACCTGTTTTTCTTGTCAATAGTTATATCGAAACCATCACCAAGGCAGGAAGTGTCTTTGGAGGAACGGAAACATGACGTCTTTAAATCACTTACTAGAAGTAAAAAAAAATAAAACAAAAAAAACCAACTTTCCAACCATGCAAATATTAGGCCACAGATGAGACTTTCTTTATAAAAATTTGCTAATGCTACACAAACGACAACAAAATAAAACTTCTAAACACACGACGACATACTTCCTCCCCACTTGACCAACGAGGACGCGTGCTCTACCGTTCACTCACACTGTAACGAGCTTTGTTTCCTTCACACACCGCGTTCAAACACCATTGAAGAGAAGGGTCGTTTTCTAGAGGCGTTCACAGCCCCGCCGATCGCAGGCTTGCGTACTGAGTGGATTTCAAGTGAAAAAAGCTTCAAGTGTTTCAAGTGAAAGCCCGCCCCCTCCCCTTTCCCCCTACTCTTTGTTTCATGCCGTAGTCTAAAATGACGTAAGTGAATAAACGTTACATTAAATAAAGAAACATACTATCTGTATACTAAATGCATCCTGTTACCGACAATTTCCAGCTTGACAGGACCTTTTTGAACAGATCTGAATTCTGATACGCAAAAGCAGTCATAGTCAATAAATCGTGGAAATACCAGTTTGACCTTCATAGCACACTACTTTCCTAATTTCCCTAGGTTTTAAAGTAAAAATCAGTCGCAGTGGGACAACTGTCAGTGGTACAGCTCTATGTGTATCACTAGTTTGTATTTCTTCTTCTTCTTCTTCTTCTTCTTCTTCTTCTTCTTCTTCTTCTTCTTCTTCTTCTTCTTCTTCTTCTTATTATTATTATTATTATACTCAGTTTAAATATTCTTCTTCTGGTTTTTCTGATTCTTCTTCCGGCTCGGGTTGTTCTTGTTCTTGTACTTCTATGGATACTGAGTTCAGATCTTCTTCTTCTTCTTCTTCTTCTTCTTCTTCTTCTTCTTCTTCTTCTTCTTTCGTACATGCCCTTGGTAGTAGTAGTAGTAGTAGTAGTAGTAGTAGTAGTAGTAGTAGTAGTTGTAGTAGTAGTAGTAGTAGTAGTAGTAGGAGGAGGAGGAGGAGGAGGCGGAGAAGGAGAAGGAGAAGGAGGCGGATATTGAGGACGAGGATGATCATATTTCTGCTTCATCTTCTTCTTCTTCTTCTTCTTCTTCTTCTTCTTCTTCTTCTTCTTCTTCTTCTTCTTCTTCTTCTTACATTATTATTATCATCATCGTCATCATCATCATTATTATTATTATTATTATTATTATTATTATTATTATTATTATTATTATTATTATTATTATCATCATCATCATCATCATCATCATCATCATCATCATCATCATCATCATCATCATCATTATTATTATTATTATTATTATTATTATTATTATTATTATTATTATTATTTATCATCATCATCAATATTATTTATCATCATCATCATCATCATTATTATTATTATTATTATTATTATTATTATTATTATTATTATTATAAATTACATTTTTATAAAGTAGATTAACTTTACAGTTTTAATGTATGTGAGTGATGTTTTGATGAGTATGTGAGTATAACAGAGCTAGAGACCCAATGTTGGGTATAAACACCTTTTTGTATATTGTTACATTGTAACATTTGCTACAGTGATATTTCTTAACGTTTTAAGAATTGTATGTTCATATATGTGACAGGATTTGTTTTGTATTTGCCCATTCATTTCATGATATGTACAAAAGGTATCCTTAGTTTTAAATGATGCTCTGTGAGTTTGGTCACTAAATAGAATAGACCCAACGCTTCCCGCCGTGTCGTAAGAGGCGACTAACAGGATAGATGTCATCACGGCATCACTGGGCGAAAGTCTTCTACATGGAAGTCACCGGCCAGGTTCAGCGACCAGATGCTCGGGGCCAAGGCCACACTGTGAAAGATGGAGTACTTTGGTTAAACGACCATCTGTGGTGCCGCTACGACCTTTGAGTCACGGAATAGGATAGGACAGGATAGTTTTTAATGTACGCTGTACTTGTAAAATGTATTAACCTTCCGTTATAAAGCATAAAGCTTTATGTTCTATAATACTTACTTGTTAGCCTACGCCTTCATCAAATGTTGGATTTTAGATCCTTGTTCTCTGAGTCACCGTTGTATATATCTCATCTACATTCATTGTTTAATCTTAGGCTTACAATGCTATTGCATAGCGTGGACGGCCTGGACAAAACTACTACTACTACTACTACTACTACTACTACTAGTACTGCTACTACTACTACTACTACTACTACTACTACTACTACTAACTTGTAATTACACTGGGACACTGCGCCTGTGACGTGGGGTTTTATTGTTGCTGGGCTCTGCACAATGGAATGCTGTAACCCTCACGTCTTATTCTATGGGGACCGCTAGTGAGTCACCCGGTGAATTACTTTAACACATGTATTTGTTTAGCTCGGTCTGTGTTAAGGCTGGGGTACAGAGACAGGGCTGAGATTTAGCAAGCCAGGCTAAGGAGCCAGTCGGGCTCCTAACCTGGGAAGTTGAAGTTGCCAAAATATTTCTCAGGTTGCCAGACCCCTTGATTGAAAGCACGGTCATTTTTTTTAAACTGTATAACTATTGCAGCTAATAAACAAGATAAATTTCAAAAACAACACAGTTTCATTTTTTAAAACAAGCACTGTATAATTTATTCATCATCGACATCCTCCTCCTCAATGTTCCAAAACTTGTAGGAACTTGGGTGTGCCTTCTTCAGCTGTTTTTTTTCTCCTTTGGACTTTATTTTTTTGGCTGGAGGCTCCGAGACACCGCTTAAAAAGCACCACATCGTTCGAGATTGACAAAAGACTGAGAATGGGGAATATCGAAAGTACGGCAAGTCTCGCGTGACTCATCAAGGAAGTCAGAGACTCGTTCCGATACACGCAAGGAAGCAAGAAGGCTAGGATCTCGCAGGGCAGTAGCGTTACGCGGCGAGGGAAAGAAGAAAGTCTCGCGAGAAAAGGCTATTTTTACTTCGCAAATCCCTCACTTTGCTAGCGTTACCTAACTTCCTAGTATGCATCGGAACGGGTCTCCGGTGCTGACTGCAGAAGCGGTGGGCGCGTGTTTTGTTTTACATTGCAAGTCAAAAGTCCGTGTACAGGTACAGAATCTCTACCACTGGCGGTATTTTCAAGTCGCCAGCCGGGCGAATGGTAGGCCTACCCCAAATCGAGCTCGTCACACACTATTTTTAGGGGCCATTGGCGAGTTGGCGAACGTTAAAGCTCAGCCCTGCAGAGATAGATAGAAAAATGGTAAAAGATTACTGTCACACTAGCTTTCACACAGCTATGAATCATATGTAGTCCAGCCACTTGATAACAGTCAAAATCACACATTTATTTCTTCTACTCTATACACGATCTTCGAAGTACGAATCTAACTTAAAAGTTCGTCAATGCGAATGATTCGCTCGCTGATAATCTAGGCAGCTACTTTTTCTTCATCGGGCACTGGCTACTACCGTTCATGAAGAGTGGACTACTGTGGTCCTTTTGATACAGTTTTAGTGCACTGTTTCCTGGGCACTTAACTGATTGGTTTCGTGGTTGAAGCGCTGCGTTGAGGTAGCTTATACGACACGCTGTGTTGTTGTTGCTTGTGTTCGACGGGTGGGCTATCTGCGCTCGATGCTGTAGATGCCTCGGCAGCCAACTCGAATCGTAGATTAGGTTCTATTCTTCGCTGAGTTGGGCTCACGATATCCCGCCTGCTCGTCTGTAACATATGAGACGAAATTCTGCACAACCCTGAATAATAGGTATGTGCAGAGCATCTCACTGAAAGCCAAAGTAGCCCTCAGTGATAGCTCCACATCTCTATACATAAGCGACGAACATTCTGCTAGGTCCGTGGTCCACTGGAATCTCCACTCTAATTTCCTATACATACATAAATATAAATCGTGGCTAACTATACACATAAAGAATTAATAATATTATAAACATTCACTGGTATAGCCACTGGTCTGCAAGCATACATATAGGTTAAACAACAGTGGTTCCGTCAGGTATACAACATGGCGTCAAACCCGGTCGTGCTTGACACGTGGTCGGCTTCTCCACGTGGGAAGGCGAAGGCGGACTAACAATTCAAACCTAGGCATAGCAAATTCCACAAACATAATTTCAACAATAAAATAAATACATCACGATGAAACATAAGTATGTTCATTTACCTGTTCGACAATGTCAGGCCGTGGCTACTTGATTGAATTCGAAAATTCAACAAGCACTGCTGTCTAATCTTCTCAGGAGAGATTCTGCTAGGAAGTAGCTGTGTACTGCTTAGCGTCTCAAACTAGACTGACCTCCTTCTTGACTTTGACTGAATCAGCCAGAACTGGTTCTAACCACTCTACCTGTGTCCCGATTGGCTGGAACAATCTAAGTGGCTATAAAGTTCGAAACACCATCGTAGGCCGCGATGATGTCACTAAACGGCTCGCGTCAGCTCGCAGTGTGTGTGTACACATCAGTTATACCTTAATCGTCTGCTATAGACTACAGTAACCTTCTAAGTTTTACTACTGTTAAACAAGCAAAAGCTCAAATAGTGCGGGGTAAACGGGTCTGCTTGTTACAGCGCCCCTACTCCTTTGGATAAGAATATAAATCGAGGTCTAGTCTGTCCATGCACGCATTCCTTTGCATGGACTTTAACATATTAAACGAATCGCGCAACAAACGTCTAAATGGGCGTCCTGTTTTCATTTAGTACCCACAATTTGGCGCTGATTGGATTAAATTCAAGCTTGCTAGACACATTAGTTTACAGTTGCTGGTTTTATGGAAGTGTTTTGCAGGCAGGCTCAAGCTGGCAGAAAGATAAGGCAATGGCATCTATATGCTTATCTGCTGGGTATGCTTGTGCGAGTGTGTGTGGTTGTGCATGCATGTGTGTATTTGTGTATGTAGGTATGTGTGTATGTGTGCGTGTGTGTAAGAGAGAGAGAAAGAGAGAGGGAGAAAAAGAGAAAGAGATGTTGTTAAATAGAAAACATTCTGCCATTGTCCAACACCAAATAATATTCCGATTGTTGTATCTATTACATGTCAATTGGCGAAATAAATTCCTGTTATCCTGTTATCCTGTTATGGCAGTGCATGCCAGTCACAATAGTGGTAAAATGCTGGCTTTAACACACTACTTCTCAAACACTGGACCAACACCGCGACACACACGCACAAACTCTCACACAGTCACGGGACTTGCCGCTCTCTCTCTCTCTCTCTCTCTCTCTCTCTCTCTCTCTCCGAAACACAGTCCACCACAGGCGAAAGCAAGGTTACCAGTCATACAGAAGACATAATTATATACGATACCAATGTCAGCCTAATGTTCTTGTTTGTGTTGTTGGGTAGGTGACATTTTGCTTTCATATATGGAGTGATGGGGTTTTAGAGTATGTAGTGCGCGTGTGAGCGTCCTTTCTCCCTTTAAACTATGCTAAGATCTCAAGTAAGAAAATAAAATTTTAAAATACAGTTGCGCATTTATTAAGTAAACATATAAATCATCCCTGCATCAAGAAACTAAAGAATGAAACAAAAGAAAACATAAAATGGTTCATCACCGCATAAACAAAAGAACGAATCTCAATGACAAAGCATCAGCATAAATGTAAAAAATCGCTCTCTCACCTTTTGGGTTCCCTCTAACTAAACACACACATATAATAAGACACCAAAATATGTAAAAACACATGTCTCCCTTTGTGTCCCTGGTAGTCCGTTATACACTGCAATGTATAACTTGTTCACAATACCTTCACTGTCACTGATTTAAAAGTCTTGTTACACAGTTCTTATTTGGAATAACCTTAAATTAAAACACTTTACCACAGTTCAATTATGCACAGATTATAAAGAAAAGTTATTTAAAGTCACAGGATATTAGAATCCACACTGTTTATATTAAAAAAAAAGGTTTTCTCAAAAACAGTTTGGATAAATTCGTTTCCTTCCACCCAACCTTAAATAAAAGCTATAAAAATCAATTTCGTCCTCTCCTCTTTCTCCTTTCTCTCCCTTCAACCCTCGCTGCACTCGGTGACCCTTCCACTTGTTATGTCATGGTCTCCGCTGCCTTCTCAGCCTAGCACCCTGTCGGTGACGAAAAGATCGACCTATCAACGGGAACAAACCAGCAACAATGACCGCTGCTGCCAAACCACTCCGTTGCTTTCAGTGAAGACTCCAAGTCCAATCTGCAAATAATAATAATAACTTTACATACATGTTTACCAGTGAAATGCATCGTCTGTTCTCCTCCTCTTCTGAAGAAAAATTTACATTGTTCTCATATTCATAACCTCTTCCATTTTATAAGACTCACCAAAATATACAAAATGCAACAATTATAGAATTTAACAATATTTAACATACATTTCCTCATTTGCATGGTTCTGTACATTTCCCTCACACACCTCTCTCTCTCTCTCTCTCTCTCTCTCTCTCTCTCTCTCTCTCTCTCTCTCTCTCTCTCTCTCTCTCTCTCCAGTCTTGCTGACGGATAAACGTAAAATACAGTTAAACTGAAAATAGGTATGAAAAGAAAATTTTCAATGGGACAATATGAAAACAATAACATAATTCAATAAAAAAAATGTAAGACATGCAATGTACGTTATACATTTCTTTCATTCGTTTTTGCTACACCCCCCTCCCTAACAGTTTTTCTCCCTCATTCTCTCGTTGACGATCGTTAAGGACAAAGCAGCTGCCAAATCTTACTCACCGACTTGTGATAAGCGATGATTCTTGAAACACAAAATAGTATGTTCCGAAGACGTCCTATATACAGATGAGAGCTTTAATCAGACTCCTCAAACCCGCAAGCCTCTTGTGCCATTTCACTTCAATAGCTACGATCCACAGCCTAATGTTTTTATGCCTGCTTCCTCTCGTCACCCACTCGGTCACTCTATGCCCCCAGGTTCCGAGCAAAATCATACTTGTTCCGGCCAAATCTTAGAGTATATATTGGCAAACCTCCGCTCCCGATTGGTCCACTACTACATTACATTACATTACATTACATGATTATTGATAATAATAATAATAATTACTGTATTTATAATGCGCTTATCTTATAATAATTATAACTCTAAGCGCGCACTCACAACTCACGCACGCATGTGCACGCTTTAGACAATGACACATGTAACAATTACGCAAAAAATACATTCACTCAAATATACTCATACCACAAACAGACCAGACACTATATGTAAGAGACAGCTGGCGATGGGGTGCGTAGTGAGGTCATAGTGTTAGAACTGCTTGAAAAGGTAAGTTTTGAGGGCAGACTGGAAGGAGGTGGGAGAGGGTTTCTGACGGAGAGAGAGTGGAAGAGTATTCCAGATGGATGGGCCGTAGACAGAGAAGGAGCGGGACCCGAACGTGCTGAGTTTGGAGCGAGGAATGCGGAGGCGGAGAGGGTCGGAGGCAGAGCGAAGAGAGCGAGAGGGAATGTATGGGTGAAGTAAGTCAGAGAGATAGAGAGGAGCGGAGTTGTTGAGGGACTTGTAGCAGAGAGACAAGGTCTTGTATTGAATGCGTTGGGAGATGGGAAGCCAGTGTAGGGCTTTGAGCAAGGGAGTGACGTGGTCAGATTTCTTCTTTCTGAGGACGAGGCGGGCAGTATTGTTTTGAACGCGTTGGAGAGGGAGAGTGGTGGAGCGGGGAAGGCCGGAGAGAAGGGAGTTGCAATAGTCGATGCGAGACAGGATGAGGGAGACAGCAAGTTTGGTGGCAGCTTCAGTGGTGAGGTATTTTCTGATCTGACTGATTCGACGGAGGTGGAAGTAGCAGGCCCGGGCGGTTGCAGAGACAAAGCTAGTCATTGAGAGAGAAGAGTCAAGGATAACGCCAAGGTTCTTGGCAGAGTCGGAGAGAGGGATATTGCTTTAGGTCCAGCGGACTCTTCCGAGCCAAATCAGGACCGGACAACCCTTATCCGCATAAAAGATCTGCTGAAACAACCCTAGTGGTAAAACTGAAAGCTCTCCACCAGCCAGTCACTTTACAATAAAGACATCCCACGCAGGGGACGCAGAGGCTGTACTCTAATTTATCGAACCCCCGTTTACAAAAACAAAATAGAATACAAACATCATTATAAAATGTCAACAAAACACATACATATAAAATGCCTACATTGCTAAATAATTACATCATAGGAAGCCATAGTGACCACCTGGCAGAAAGCGTCCCATATTCCCAAGCTGATCCCACAGACCTCATACACAAATAAGGAGTCTTGTCCCGGAAGAGTTTTCAAGGAAAAGGGTAGTTGGCTGGTCTAGCGAAGAAGAAGATAGTATAGCAGATTGATAGAACAGAGAAGGAATGAGAGAGAGCAAATGACAAAGACAGCGACAGTGGGAATTTAAAGCACTGAATTTCCAGAAAGTGGGGATACTATTTATACTGAAACCCCCGGCACCCCAACGGGGGTGGTCCACTACTCAGTAAGTTTCCATCACGATTGTGGCACATGCTATTTCAATCTTTAGTCCTGGTACCACTGTCCAAACGACCGTATCCTCTCTGTGACTCTTTGACATGGGGTCCCAACCTCTACTCTCAGTTTCCACATGGCAACCAATCATCTCCATCTTCTTATACATATACTCTTGCGAAACATGGACCCTCACAGCAGACCTATAATACAAAGCATGGAGATGAGGTGCTACAGAAGACTTCTGGGCATCTCCTACACAGCACATCACCAACGATGAAAGTCCGAAAGACCATCACACAACACTGGACAACATGATGTCTGGCTCACAATGGTGAAGAAACGGAAACTCCGATGGTATGGCCACATCACCAGTCATCAAGCCTTGCAAAGACCCTCCCTTAAAGACAGGGTGCAAGGAGGCAGAATAAAAGAGAGACGGAAAAGGGATGGGAAGACAACATTCGAGAATGGACTGGCTTGACACTGAGTGAAGCCATGAGGATTGCTGTGGACAGAGAAAGATGGGGTGTGCTGGTTAAGCGATCATCTGTGCTGCCCCAACGACTTTCGAGTTCCGGGATAGGATAGGATAATTATATCGACATACATCTATACAATCAAGAATAGCCATAATTCAAGGAGAATAAAATACAAAATAAAACCAGTAGACTTGTATTCCTCGAGAAATAAGACAAAAGAAAACCCAAAGTTTATTCCAAAATTGTCAAGACCATTAACAGCACACGAGAATTCTATTCCAAAGAATGCATGAATCACATACGTATTGCGAAATTGTATACAGTCAGTGGCTTGTGTGAAAGGAGAGCGATTGCAGCTAGAAATCTATATATTAATCGACAAGCCGTTTTAGATCACGAGGGGCCGTTTTAGCCAACCAGCGGCTTTGTTGTGAAGCTCAAATTGAGCTTCACTTTGCTCGAATTTGTGCAGATTACAGCTGAACTGTCCGTATAATTGCATCCACGCGAGATTTGCCATTCGCCGCTCGATCACGCGCTGCCGATACAACGAACGATCGCAAAACGGCTTTAGTTTGCATTTTACTGCCTCGAAAAACACTGCAAAACACATGTGTGAGACGGTATTTTTAGAATAGACCAACCAATCTTTTTTATCCTTCGCCCCGCCATCATTTCCGCATACCATTTCTACCAAGGATTTCGTATTTTATTCCAAATCGCTTTTAATCGATCGGCGTTCGTTATATTGTTGTTTAATGCAGTTTCAATTTTATAACACTAATAAAATCGAGGGTTCAACATGTTTTACGATATGGGACCTAAAATAAGGCTCGATAAATATAGCAGAGCGTGGATCAATGGATTAGGTGTTTGACCTTCAGTAAGGCAACCCGGGTTCGAATCCCGCTGGGGATACTTTTTTTTATTTTATTTAATAATGCAGAGGGAGAGAGATAAAAGGGAGATATAGATAATAAAGAAAAAGAGAGGAGGAGAGGCAACTGAAAAACAAAACGGGGTGCAAGCAAAGAACTTATTACGGAAAGAGGGGGAACTTCCATTATGTCATATACAAAAATGCGAGACGCTCTCACGGATTATTTCCCTTTGCTCGGGCTGGCTATATTTCATCATCTGCTATATGAATGATCTGTGCGTGGTAACTTATTGAGCCTATGCCATCGCAAAAGAACATTTTATGGCAACGTTTGCAAAAACCAAACTTTTAACCATCATTATTATTAACATTCCGCTACTGCTGTCTTTTTCTTTTATGTTTACTTATTGACATTTATTAGGTGCTTTTATGCTGCTTATGTGTGTATGTCATAGGTTCGTTTTCTGCCCTGGAATTTATTATTTTTTAATCAACGACATATATTTTAAAATTAAAATATGAATGACAGACTGTTTCATTTATCCGAATCTGTGTAAATCCGTAATCGTGAGAGAGAGAGAGAGAGAGAGAGGGGGGGGTTGGGGGAAGAGAGAGCTCTGTCATTCAATCAATTAATCACAATAAAGCACAATAACAAAATGTTTCACTAATAGTGTGAATTTAATTTATTTCAGGTGTCCCCCTACCCCCCAACCTTCTCACCTCCCACATCACTGGCTTCATAACATCATTCACTTCATGGAATATAATTAATTAATCAGACAGAACAATCAGAACCTAGACTACAACATTCCACGCAATATAGATCTAATGCGCAGAAATTCACAGATCAGAACAAGGACTGAGTTTCTACATAACAGTTTTTTTTTCCCGTTTACACTCAAACGAAAAGTGATTACAACAGATCAAGGACCATTTTTGTGCCTAGGTAAGGGGTTATCTTGCACAGTATTTGATCATGAGGAGAAAACAGACTTAGTCTAATTTATCTTGTTAACATAAGCAGTTTGACGAAGCCAAACTGCCAATCTGACATCTACTTTTGAAATATAAGCACAAGTATAGTCAAACAACCTCGCAATAACGTAAACAGTGAGCGACCTGTTGAACATAAACTGTCAGCAAGCAAACTGTTTTGGATTTAGCACATAGGTATAACATGAATCATTCAAGCTGCTCTCTGATTGTTTTAACACTAACAACACTGCAGCGGTCTTAGTTTAGGCCTACATAAACACAACAAAATGAAGTTTTTCAATTGCAATTTAACTTTCTTTGTCTCTTGGAAATTTGAAAAAAGGACTTGCCAACACAACTTTTCTTGTATCTGGCATTATGGCAATTGATGGCTGTGCAAAAGTCACCGCCATATTTCACTTGGTCGCCTTTTGACTTTCGGCCACGAGCCATTTTCAGCATGTCAACAAGGGAGCATAACTCGTACCTTTCGTCTCGCGGTTCTGTACCAAGTTCCCCCTCTTTCTATCATTAAGCTCTTTGGTGCAAGTAAAATGCAAAAAAAAAAATAATAAAATAAAAAATAAATATATAAATAAAAATAAAATCATAACACGGGTATTAATAACTGCTTCATATTCTTTTTTTTTCATTTATCCATGATGCATGTACTTCTTAGAACACTTAACATTTTATGCTTTTTTCTAAAATTAGGGATAGGTAGGTCTGTTAAAAAAAACATTTGGAAAATAACATTATAGTTTTATTGTAAATTTCATAGCATAATTAATTGTCATTCGATTCATTAGAAAAAAAAATTAAATTAACAGCAAACTTTACATTTAAAATAAATATTTAGAATCTAAATTAAAACTGAATTGTTCCAAAATAAATATCTGTAGGGACTAAAGGTCCATATTTACATTTACATGGCTTGGTGCTTTTTTTATGATTGCCTCAATTTGGTATTTCATTGTTATGTATTATAAGGAAAAAAGTTCTGTGCATGCAGTGATAGCATTGCCTTATTGTTTTAATCACATGCATGTGCAATAAATCAGTATTGCTGTTTTCTTCAAATAAATGGTTATTGTGTTTTATTACAATTATAAGTTTAATTTTAATCTATGTCTCTTTTTAGTGATTCACCACTGACAGTGCACTTCAGCCTTCCACTTACAGAATCATAAACACAACAAAGATTATTATATCAAAGATACTTTTATACAATGTGAATTAATTTCCGAGCTAATGTTAATTAAACGTATCTTTGATATACTGTATATCTTAGTTGTGTTTATGATTCTGGAAGTGGAAGGCTGAAGTGCACTGTCAGTGGTGAATCACTAAAAAGAGACATAGTTTAAAGATAAACTTATAATTGTATTTTACTTTCAAAATACTTAGCAGTTCCTGTTGTGTTTATAATCTCTTCCACTTTCAGGCAATTGATATATTTCCTACATGTAGTTATTGTACCAACACCACAACATAAACTATACACTATGTAGGCTACAATGGAACATTATAGTCTCAAATAAATTTGACTTCACTCAGTGGCTGACAGCTTGGACACCCAAAGATAACCTATAACGGGTATAAAATCAGCAACACAACAAAGAAATATAATAGATACTTTTAATTATACAACAATACAAGACAATTAATGAATTTTCGTGCTTTGCTCTTCTTCAGATTAAAAACAAACATAAAATGACAAAATGCTGCAGAATGCACAAAAAAAGTCACTTCCAGGAAAATTTTTGAAACGGGCATATAACATCAGGCCCAGCAATTGGGTCATCAAAAATTTATTTGCACGGGTAATAACTGCTAGTAATAGTGAAGATACCAGTTACTTATTTGAACTTATGAAGCGGTTTGAAGTTAGTACTAAGCAGGGCTAGAAAGAACAATATTTTTGGAGTTCAGCAGTGCTGCAGAACATGAACATTGTGGAAATAACAGCTATTTTGGATATTACTGAATGGAGCATAGCAGGCAAAAGAACAAAGGCGGGTAATGTATATTGGTGTATAGTTGTATGGTGTCCGTTTGTAGGTTTGTTGACCTTTCCCATCC
>CM072520.1:59837737-59900237 GCA_036898135.1 Oncomelania hupensis
ACAAGAGTAAGAACAACCAAGTATAACAAGAAGTAGCACAAGAGTAAGAACAACCAAGTATAGCAAGAAGTAGCACAAGAGCAAGAACAACCAAGTATAGCAAGAAGTAGCACAAGAGCAAGAACAACCAAGTATAACAAGAAGTAGCACTAGAACAAGAACAACCAAGTATAGCAAGAAGTAGCACAAGAGTAAGAACAACCAAGTATAGCAAGAAGTAGCACAAGAGCAAGAACAACCAAGTATAGCAAGAAGTAGCACTAGAACAAGAACAACCAAGTATAGCAAGAAGTAGCACAAGAGTAAGAACAACCAAGTATAGCAAGAAGTAGCACTAGAACAAGAACAACGAAGAAAAAGAAAACGAAGACGAAGAAGAACAAGAACAACGAAGAAGAAGAATACTGGATGCTGTATAGGTACCTCTTCCCAAATCACGATCAGGCATACAACAAACACACATCTATCGGTGGTGTAAAGACAGGGAGATCGCTATTAGAAAACGGAAAGGAAATCGAATTTTTAATTTTTGACATTTTAGATTGACTGCATCCAATTCCATTATTAAAGGAAGGGATGAAACCGGAGTACCCGGAGAAAACCCTCGATGGTCTCAATAACCTCGTAACTAAATCACATAATTTGCGCCCGTTTCGGGTTAATTAATAAGGCTAATTGTAGATTATAGTCACACGACGCTCGAGCGTAAAGGCGACTACTTTATTCTGACACCAGGGAACAGAAGAAGAAGAAGAAGAAGAAGAAGAATAAGAAGAAGAAGAAGAAGAAGAAGAAGAACGAGGAGGTAGTATTGAAAGTGTTGAGAGTGGATGTTGTCATCGACATCATCATCATTATAAGCCTTAACTATTTATTTATCTATTTACACCCTCTCACTCACTATTTCACTCACTCTCTCACACTCTCTCTCTCTCTCTCTCTCTTTCACATACACGCACATAAACACACACAAAACGAAAACTTAATCATATAAACCGAGTTACTGTTTAACCAAAAAAACGTTTGCTAAACTACATGTAAGTGCCTCGGGCGAATTGAGTTAAATCCTGTATCGACCAGCGCCTTGAGCAGCTCTTGAGCTAGAAAAGCGCTGTATAAAAGTGATAAAATAAATACTATAAATAACGCTCACATCAAAACTTGTAGAACTCACAGTTTACAAATCTTGGCAACAAAAGGACGAATATGACTGTATTCAAGTAATACACGCTTCAAAGATATAATTTAATTACACAATTTTACAATATTTGTATTTTTCTATGTACTATGCTTATAGTTGATCTGGCAATTCCTCAAGGCTTATCATAACTGAAATTCAAATTATTTACAATAGATTTTGAATTTCTTTAGAAGACAACAGTATTTTTTTTGTCTGAGAGCTAATATTTGAAACACCAAGTTTTTTCAACACGATCAGCTCAATCATTATTAACAAATCCACAATGTGAAGGAATCCAGCAATGGTTCATCGAGTACTATTAGTTATCAAACCATGAATAATATTTTTAATTTCGAAAATAATTGTCTTGCATCATGACTTCAATGCGTTTAAGGCAGGCTTGGAATCTCCGCATATAGGTATACCAAATATACTCATTGAAAAATTACAAAAGTTATTAAAAGCCATTAATATCACAACTAATTCAGCGGTAAAAATAGAATATCGTTTACCTAGATAATATGATTGGAGATTCATATTCCTGTGCCTGTGGCTTGTCCGGGCAGGACCGACAGAAGCATCATCACAATATATCATTGTCGCCTAGGCCTGTACCGCCAAAATGGTAGGCTACAGAAAAATTAAAATCTTTGGGATGTGGGGATTCAGCGATTTGGAATTTTGTAACAAGCGAATAAAAAAATTCAGGTAAAATTGAGGTTGCTTTTCTCAAAGACAGCATGACAGTCGCAGCGCAGTTCAACCCAGCTCAAGGGGGAATAATCAGACCTCACAAACCCTTCTCCCCTTTTGTAATGTGAATGTACACTTCATGATAAGCACCAGGCTGATTGAAGCGGTAAGGTGACCTGTGCATAAAGCCACTGTAATGCGCCTGGATGGAATCCGCGACATATGGGACCCGCAAAACATGGTACAATGAAGATAAGATACGATAACATAACAATGTTATTTTGCAAGGGCAACAGAATAAGCGCTGTATGCGCTTTTTACATCTTGCCCTTGGGGCTTTAACAATAACTATTAAATACAACTCGATGTTTTTAACATTTACATCATAAAACAACAAAAAATAAACAGTCATCATTAGACAAAATCATTTTCAAACAATGGAAATCAAATTAATGTTGTTAATATCAATCAACAACAAAAACAATTAATGTATAGTTAATTGTTAATGTGTTTTAGGAGACATGTTCTAAATTATGTAAATTTAGATGCTGGAGTGCGGAGATCTTCAGGAAAGTTATTCTACAAAGTGGAACCGGAATAGGCTAGACTAGTTTTGAAGAGATCAATTCTTGGAATTGGAACATTTAATTTTGTGGACGATCTGGCAGTTGTTGTTTTTTTTAAGAGAAGAAAGATAGGAAGGTGCATTGCCAGAAAGGACATTGTGCATGAAAACACCTTTATTAAATTTTAGTCTGTCGGTAAGAGGTAGAATATTGATCCGTTTATAGTCATCTGGAGAGATTTGTTATTTAACCCATAATAATGTTCGTCATTTGTAAGGCGCCTTAGCCTAAGGATCAAGGCGCGCAAGGAGTTGGGGGAATCGGAAGACAAGACAGACAAAACTGGACAAAAGATACATAATATACATATGTATGTAAGAATAACTTGTTTAATTGCACGTTTGTGAATTCTAATTAATGGCTTCATTGCATTGCCACTAGCAGAATCCCGAATAGTAGAGGAATAATCAATAAATGATTGAATATGACCGGAATAAAACAGTTTACGAGAATGCAAATGTATAATACGCTTTATCCATTATAATTGGTAAGTCCTTTTAGACATAGTTTTACCAATATTTGAAATATGTTTTACCCAGGACAAATTATTGTCTAAAGTTACACCAAGAAGGATGAGTTCGGCCGCTCTCTACCGCCAGATGGGGTTTAGTTTTGCTGGCTGTTGCCGTGTGATTCGCTGATTTGTAACCTTTTTATGTGTTACGTTTTATACTATAATTGTGAGAAGACTTTTGTTCGTGTTTTGTATCATTGTGAGAAGAAGGATTGTTAACGTTTTGCTGTGTTTCGTACCATTTTGTTGTGAGTATTGTACACATTGTGCTGGCCCTTAGAAGTCTCTCTCTCTCTCTCTCTCTCTCTCTCTCTCTCTCTCTCTCTCTCTCTCTCTCTCTCTCTATCCTAATTGTGTGTGCGTGTGGATGTGTGTGCGTGTGTGTGTATGTATGTGTGTGTGTATGTGTCTGTGTGAGGATCAAATGTGATGTAGCCTTTTCATACGGCGTGCTGTTAGTAGGCCTAAAGGTTTGAGAGTTGAGGGCAACATTGTTCTCTATGTCACTGCAAGTGTGTGTGTGTTTGTGTGTGTGTGCGTGCGTGCGTGCGTGTTTGTATGTGTATGTTGATACTTCTTACACCAGACATATGAAACCTATTGTACATCCTGCTCGGAGTAATTGTGCTGTGATTCATCGTTATTGTTTATTGTTACTGAGCTAGTTTTACAGTGCAATACATCTGTACTATTATCATAGTTTAGTGTACAACTGTGTTTCTCGTTAGTCGATATTGCAGTGCTATCAGTCATAGAGAATATGTATACACAATCGTAGTTTAGTAGATACGTTTGTTTTGCGTTAAAATAAAATGTGCCGACACAATCTAGTTTTCTTCCTGTATATAATATTTATAAACAGCGTGATGACAGCGTACTGTTTTCTTTTTGTATATAATATTTAAAAACAGCGTGATGTCCGCGTACTGTTTTCTTTCTGTATATAATATTTTATAAACAACGTGATGACCGCGTACTGTTTTATCGTATTATTGTACAATGTAGTCAAATGATTATCACTTTTTTCGTACATCCTGAAAAAAACCACGCTAATTTTCTCACATTGCTAAGAGAGCGGTACTTCATCTCTCATTAATTGGATAATTATGCGGCATCCTCATTTCAAAATTTAAAAAAAAAGATATTGCTAAATAATGGGATAAGTATAAATAAGTAAGTTTATACTTGTGGAATATGTATAAGGGCGTTATTATAAAATGTTTTATGCTCTTTAGATATAAGGAAAAAGAATCATTTCATTTGCAAATGGCGCCCCATATATTTACCGCTGAGCGGACTGAGCTGTGTTTGGCATTTTACTTTATTTTATTTTATGTTATTTATTTATTTATTTATTTATTTATTTATTTATTTATTTATTTATTGTTGGCCGTTTGTTGGTCGCCCTTCAACTATGGTCACACATCCAAGTACTAACCCGGCCCAATGCTGCTTAACAAAACATTCCTCACGTGTTGCGTGTGGTCTAGTCTCCGCACGCACGCATTCTATGGCACAGTACAGACTTTAAAGATCCTGACGCCCATAAACACACTAAGCGAGCACTAGGTACCTACTCCCCCGTCCCTCTGTCGCCCGAGATTGTGCTCAGTTGTCTAAGGCAGCAGCAAGTGGGCCCATCGGAGGGAGGTGGGGACAAAAGGGTGGGGGAGGGGGGGCTGCTGGCGTTATATCCTGTATCGCCAGCGCCTTGAACATCTCTTGAGCTGGAACAGCGCTATATAATAACAACGCTACTACTACTACTACTACTACTACTACTGCTACTACTACTACTACTACTACTACTTCTACTACTACTACTTTTATTTTCACTACTACTATTACTACTACTACTTCTACTACTATTTCTACTACTACTACTACTACTACTACTACTACTACTACTACTACTACTACTACTACCGTTACTACTATTACTACTACTACTACTACTATTACTACTACTGCTACTACTACTACTATTACTGCCGCTACTACTGCTACTACTACAACAACTACTACTACTACTACTATTACTACTATTACTACTACTACTACTATTACTACTACTACTACTATTACTACTACTACTACTACTACTATTACTACTACTACTACTACTACTACTACTATTACTACTACTACTACTATTACTACTACTACTACTACTATTACTACTACTATTACTACTACTACTACTACTATTACTACTACTACTACTACTACTATTACTACTATTACTATTACTACTACTACTACTACTACTACTACTATTACTACTACTACTACTACTACTATTACTACTCTTACTATTACTACTATTACTACTACTACTACTACTACTACTACTACTACTACTACTACTACTACTACTGGCCTGGGATGACCTGGCACTCAGTGGATAATGATTTGGATTTCAATGCCGAAGGTCTCGGGTCCGAATCTCGCGTGGGACGATCTGACTGACGTGACTTAGGTACGAGACCTTTCAGGAAACTGGGGGCTTTCTCCGGGTACTCCGGTTTCCTCCCTCTTTTCAATAATGGTATTGGATGCAGTCAATCTAAAATTTTAAATATAAAACTTGATTTCTATTCCGACTTCTGTAATAACATCTCTTCAGATCGCCGCACTTTGAGTTGCACCTTTATTCCAAAGCACTTGGGACGTCAAACTGTGCCCTTATACTCACAATCTAGGCCTACTTGACCCCATTCACCATAAACCCGGATTTGTAAGACTGTGGCAGTGTGATGGCATAGCAAACTCAGCGCCGCGTTTGGCAAAAGGGGGTCATCATTTCCTCGTAAAGAACTGCGATGAGGCGAATCCGTGATGGACATTTTAAAATGTGTGGGTCCGTGATCCACGTTAAGTGGTCATCTGAAGGCTAATATTAAAGGTTGTGAGGACTTTCTATGCCAAGCGATCCTGTACGTCTGTGAAAACGCGCGTTGGGTGTTCTTCGATCGCGAGATCCGGACAAATAGGTCATTACAAAGCAGACAATTTAACCCTCAAAACATACACAACAACAGTCATCAAAACAGACACATACTACGGAGTGATGGCAACAGACTGCTAAGTAACTACAGCGCCACTATGTCTAGTTTATGTAACCATACCAAATAAAACTATCGTCACCACGGCGCCTTTATCACAATGTAGATTTTCTTAAACTGAGTAGGTCTGTGGTCGATCTTGGTGTGTTTTGTCAGTGAAGGAACAGATTCGTAGACTGGGACTGACTCGTAACAGGAACTAAAACTCGCCTTAAGAGAATGATTATTAGAAGCGAACACACTCTTGAATTGTGGCGGAAGATCTTACATTGCAAGTGTTCATGTACAGCTTTCTTTCACTTGAAACCCCAGCAGTACAGTACGAAAGTCTGCGATCGGCGTGGTTTTGAACGCCCCTGTCAAGGGCGAGGATTGGTAGAAAACATTCAGGATCCTTCTCTTCAATGGTGTTAGAACGCGGTGTGTGAAGAAAACAAAGCCCATTACAGTGTGTGTGTGAGCGGTAGAGCACGCGTCCTCGTTGATCAAGTGGGGAGGAAGTATGTCTTCGTGTGTTTCGTGTGTTTATAAGTTTTATTTTGTTGTCGTTTGTGTAGCATTAGCAAATTATTATGAATAAAATCTCCTCTGTGGCCTTTTTTTTTTAAATGTGTGCTTCTATAATCAGTCAGTGAGGTGCTTACCGACGTAAAAGTGGGGATTAATTATATCAAATTTGTCGGTTAGTCATTGTGTACAGGGTCCCGCGGACTGCTAAAAACCGAATCAGGACCACATTATATTAAGTACTCGAGTCTACACATTAATTAATTAATTAATCAATACAATAATTAAATAAATAAACTAATTTATTAACCGACTAATTCATCAATTGTATAGGTAATTGATTGGTTTATGTATATGTATAATTAAATAATTAATTAATTAATCCAGTGCTTACTTGCTGATTTACCTAATATAACTATATTTCATTTTGATGCTAGTGTTAAATTTGTACTTTCCAAGATTTTATTTATTTATTTATTTATGTATTTATTTATTTATTTATTTATTTATTCATGTATTTATTTATTTAGGTATTTAGTTAGGTATTATTTATTAATTTATTTATAGTATTTATAAAATTAGTTTATTTATTTATACATTTACTTGCTTTCTTGCTGCCTTACTTATTTAGCTATTAATTGATTTTATTTATTTATTTATTCATTTCATTCATTCATGTTTGTTTTTTTAATTAATAGCCCGGTTTCATTGCGAGAGGGGAAACAACTTAGGCCGTCGTGACAGTATGTTGCGCCAGAGTTGTCTAACGTTGGGGTGGATATTTTTTCCAAACGAACGCAGTTTCTCGACTACAATTTCTGCTCTGTCCTCCCATCAAACCTTCCGGATAAACGGAAAGGTTGTTTTGTGCTGCAATCCTAGCTAGCCCCACTAGTTTGGTTTTTCACTGCCAGGAAATCCGCCACCCCGCTTTCCCGAAGAAAAGCTTGCAGCTCGGGGTAGCTTTCGTAGTGTTCTGAGACGAGATGTCCGCCGGATAACTCTAGCTAACTAAAAACAAAACAAAAAGACAAATTACCTCCCGTTCCAATTGTGTAGATTTCATTTCAATGCTACTGTAAAGTTTGTATTCTCCCCCAAAAAATTTTTTTTAAATTTTATTTATTTATTTATTTATTATATTTATTGATTTATTTTAATGATATATTTATTTTAAAATGTTCATCTTATTTTAAAAAAATAAATAAATTGATGTAATTATTTACTTTACAATATTCATTTTACAACTTTATTTATTTATTTATTTATTTATTTATTTTTCATTAATTATTTTAATTAAAATATATGATTTCACTAAATCCATGATTAGTTAATTAATTAATTAATTAATTAATTAATTAATTAATTAATTAAAATCCTATCCTATCATATTCTATCCCGTAACTCGGTGCCACTATGACCTCCGAGTTACGGGATGGGATAGGATAGGATAGGATAGGATTTTAATTAATTAATTATTTAATTAATTAATTAATTAATCATGGATTTAGTCATATCATTGCTCTTTCATCTAACGGTTCTGTATAGTGATTCGATTCTGATGTTTTCAACCGAGCGATATTGTTTCAGATGTCATAAGTTTTTTATTAGTTTTTTCCCTTAAAAATGAATTTGTTTGTTCAATGATTGATCACCTATGAACAATATTAAAAAGTGTAAGTCTTACAATTCTAATTGTTGTGCCGAACTGTTCATTCAAGTGATTGTGTTAAAATATTTTATTTATTTTATTTTTATTTGTTTATGTAATCGTTTTCAAGGCGCTGAGTCAGTGATCATAGGCGCTGACGTCAGTGATCATAGCTTAACCGGCGTCAAAAGTGAAATCATTACTTATACTAAGTGATTCAAAGACGCCATGTTTCCGTTCCTCCGATGACACTTCCTGCCTTGGTGATGGTTTCGATATAACTAATGACAAGAAAAATAGGTCCTCGATTGCTTCAGTTAATTAGTTGAATATATATATATATATATATATATATATATATATATATATATATATATATATATATATATATATATATATATATATATATATATATATATATATATATATATATATATATATATATATATATATATATATATATATATATATATATATATATATAGTTTCTCGGTGTTTAGTTGAATTCAACAAATCTTCTATGACTTCTTACAAATAAAGTTTGACAGACGTTAAACGTTGCTCCAATAAATGAAAGACAGTCAAACTGGGAACTAAAATTACCAACACCCACACAGAGGTGGACATGTAACGCGGACTAATGACTCAATCCCAACAACGTCAACATGTTATGAGTTGTCTCCTCTTTGCGGATTTCCAACTGTCAGTGAATATATAATACATGTATAGTCGCAGTGTTGGATTGTTCTTTTTGTGTCTTTGTGTTGTGTTCGCTGTGGAGCGTTACGTCTTATTTAGTGTCAATGATTGTAGCTTGACTATCTTACAAATAGACCTCAGTTTGTCAGCGTTCAAAGCAATTCCAATTCTATTGTACATGTATACAATTCTAATATTGTGTTGACTAATACAAGGAACTGTTCTAGCACCTTTTTTGTTTTCTTTATACACCGCAGACCACAGACAAAAGCATGAATCCTGTCCCCTGATAAAATGTGCAGACGACACAGCACTCTCTGGTCTTATTACTAACAACTTGGACAACATGTACAGAGAAGAAATAGATAGTTTTGTCAACCGGTGCGATTCAAATTATTTAGATCCTAATGTAAGCAAAACAAAAGAAATGATAATTGATTTTAGGAAGGGAAACAAGTTTGATTTTAATCCTATCTTTATCAAAGGAGAAGAAGTAGAGAGAGTGCATGCATATATATGTATTTAGGTGTGGTTATAGATGATGGATTCACTTGGAAAGATAACACAAAGTACATTTACAAGCGGCTGCAAAGTAGGATGTTTTGTTTAAGAAAACTGAGATCTTTTAATGTAAAACAGGAAATTATACAAATGTTTTATACAGCTTTAATACGAAGGATCATTTCCTTTGGAATCTCATGTTGGGGAGGAAACGTATCACAAACAGAAAAACGAAGATTGGACAAACAGATAAAAAGGGCTAGTTGGGTGGTGGGAAGGGAACAGGATGACATAGCGACGATACATAGCAAAGGACAAAAAAGCTGACTGCAATTTTGGCTGACAACAACCATCCACTTTTCTTGGAATTTGACTCTCGACGGATAGACAGGAGTGGACGTTTTAGGGCACCAGCGGGAACATCAAATAGGTACAGGAACTTAGATCATTCATACCACTTGCCATTCAAGCACATAACAAACAAGTTGGTAGGTCTTACTAAACACGCTCTACAACTCTCATGCAGCTTAGTTAGTTCAATTATTGTTTTTACTGTCTTTGTATAAATAGTGTTTATGTTTACACACTAATAAGTTTTAAATACTCATATTTATCTGTTCTTACGTTAACCCGTTTTACTGCTTATTTAATATATTTGCATTATGAAAATATGCCCACGTGTTTGAAGGAATGTGTATAAATATTTTAATTCCTTTGTTTCAATACTTTTCTTTTTATTTATCACTTGTGTCTTTATGTGTGTGTAAAAGAAGAATGGATTCAAGGTTTAACTATGGCCACACGCTTGCCTCTAACGTGCATTGCCGTATTACACCCTCTTCCTGCAAGACCACTCCAACCTCAACCTTCCTTGGCCTCTAAATTAGTTATGAGGTTTTCGTCGAGTAATCGTTTAGTATACAATAAAACCACGTAATTTATTCATTTGGATAACTTCTAACTATTGTCAATACGATCTTAGTCTATGAATTTGATAGTTTTGTTCAGGTGTTGTTGTTTTTTGTGTGGATTTTAAAATGTATCCTTCTTTTGTCTTTGATATGTATATGTCACGGGGGTTTTAGTTGTTGCTGGGCTCTGCACACTGGGATGATGTAACCCTCACGCTGTGTCCTATGGGGACCGCTAGTGAGTCACCCTGTGGATTACTTTAATAAATTTATTTGTTTAGCTCGGTCTGTGTTAAGGCTGGGTACAGAGATAGATAGAAAAATGGTAAAAGATTACTGTCACACTAGCTTTCACATGGCTATGAATCATATGTAGTCCAGCCACTTGATAACAGTTAAACATCACACATTTATTTCTTCTACTCTATACAAGATCGTCGATGTACTAATCTACCTTATCAGTTAAATAGTCACCGTGAATAATTTGATCGCTGATAGTCTATGCAGCTAATTGTTCATCTTTGGGCACTGGAGGTTAATGTTCATGAGAAGTGGACTACTGTGGTCCTGTAGCTCTCAGTTTTTGTGCACACACTGTTATGGACTTAACTGAAAGTCTGGCGTGCTGTGCTGGGGTCGCTTTCCTGACAACTTGTGTTGTCTTCTTTCCTACGGTTAGACTGGTGGGCTTTCCTCGCACGATGCTGGGGATACCTCTGCAGCCAACATATGCGTCGACGTGGTTTCCTCTGATGCTGTGTTGGGCGCACTACAGAACGCCTGATCATCTGTAACATATGAGACGAAATTCTGCACAACCTTGAATGATAGGTGTGTGCAGAGCGTCTCACTGAAGGTCGTAATAGCCCTCAGTGATTAGCTCCACATCTACATATATAAGCGACGAACATTCTGCTAAGTCCGTGGTCCACTGGAATCTCCACTCTAAGTTCCTATACATCCATAAATATAAAACATGGCTACTTATACACATACATTTGTACAGCCACTGGTCTGTAAGCATACATATAAGTTAATCAACAGTGGTTCCGTACATAATTCAAGATGGCGTCGGCCAGTCGTCTTTTTGCCTCGTGGTCAGCTTCGCCATGTGTTCAGGCAAAGTCGGGCTAACAATTCAATTCTATGCATAGCAAATTCCACAAACATAATTCAACAATAATATAATACATCACGATGAAACAGAAGTATGCTCATTTACCTTCGTGACAATTTCAGGCCAGTGGCTACTTGAGTGAATCCGGATTTTCACAAGTACTGCGTCCTAGTCTTTTCTGGAGAGATCTACTACTAGCTGTGTAGCTGTGTAGCTGTTAACTGCTCCTCGGTTTGAACACGACTGCTGGTTATCGCTCTACAGTTGAATTAGTCAAACCTGGTTGAGTCCATTCTAAACTGTGTTCCCATTGGCGGGTAATTGACTCGCCTAACGGCGTTAGGATGATGTCATTGCCTGAGCTAGAGTCAACGGCCACTGTGTGTAAGCGGCAGTATACTATTGTTATGCTTGATTACTTCCATCGTCTGCTGCTGCCTAACATTAACATTCTAAGATTACATAGATTAACCAAGCTAAATATTAAAATAAGCAGAGTAAAACTAGTCCTCTCGCGACAGTATATCTATTATAAATTATCTTCTTATTCGGATTAGAGTATACATAATTTAAAGAAATTGAGTTTTAAAGTTATACAATCATATTATTTGGGAGAAGGAATTTCGATTTTCAATGCAGAACTTATCCTACCAGTACAAATGGCTTTAAATAAAATTTCTAGTATGCCCTTAACTTTATTTAGTATTGTAATATTATTTGATTATAAATCTGTTTTAGAGGCACTGAACTCAAATAATAATAAAGAAAGAAAAGAGATTATATTAGAAGTCAAAACCTTGGTTGATAATCTTATAATTAATGGTACCTTGGTAAATTTTTGTTGGATTCCTTCACATTGTGGTTTTCTTTTTGATGATTGGGCTGATCGATACCCAGAAACGGGGCTGCAGAAAATAATGCAATATCTTTACATGGTTCACTATCTGTTAAAGAGGTTAATAATCTAATTGACAAAGAAATAAAGAAATGTTATAAATGTAATAATTAGCACTATTAAAATCACTTTACAATTTCTAGATCTTTAGTTTCAATTGGCGTATATAATATATTTAAATGCTTTAAGGACTACGTATTGCACAGCAGACATACAATGACGAATTCAAAGCATGGAGATCAGGTACTACAGAAGACTTCTGGGTATTTCCTATACCCAGCACATTACCAACGACGAAGTCCGACAGACCATAACACAAGCCATTGGACAACATGTGAGGTGACGTGGGGTTTTATTGTTGCTGGTCTCTGCACAATGGACTGCTATACCCCTCTCGTCTTCTTCTATTGGGATCGCTAGTGAATCACCCTGTGAATTACCTTAATACATTTATTTGTTTAGCTCAGTCTGTGTTAAGGCTGGGGTACAGAGATAGATAGAAAAATGGTAAAAGATCAATCACACTAGCTTTCACACGGCTATGAATCATATGTAGTCCAGCCACTTGATAACAGTAAAAATCACACATTTATGTCTACTACTCTATACAAGATCTTCGAAATACGATACTAACTTAAAAGTTCAATTGCCAATGTGAATGGTTCACTTGCTGATAATCTAGGCAGCTACTTTTTCATCATAGGGCACTGGATACTTTCTGCCTTAATGGTCAAAGTTCTTGAAGAGTGGACTACTGTGGTCCTGTTTATACAGAGTTTTAGTGCACTGTTTCTTGTGGCACTTAACTGCGTGGTTGAAGCGCTGCGTTGAGGTCGCTTCTACGACACGCTGTGTTGTCGTTGCTTGTGTTCGACGGGTGGGCTATCTGCGCACAATGGTCCTGATTTGGCTCGGGGGAGTCCGCTGGACCTAAAGCAATAATCTTGAATTGAATTGAATCTGCGCACAATGCTGTAGATGCCTCGGCAGCCAACTGTACGTGTTGACGTGGTTGTTGTCGTTTGCTGAGTTGGGTTCACGATATACAGCTGGCTCGTCTGGTACATATGAGACGAAATTCTGCACAACCCTGTATAATAGGTCTGTGCAGAGCGTCTCACTGAAGGCCAAAGTAGCCCTCAGTGATATCTCCACATCTCTATACATAAGCGACGAACATTCTGCTAAGTCTGTGGTCCACTGGAATCTCCACTCTAATTTCCTGTACATATATAAATATAAATCGTGGCTAACTATACACATAGAGAAATAATTAATATTATAAACATTCTCGGGTACAGCCACTGGTCTGCAGGCATACATATAGGTTATACAACAGTGGATCCGTATATAAACAACATGGCGTCGGCTGGTCGTGCTCGCATCTTGGTCGGATTCTCCACGTGATCACGCAACATCGGACTAACAATTTAATTCTGTGCATAGCAAATTCCACAAACATAATTCAACAATAATATAAATACATCACGATGAAACCCAAGTATGTTCATTTACCTGTTTGACAACGTCAGGCCGTGGCTACTTGATTGAATTCGAATATTCAACAAGTACTGCTGTCTAATCTTCTCAGGAGAGAGATTTTTGCTTGAGTGTACTGTGTACTGCTCAGCGTTTCAACGAAGACTGACGTTCTATCTCTTTGCTTGAATCACCCAGAACCAGTTCTAGCTAACCTAGCTGTGTTCTCATTGGATAAAAAATAAGTGGATGTAAAATTCGAAACTCCATCGTAGGCTGCGATGATGTCACCAACTGTGCTTGCATCAAGCTACAACTGTGTTATGCATATGATCTCTTCTGTCGTCTGCTTTAGACTAACAGTACTCTACTAAGTCTACACTGACTAAACAAGCAAAATCTCACAGGCAGTGGAAACGGGGCTCTTGTTACATGTGGCATGCTTACAGTGTTGAAAAAACGGAAACACCGATAGTATGGGCACGTCACCAAGAGTATCAGGCCTTGAAAAGACCATCCTTCAAGGCGCGGTGCAAGGAGGCAGAAGAAGAGGGAGACAGAAAAGAGGTGGGAGGACAACATTCGAGAATGGACAGGCTTGACACTGGACGAAGCCATGCGGGTTGCTGAGGGCAGAGGAAAATGGAGTATGCTGATTAAACGATCATTTGTGGTGCCCCAACGACTTCCGACTTACGGGATAGGATAGGTAGTGTCCTGCTAGTTGATAGTGAGCTGTTTTTTTCTGTGCCCAAGTTCTTGGGTTCGAACGCCGTGTGGGATGAATTTATGTGACTTACATATAGGTACAAGACTTTTTAGGACAGCGAGGGTTTTCTCCGAGTACTCCGTATCCTACCTCCCTTTAATAATAGTATTGGATGCAGTCAATCTGAAGCTTCAACATTTTTACAAAATGTATTTCTATTCCGACCTCTGTCATAGCGACTTCTTCAGATCGCGCCGCCTTTTGAGTTGGATTGAAGAACATTGCGTGATAGCTTCCTGTATTTTTTTTCTATTATTATTATTATTATTATTATTATTATTATTATTATTATTATTATTATTATTATTATTATTATTATTATTATTATTATTATTATTGTATATAAAGATGTGTTGACTTGACTTGACTAGACTTGAATTTATCTTTTATTTAACTGAAGTACTAGTCCGGGCTCACACTTTAATTATTGTGTAAGAAATAATCGAATAACAGCTTTTAAATATTAAATAAATATTGTAAAATCAGTCTTTTCTCTAATTTGTGGCAAATTTGTGACAATCTAGTAATTGTAAAGGGAGTCTATTTATTGTAAAACAAATAATCAAATTAAACGTAAAAACGAATGATTATTGTAAAATCAATCTAACCATAGTACGAAGTAGTTATCTTAGTTCTTGCGTTTGTAAATTTTTATTTTAAAAATTTCTATTCAATCCTTAGTTTGAAAGTTTTCGTTAGTTTATTTTATATTAAAAAAAAACAACAACATTAAAAGGCTATAGACTCTCTATGCAGTTGCGACTACTTATTTTGACAGAACGTCTTTATGTCGTTGACATGGAAACATTTATGCGCTTTACAAATCATTAATTCAGTCATTTATAAATATATATAGTTGTTGTTTTTGTGTACTTTTTATTTTTTTACATTTACGTGTTTGAATGAAAGAGGTTTTTAAGGTATCGTTTGAGATAGAGCCATGAACTGTTCCCCTAAGCAGTGTGAATTAGTGACTGCATATACTAAATTTGTTGTGTCGTTATGATACAAGATACAAGATAAACTAGTATCTCACTTTTGTGAGTCAGAATTTCGGTCTCTATCATCGTTGCAAAGTTATACAGCTTCACTCAAATGCTTGTATACACTTTTTGTTGTGAATTTTGGTGAATTTCTTTTTAAAATTTTTTGATTTTTAAAAATATTTTTATTCTACATTTAATTATTTTGAAATGAATCTACACCACCAGGGTCTGACGATTTGTGAATGAGATATTGGTTTATAAAAGTGTATTCACTGAACACCTGTGATCTAAGTGCAAACGAGTGTAGGCTACACTGCAGCTAATGGGGATATCTGCGCTGTATCAGACATATTCATCAACATGAAGGTTAACAATAGCAGAGTGATGAAAGTTTAGTGTTAGTTTAGTTTCCCAAGTGAAGTTGTACTTTGACTGCAAGCATGAAACGTTTCCACTGTGTATGCTGCTGCCTTGTGCTATCGCTAGCGGCTATATCACAAGGTAAGGTATCATTGATCTACAATATTGGATTGCTTGTGGTTCTGTGTTTCGAACTGTTTGGTTCGCTGATTGCCTGTTCTAAATATTTACCGCCCTTTTTTTCGTTTTGTTTTAGTTGTTGTTTTTGTTTTATTTCTGTCCTCCAACTCTTCTTCTGTGGGTAATTTGAGTTGAATTTGTCTTTTCTTTCTTTGTTTAAATTTGTCTGTGTTCGTGTATTTATTGACATGTTATTCGTTATTGGTTTTATGTTCTTGTTATCTTCAATTTCTCCCATCTTGGCTGTTGTTGTTGTTGTTACGGTTACTGTTATTGTTGGCGGTATTTTTTCTTTCTTTGATTAACTCACTCCCCACCTCCACCATCCTACTCTGTTCTTGTATCTGAATTTACACACACACACACGCACACACACACACACGCGCGCACACATACACACGCGCGCACTCACGCGCGTGCACACACACACACGCACACACACAAACACACACCCACACACACACACACACACACCCACACACACACCAGTTATATTGTCTTTTCTATAAAATTCGTCTTTTCTTTTTTTTTCTTTTTTTTAAATCATTGTTTACTTTTTGAAAGTAGTATCATTGTGCTTTTAGAGCACACTTATCAGCGTATAGGTCAGCTTAAGGCGCAATATGCGTTCTTGATCGACGTAAACATAGATGTATTTATCCAGTAAACCTCCCAAAGCACATTATAAGTTTATTTATTTATTTATTTATTTATTTATTTATTTAATCTGCATTTAGCAGACTCTTGGTCTGGTAAGTGCACTCTGAAAGAACAGCCAGCCCTACGTATGAACATCACATTGGCTTTCTTTGGTCGCAGGTCGATTGTGGGTCACCGACTGTAATACCAAGTCTTTTCAAAGCTACTTCACAATGAAGGTATCAGGCGACAACAGCTTGGTATGTGAAGGGCTAACTAACCTACACAACTTCTACTGGAACGTGACCGACTCTCGAGGAACCCACTACACGTTCGGCAGTTGCGTTGCTTGCACCGACTGTGACGGCAGACATTGCATTAGAAGCAGTGATGACGTCATCGTGTCAAGAACGGCCCAGAAAGGGTATCTAGAACTGACCCACAATCAGCAGCAGTATGACGGCCTCACTGTGCTGTGTTCAAGTAGAAGTAACCTGGATCAAGTACGATGCACTCTCCTCGTAGTACGAGGTAAGTGTAGACGGAAATGAGTAATACTGTAGACTTGATACAAGACTTTATTCATCCGCATCTCCGTTCCGATACAATTCTTTTTTTTTTTTAAATAATTAAACAAATAAGAAAAAAAAGAGGTTTCATCGTGTTTGTGACTACCCCCAGCGTTTGACGAATCCATCCCCGAAACACCCGAGTGCTCTGACGCCACTGCATGATGGTTAACAGTAGTACAGGCGTTGTGTTGGATGGCCTACTACACGTATGTCAATGAGCTACTCTATGCAATCATTGTGGTATACTGTTCTAAGCTGTTTCCAATGGCGAGTACCTTATATTCTAAATATTATCTAGTATAATCTAATCTAGTTCCAGAGACCAGCTACAGCTTCAACCTGCAATCGTGTACCAGTGGAGGCAAATTCAAACTGGTTCAAGAGACCACTGACAGCGTCACTTGCACGGGAATGAAACGGGGTCACAACATTGATTGGCAATATCAACAACCGAAAGCAGCAGACAGTGCTTTGTTCGGAGAATGTAAGGCTTGTTCAGAAGATGGCTGTCCCAACTGCACCTCAAATCACACTGACTACAGCATCACCAGAAACCCCACATCATCAACCATTCGCTTCATGCGTGGACTGGAAAACAAGGCACCCGGCGCCACCATCACATGCACCAGTAGGGATAAAAAACACAACGCGTCGTGCACTTTCAACCCTTTCATGGGTAGGCCTATTTGCTCTGTGGTAATAGTTGTGCATGACATTTAGCGGTATTTCTATTCTTGGGGAACAACTCACGGTGCGATCAGCGGGCGAGAAACGTTTGTAATCATAATGTGTCCTATTCCTTGGTCAGATTGTTCGTGTGATCTCTAGGGACAATGCATCTTGTATCCTGTATTGCATGGATGTACGTTAATGCTAGCGTTTCATAGATATAGATAAGGTAATTGGTCCATTTTGCCAACGACTTCTTGTATTAAAATGCTCATAAAACAGTTACATGTGCATTTTCTGTGTAGCATATCTAACGAAAGTGTATTTACCACAGCAAGCACCATGTGTGTTTCCTAACAATGCGACCCTTTTTACATTATAAATAGATTATACATTTCAACATGCTTTGATTGGGCAAGGTTCCCCATTTGCGGACAAGCTCTTAGTTGCACTAAGAATTTCCTTGCAGGTATTTGTGGGGACAATAAAGAGTCTGTATTCTGTATTCATATTCTGTATGTATTCAAAGGCCTACGCTTTGGAGACGTAATGATAATAGATCACAAGGGCATTATACAAGTAGTGTGGATCTTCGGTAGGAAAGCGGTAGAAAGCATACAGTCATATCTATTTGATACATTCTGATTGAATGCTACTGAACACACTTTTTTTTACCCGCGTTTGCCAGAATGACTTTTTTGGGTGTAGTTGTTGTTGTGTTTCCAGAATTATCTGGAAATATTTTGTAACAATCGGGAGACGAGAGGAGGAGAGGTGGGGGAGGAAAGAAGTGTAATCAGAACGAACCAACCCGTGCTCTAGCACAAAGGTCAAGGTCACTGGAGACCTTTTGTGGCTAAACACATTTTTTCTCAATATCTGGAAAAGGGCTGAAGCGATTTTGTTCAGTTTTGGTACACAAGTAGATCTACCTCATATCATGGGCCACACTTTAATAGCAGTACGGTGGTCATAACTTAGGTCAGTCGGTCGGTCTGTCGCCCAGAATGTAACTTTCTTTGTTAAAAACACACCTTCCATCATGTTTACTGTGTAGATACTTTATCTATTGCTAAGCATGTCATGTCATTCATCATGTTTACTGTATGGATACTTTATCTATTGCTAAGCAAGCCATTTCATTCGTATTTGCACTTTGTCATAGGGTAATGTCATGGAACTTCGCCATTTTCTAAGCGCGTTGTGCACTGTTTATAAACATTGGCTGATTGGTTTTTGATAATCTTTTGACTTACAGATAGTAAAGGTAGTAGCATATTATTCCATCGTTCTTTTGCTTCGTTTTGATAACACAGTCACAACACCGCTAAGACATGTTTACTTCTCGGATATAAGCTTATGTTTGTGAGTGTCTGGTAATGTAATGAAATAGTTTGTTATATTGTTTTCTCTTTTTTTTACTTAATTTGTTTTTGCTAGCCATGTAGGTTGACCGTTATTTTATCTATTAATTTTCTGTACTCGTTCACGAACTGTTATGTGAAATTTAACATATTAGTTTAAGGCAGATTTCATCACATTACGAAGAAAAATTATAGTCCGTTAATGCCACGGGACGAGGGTCCCACAATAGTTAAAAACACCCAGTTTTTCTTCAGACCCAAGTTGTAATTGTTGTTGTTGTTGTTGTTGTTGTTGCTGCTGCTGCGGACGGTTGGCTAGATACAGAAATATCAGTCATGCGGGCAGTTACGATCGAAAGTAATGTAAACCGACACTATAAGTCAAACAGATTTGTCCGCAATTATGGACACACCTACCCTATGCCGAACATCCTACAATAGCAATTACATTAGCTTCCATCGTTCATCCATTATTCACAATTTTGCGTGTGTTTTTATATTTAGTTACCTACATATTCACTCACTGACTGATTGACATGCTGGTTGACCAATTTGTAAAAGTTTTCCCTTTTTTCGGATGTAGGATAGCGCAGTAGTTGGAGCACTCGCTACTGTGTCGCAAGTTAAGCACCGTCCAGTGTGGTTAGCACTTGGATGGGTGACCGAAAAACGTGAAGCGACAAATAACAACGCCCCCAGTTGACTCATCTGTGACTGAGTACCTACTCTCTTAAGGGTGGGGAAGGTAAAGCAGCGAGGGAGAGAGATGGGCACCACCCTCATTACGCTGGTCCAAGATAAGTCAAAGTGTGATCTCCAACATCACGCTCCCCTACGGCCACAAGGCTATGGCTTTACCTTTACCTTTTAGGAGAGACAAAGACCGTTAGGAATCTCTCTTTCTACAGGGCAAGCCTTTTATGGTAGCGACCTTTTCTCTGTTATTTACTTAACACATTTACGTTCGAGCATGCCCGATTGTCTGTTAGTTTAATTGCGCGCTTTGCATGGATATACATTTACCTATCTCTATGCAACATTATTGTGTAACCAAGAAGCGTATATGTACACTTCTTTCTACAGAATATCGAATGTCAGAATGTCACGACGGTTCACTGTCAATACTGGGTCAGACCAACACTACAGTTGAGTGCCATGACGTGGAATACAACAGCTCCGTGCAGTGGATCATCACAAACGCTTCAGGGTCGGAGATGAAGGTAGCTAGCTGCCCAGCTTGCACTTCCAGTTTTGACACTGGATACTCCTGTACAAACTGCTCAGATGATGTCTATGGTTTCACTGCAGGAAGAGCAAAGGTTAACAGTAGCTCCTCCACTTACTCTACTACACTAACGTTCAAAGCCCGCAGAGAAATGCACGGAGCTATCTTAAAGTGTACCCGTGATGATCACAACAGAAGCAAGCAGTGCAGAGTTGTTGTTCGTGAGTATATCTGTCGGGTGTTCTGTTTTTTTCTTTTAATATATGTGTTCATACTTCTTCGTTCTTGTTGTTGTTAACTGTTAAATATTTTGTATGAGTATAGTTCATCTTTAAATTGTTATATGTTATTATATGTTTGTGTCCATACGTGAGAATGACTGTATGGTCTAAAATCACAGTGGTGAAAATGCGTTAAAATACATTATTTAATTGTTGTTGTTGTTGTTGTTGTCGTTGTTGTTGTCGTTGTTGTAGTTGTTGTTGTTCTTCTTCTTCTTTAATTCTTTGTTCTTTCTTTCTTTCTTTCTTTCTTTCTTTCTTTCTTTCTTTCTTTCTTTCTTTCTTTTGTTGTTGTTGTTGTCGTTGTTGTTGTTGTTGTTGTTGTTGTTGTTGTTGTTCTTCTTCTTCTTCTTCTTCTTCTTCTTCTTATTATTATTATTATTATTATTAATATTATTATTATTATTATTATTATTATTATTATTATTATTATTATTATTATTATTATTATTATTATTATTATTATTATTATTTCTTCTTCTTCTTCTTCTTCTTCTTCTTCTTCTTCTTCTTCTTCTTCTTCTTCTTCTTCTTCGTCTTGAGTAATGGTTGTGCACCTTGACCACACACGCACTTTAGCTACTCTCTAGTGTCTTTTTGCTGAAACAGATTACTCCCTGCCCCAATGCAGAGAAGGACGACTGGTGGTTCATGAAACTTCCCAGCAGACCAGTGTTCGCTGTGAGGGTCTCTCCTTCAACCACGAGATCGCATGGTTATTGGAACAGCCTCAGAATACGACTGGAGGATCTCTCATAGCGTCATGTAACTCTTGCATCAACTGTACCTCCTCCTGTTCATCGTATGACACAATCTTCACTGTATCCAGGTCTAATAGCGTCAGCGAGCTTAAAATAAACGCCTCCGATCCCCGGGTTCGATCCTCGTTGGGTGACAAAATCCTCAAATGTGTGAATTACGACGACGCCACGGTCCGCGACACCAGGAGCGTAAGATGCCCTCTGCAAATCGTCTGTAAGTAGTAGTAGTAGTAGTAGTAGTAGTAGTAGTAATAGTAGTAGTAGTAGTAGTAGAAAAAAATAGCAGTAATAGCACCAGCAGTAGCAGTAGCAATAGCAGCAGTAGCAACAGCAGCAGTAGCAGTAGTAGTAACAGCAGCATATCTCACTTCTAGTTCGCATATGATAAGAAAACCCCACCGTCCGTTCGTTTGCATTTTTTGACTTGCCTGAAGCCTTTGACCATCTGGATCATTCCATCACCCTTCCTATCCCAATCGGCACCTCTCTGCGTTCATCGTGAGTGGCTAGCAGTCAGAAGATTATGTTTGATGCTTCCGAAGTCGTTAATATTTTGAGTTCTATCGGGGATATAAATGTTTCATCCTCTAGTCACAATATGCCCGGAACATTACTGAAGCCAATATTTTGAACATACAAGTTGCCTTGACTTTTTTGTCTTGCCTTAATATGATTTTAGTTCCAGAGCAACCCCTTGGGGTCATGAGCAATCTTGCCACTGTAGATTGTTCTAACCTATAAAGGGAAAAGTGAAAGCCCCAGTTGAAAACCTGTCTTGCCTTTGTAGGCATGACTGATTCACTGCGGCAACAGTACCCCCGTTGGAGTGCCGGGGGTTTCAGTATAAATAGTATCCCCACTTTCGGGAAATTTAGTGCTTTAAATTCCCACTGTCGCTGTCTTCCTCATTTGCTCTTTCCATTCCTGATCTGTCCTATCACTCTGCTATACTATCTTCTTCTTCGCTAGATCAATGACCTACCTTTTTTCTTGAAAACTCTTCCTGGACAAGACTCCTTGTTTGTGTATGAGGTCTGTTGGATCAGCTTGGGAGTGTTGGACGCTTTCTGCCGGGTGGTCACTAGGGCTTCCTATGATGTTATTATTTAGCAATATAGGCATTTTATATGTATGTGTTTTGTTGATGATTTATAATGATGTTTGTATTCTATTTTGTTTTTGTAACCGGGGGTTCGAGTAGTTGGGGTAAAGCCTCAGCCGTCCCCTGCGTGGGATGTCTTTATTGTAAAGTGACTGGCCGGTGGAGGGCATTCAATTTTCCCACTAGGGTTGTTTCGGCAGATCTTTTATGCGGATTGGGGGTTGTCCGGTCCTGATTTGGCTCGGAAGAGTCCGCTGGACCTAAAGCAACAATCAATCAATCAATCAAGTTCCAGAGCAATGCAGCTCGGAAACTAGTGTTTTTGGCTTTGGGTGTCCGTGCGTCCGTCCAGCGTCCGGATGTGACATTTGCGCACGTTTCTTTGAAATTAATGGACGGATTTATTTGCAACTTGGTATTTAGTTAGGAAATAGTAAACCCTACCAGACGACAAACAAATTATGCATTTTGGTTGACGTAATCATGGTGATTTCATAATTTGTAGTTTGTTTGTTTTGTTTTTTTCTAACCGTATTTTCTTTCAAACTACTGGAGGGATTTGTTTCAAGTGTGGTGTGCACTTAAACTTCACCTGTGCCTGCAACGACAAAACCAAACGTACGCAAATCGAGTGACGTAATCATCGTGGACAAGAAATTTTTATTTTAAATTTAAACTAAAAACATAAACTTGTATGTAATTAGAGTGTCCATGTGCCTTGAGCCTTAAAGAAACTTTAGTTTTTTTGAGTGATGTCATCGTGTGATGTTAATTATCATACTGACGTAATAAAACAAAATTCTAATCCTACGTTCTTCCAAACTACTGGAAGGATTTGTTTCATATTTGGTATATACTTGGACTATACTTAGTCTTTGCCTCCAACGTAAGACCAAAATTATGCAAATCGAGTGACGTAATCGTAATGACGTCACCTGTTTACTATTTTTTTAACCTTTCTTATAAACTGTATATGTAATGAGAGTGCCCAGATGCGTTGAATCTTATTCAAAACTTACCTATATTGAGTGATGTCTTTGCGGTGACGTAATATTTTTCTGTTCATTTAGTGATTTCTTTTGCGCACTTTTTTCTGAAGCTAATGGGTGGATTTCTTAGAAGCTTAATATTTAGTTAGCGTGCGTTTGTGTGTGTATGTATTGTGACGACACGAGTTTCAGCACATGCTAGAGTTAATTATATATTGTGCAGAGTTGCACATCTCTAGCGATACAGTGTACATAGTCGAATCGGCAGTTTCTTTTACTGCGTATGAAAGATAAGTAAGTGTGGGTTTCACGGGATTAACGCATAGCATGGGGAAACTGGGTTACTGAGCTCGACTCGATGTTGTCCTGTGTGCTGGTATGTGATTTAGTTAGCAGAGTCATTTTGGTTGCTTTTGCAAGCAGTCGGTCTTTTTGACAGAAGTAACGTTGTGTGACTGTGTGTCAGGTTAGAGTACGTCTTCTGTAAGGGTATTTGTTCATTGTGTTTCGAACCACCCAAGGTCTTGTTGCCCTCGTCGGGACAAGAAGGTCTAAAAGTCTGTAGTGGGAGGACTGTAACTGCCATCTATTGAGAAGTATAGGTGTAGAGTTCTGTCTTAAGGCTGTGTGGCCCACGATTGGGCACCTGCCAATGTTCAAGTACTTCACAAGTATTGAGATGCTCCAATGCATAGCTAAGCATTAGCCAGGAAACGAACTTGAACTCTCAACTTACTAACCAGTGTATTGTACTGTGGTGTGCTGTTGGTGTTGTGCTGTGTGTACATGTCTGTGTATCACAAGCCGAGGACTAAAAAGTGAGTGTAAACCCTGCAATTCTTTTCCTTAGTGGCTGTGCTCTGAGTCTGCGTAAGTGAATGAATGATGGTGAATGAGGGGGAAAGGGATGTATTTTGAGAAATAGTAGTTTATCGATTTTATGTGATTTTCATGTGATTTTCTGGTTAAATATGTGTATAAATAATGTTGTTGCTGTTGTTGCCAAAGTGGGTCAAAGGGTGACAATGAAGCATGCATGTTAGAGAGAGAGAGAGAGAGAGGTGATGAATGTGAAGGAAGGGAGACAATGTACTGTGTTAGAGAGGGGTGATGAAGGTGATGAATATGAGGGAAGCATGTTTGTATTATAGCGTGATAGAGATAATTGCGAACGAAGGGAGATAATCATAATGTGCTATAACGTAGAGAGGGGTGATGAAGATGGAAGTGTGGATGAGATGAATCGCTATTGTGTGACTGGGAGTGCAGTTGTAATAATTATGTATATTTGTATAAACGACCATATGTCATGAAAGAGATAAATTATAGAATTAAGAAGTACATTGTGTTTTTGAGATGCATGTATAAACAGGTCAAGATGGCGGACGGCGAAAGGCGTATTCTGTTATGAAGTGTTTAAGTTTTTGTAGACAAACTAGTGAGATTCTTTATTTGTCCACAGATTGGGCTTTTCCACTTTTGCCATCGCTGTTATCTTCTGAGTTGTCTACTGCTACTACGTTTTCCACTTTTGCCATCGCCATTGTTATCTTCTGTTTTATCTACTGCTACCACAACTGTTATGCCACTATCCCTGGTATAATTCTACGACTCCTACGTGTCGCTGCTGTACCACTGTGCCGTGTGTACGTCAGCTCTGAGACCTCTACCTTTGCCGCTGTGAGGTGTGGATGTTGCCTGGGCTCAACGCCACCACCGTTACGTCCCTCTTTGGTTATCGGCGCCGCTGCTGGGTGTGACCCTCCATCACCACCTGGACCTGCCGTTGCTTCCGACGAAGCTTTCCATCGGCTACAGGACCCCAGCTACACCGCATCCACACACATACAGATTCGCACCTCACACACCTAAAAACATATCTAGTGTATATCACTTTCTTTACCGGTGTGATTAACTGCTTTAGTTCACTCTGAGCTCAGTTAATAGATAGATAGGTTACGAACAGTGATTCAGAACGTTAAGGCTAGATTATTCAATACGATTGAATTTTAAGATTTCCTGATTGTGGATTCAACTTTGAATTGTATTTATCTGAAATTTAACTGATTGTCATTATTGTTGCATATTGTTGTGGGCATTCTGTGTGTATAGTTCCGGGGTTTTCAGTTAGACAAGGGAGGTAATTGTTTAGTAAATACTGGGTTGGGGGTCTTGATAGGGGTTGAGGGTGGTTTAGTATCCCATTATCCTGTGAGTGTGTGTGTCACTGTTGAATAAAAGAGTGTGATTGTTCATCTGGCGTTGCTGTGAGCTGAACGTAGCGGAACCCACTCGGGTGACGCGACATGTATGTGTGTGTGTGTGTGTGTGTGAGAGAGAGCGAGAGAGAAAGAGAGATAGGGAGGTAGACAGAGAGAGAGAGAGAAAGAGAGATAGAGAGAGGTCCAGCATTAATTGTTTATTTTGATCTGGAACCTCAGAAATGAAATGCTTCTCGGACATGTATACTCTCTCTCTCCCTCTCTCTAGTGTTCTCTCCTCCCGCTCCCCCCTCACACACACACACACACACACACACACAAACAATTCCACACAAATTATCCTTAAATAATTAATCCTAACTATTATTATTTCTTTGAGGTTTAATTGGAAGGCCTTTCAAATTGGAAACCGCGAATCAACATATTAAATCACGAAATAATCCTAAACAGCTTTAACATGACATCAAAACTCCGGACAGCAAACTTGTTTTTTCCAACCTAGTTCCAGTCATTCGCCGAAAAAGGCAATCACCGAAGTCGAACGAAGCTCTCCGATGTGTTGCGAAATGATGCTTGCATGACTACGACTAGTTAAACATTTAAAATGATCGCTGTTGCTTCTAATTCTCTTGCTTACAGGATCCAGCGGATTGCAAAGAGCCGAATCAGGACCACAAAATAAAGACCACAACTTCGCTAGTAGTAGTAGTAGTAGTAGTAGTAGTAGTAGTAGTAGTAGTAGTAGTAGTAGTAGTAGTAGTAGTATATTTAGTAAAATCTTTAATTTATTTTGTTTTGTTTGTTTGTTGTTATTATTATTATTATTATTATTATTATTATTATTATTATTATTATTATTATTATTATTATTATTATTATTATTCCTCTTTTTTTTTCTTTAAAAAGAAATAAAAGAATTGTGTGCTGCTGTGCGTGCTCAATGGTGTAAATATGGTCAGTGACGTTTTGTTTGTTTTTGCTGAAGTTGGGTGTAGCCCGAAATATTCAGATGGTGTTACTGTTTATTTGTGTTTTTTTAAATCGATTTACCAAAGTTTTCAGATGATTTATGGAAATTTCCGCCTGCCACGCAACATTTTTTTAATACGTATTTCTCATTAAAATACATATCATTGAAATACAAATAACAAATTTACTGTATCACTCAGTTAAAAAAAAGAATAATATTGCTATGATATAGTTAAATAATTGCTTTTGGTGCTTGCAATAAAAATGTCACTGTTTTTGTAGACCATTATAAACTTGCTTTGACTTGTTGTGCTAAAGGGACATCAACGTATCCATAGCGCTTAGAAATTGTGTCATGGTTTTATTGTTGATATAGATGTGAAATAATTATCGTTGGATGTGTGCATTATGTGTCATGTATTAATTTTACTCTTTATTACTAATTGTGTCAGTATATTAATCATCATAAAATAATAATAATACTAACTGCTTCAAAATGCGAATCTCGACTTTACTTACATCATGAAGCTGTGCAGATCCAAACAGAATTAGATTTAGAAGCAACGGCGGCTATTTTTATGCACGGATGTTTTACCACAGGCTCTGAAGTCTTTTCTTTCGTCTTTGTAAACTCGTGGGCCTTCTACATACGTACGTAGTATATCTAGTATGTAATCGAGGCCTACGAAAGACGAGACTTCCCAGCCTGTGGTTTCACGTAGTACTGCAAGCATTCGTTCGTAAAACATCGGATAGCTTCGCTCGACTCGGAGAGCTTCGTTCGACTTCGGGAATTGCCTTTTTCGGCGAATGACTGGAACTAGGTTGGAAAAAACAAGTTCGCCTCCGGACATGAAACATAAAAACATTTATATCTTCAAATGTTTTATACAAATGTGAGTGTTGCTTGTGAACTTTACATTCACGTAACTTTCAATTATTATCACACAGCCTTTTTTTTAAAACACAATTAAGTGAGTCGACTCCCGCAGTTTATAAAATTATGTGTAATGCCTGTGCCCCGTGGGTTCGGGCACTGAATAGAATAGACCCAACGTTTCCCGGCATGTCGCAATATGCGACTATTAGGGGTGATGTCAGCACGGCATCATTGGGCGAAAGTCTTCTACACATGGACTCTCACAGCAGACATACAACTAAGAATACAAGGCAGGGAGAAGAGGTGCTACAGAAGACTTCTGGGCATTTCCTATACCTAGCACATCACCAACAACGACGTACGACAGACCATCACACAAGCCATTGGACAACACGATGACAGTCTCACAGTGGTGAAGAAATGGAAACTCCGATGGTATGGCCACGTCACCAGAGCATCAGGCCTTGCAAAAACCATCCTGCAAGGCACGGTGCAATGAGACAGATTAAGAGGGAGACCAATAAAGAGGTGGGAGGACAACATTCGAGAATGGACTGGCTTGACATCTTCCTATACGCTTGTGAAACATTGACACTCACAACAGATCTACAACGAAGAATACAAAACATGGAGATGAGATGCTATAGAAGACTTCTGGGCATTTCCTATACCCAACACATCACCAACGACGAAGTCCGACAGACCATCACACAAACCAATGGACAACACGATGACATCACACCAGCTCAATGTCTATATGAGCAGCACTCTTTAGTGCCTACACATTTTGCTGGCTGCGGTCTATTTATAGCTTGCCTGCACCCTCCATTCCAGTAAAAGGAAAGGAAAGGAAGCATCGGCGAAGCTATTTATAGCTAGCCTGGCTGACCTAACCTCAAAACTAAAAAGCTTTGGTTGAGTCGGTGCGACATTCTCACAGTGGTGAAGAAATGGAAACTCCGATGGTATGGCCACGTCACCAGAGCATCAGGCCTTGCAAAAACCATCCTGCAAGGCACGGTGAAATGAGACAGAAGAAGAGGGAGACCGAAAAAGAGGTGGAAGAACAACATTCGAGAATGGACTGGCTTGACATTGAGCGAAGCCATTATGGTTGCTGTAGCAGGATCTGGCTGTTTGTGGAGTGGCCTTTACCACGGATCCAGTCCCTTGTCATCAATCTTCCCAAAAAGGGTAACCTTCAGGAGTATGAAAATTACCGCACTATCAGCCTCATCAGCCATCCCTACATACTCAACAGTTTGAAACCCAAAGCTGAACAAATCATAGCTGAGGAATAAGCAGGATTAAAGGCAGGACGAAGTACCACTGAACAGATTTTTTTACCTCAGAATAATCTGCGAGAAATACCTACAGCACCAACAACATCTATATCATGTGTTTGTAGACTTTAAGAAAGCGTTTGAGCAAATGTGGAATGCAGCTCTGTGGGCAGCCATGAGAGCGTACAACATCAGCCCTAATATTAATAAAATCATCAAAAAGCCTGTATGACAAGGCTACCAGTGCAGTCCTCCAGAACAGCGCTATTAGAAACTGGTTCAGAACAACAATCGGTGTGCTGTTCTCTAAAACTCTTCAACATCTTCATAGAGCGCATCGTAACAGATGCCCTTGCAGATCATCAAGGCACAGTCAGCATATGGGGTAGAGCAATCTCCAGCCTCCGATTTGCAAATGACTTTGAGGATTGGCTAGAGAGGAACAGGAACTTGAAGAGCTTATAGATTGGTAATAAATTCAGAAGGCCAAAATGATGACCATCAACACCAATGGCATCAACACGGACATCTGTCACGTCACCCGAGTGGGTTCCGCGACGTCACCTCAAATAGCGAGTGAAAGGGATAAAAAAAACTCAAACAAAAAAAACTAACACAAAATGCCAGATAAACAATCACACTTTTATTCCACAAACAAACACGCATACACAGGACAATGGGGTGCTAAACCACCCTCCACCCTTATCAAGACCCCCAACCCAGTATATACTAACAGTTACCTCCCTTGTTTAACTGAAAAAAACAGAACTATACATCAACAGATTTCCCACAACAATGTGCAGCAAATAGCAATAAACGATCAAATTCAAAATCAATACAATTCTCAACTGAATAACCAGAGCTGCAAATCTTAGAAATTCAAACGTATCACTATAGCTAGCTTACAGTTCAGAAGCTTTGTTTAGAAACTGTCAGTTATTCAGAGCTCAGTAGGAGCTAAAGCAGTTATTCACACGACATGATGAAGTAATTTACATTAAATAAATGAAGTATGTTTTTAGGTGCGTGTCGTGCAAATCTGTGTGTGCGTGGGGTGGTGCGTGTAGTTCCTGTGGCAAATGGAGACTCCAACGGCGGTGCCCACAGTCCCGAAGAAAGACGTGGCGGTGGTGACGAAGAGACCTGACAACGTCCACACTTCACAGCTGCAAAGGCAGAGGTTCCAAAGCGGATGCACACACGGCACTGTGGTACGGCCGCGGCACGTAAAAGCGTAGAACTATACCAGAGGTAGAAGTAGAGGAAGAAGTGGAAGTAATGGCGGTGGAGAACTACCAGAACATGTTGATACAGTGACGATGGTAGTCATACATACATGCATGCATCATCATCATCATCATCAAATCAGCCCAATCCTGTAGACAAATATAGAGTCTCAACAGTTCGTCTACAAAACTCAAATACTACATAACTGAATACGCCTTCCGCCGCCCGCCATCTTGACCTGGTTATACATAATAATAACAACAATAATATTAATAATAATAATAATAATAATAATACTACAGGATGCTACACATACATCTCAATAACATAATGCAACTCTTGATACTAATAATCCATACATCTTCCATAAGCACAGTCGTTTATATAAATATACATAATTATTACGATTACACTTCAGTCACACAATCCCAATTCATTCCATCCTCATCTCCATCCTCATTGCTATAATACATTCTGATTAGCTCCCTTCATCCATATTATCTCTATCATACTATAACATAAACACGCTCCCCTCATATTCATCACCTTCTTCACCCCTCTCCAGCACAGTACAATTATCTCTCTTCCTTCACATACATCACCCCTCTCTCCCTCTCCCTAACATGCATCTTCATCGTCACTTTTGACCCACTTTAGCAACAACAGCAACGACATTCCCGTTTATGTAAATGACAAGAAAATCATACGAAAATCATACAACATCAATAAATTACTATTTATCAAAATACACCCCTTTCCCCCTCATTCACCATCATTCATTCACGTACGCAGGCTCGAAGTGCACACCACTGAAGAAATGAATTACAGGGTTTTGCTCACCTTTTAAGTTCTCGGCATGTGATACACCCACAACAGGGTACAAAATACAGTACAGTACGGCACACACACTGGTTAGTTGAGTGTCAATTCGTTATTTGGCTAAATGCTAGCTATGCATCAGGACATCTCAATTCTGACGAAGAAATTGAGCCTTGGCAGGTGCCCAATCGAGGACTACACAACCTTAGGACAGAACCCTACATTTATTTCCAATAAATGGCGATTACAATCCTCCTACCACAGACTTTTAGACATTCTTACCCCGACGAGGGGCGTAAGACCTTGGGTGGTTCGAAACAAAAGGAACAATCTACCCTTACAGAAGAACCTAATTCTTGTCTGACACACAGTCACAAAGTTACTTCTGTCTAAAGACTGACCTCTCGCAAAAAGCTCCACATTGACTCTGCCCTACTAAACACACACCAGGCCACAGGTAAGCGGTCGAGTCGAGTTCAGTAACCCCTTCCTAATTCAGCATATGCCCTTTTCCGCGTTATGCACGTGGATCCAGAGATACTTACATTCTTTCATACCCAATAAGAAAACTGCCGATCTATCTATATACACTGCATAGTAGAGATGTGCAACTTTGCACGAAATATAGCTATCTCTAAGTCTAATATGTGCTGAAACTCGTGTCGTCACAACATCAAAGTCCAAGGCCAATCCTTCAACACAGTGGATAGCTTCAACTATTTAGGAGCCATTGTATCAGACAATGGGTCCCGACAGGAAGTCCTCTCCAGGATCGCACAAACAACTGCTGCCCTGACAAGGTTGAAGGCCATTTGAAAATACAGTACCACCAGTCTACATTCCAAGGTAAGGCTGCTGCGCTCTCTTGTCATCTCCATCTTCCTATACGCTTGCGAAACATGGACTCTCGCAGCAGATCTACAACGAAGAATACAAAGCATGGAGATGAGGTGCTACATAAGACTTCTGGGCATTTCCTATACTCAGCACATAACCAATGACAAAGTCGGACAGACCATCACACAAGCCATTGGACAACATGATGACATGCTCACAGTGGTGAAGAAACGAAAACTCCGAGAAAAGCTCAATCTTTATAATGGCACGCTTTCAGAGGATGATAACGTATGCCTATGGAACAACAACAAAAAATTACATACAAAAAGAAATGTTTATTTTTTCGACAGTGGATTAATGCAAACTTAAATTTTGTTAATGATGTTATTGTTAATGGCGAACTAATTTCTTACGAAGGCCTGTGCGAGATAGCGGGCCACGCGCCCCATCGCTTATTTGAATACAATGCTCTGCGCTCAGCTCTTAGCGCACGCGAAGCAAGAGGCCTGAAAGAGAGAGTGACGGATACCGCGCGGCCACTCTTTCCTATCCTACGATCAGTGCCGACTGCGCGGTGTTTACGTCAACAACCTGTAGACACTCAGCCTTGTGCGATCAATTTTTGGCATCGCAAATACAATCTTGCTCTGACTGCGTCACACTGGTCAGTTATAATTAAAAGCACAAAAGAAGAAAGACTCAGACTCCTTCACTGGAAAATTCTACACAATATTTACCCAACTACAACATTCTACTGAATAAAATGGGCATAAAACATTCAACGATGTGCTCGTTTTGTAATGATATAGACTACATAGAACATTTTTTTTGGCTCTGTCCTAAAATAAAAAAAGTTTGGAAGCATTGCTCTGATTATATTTTTGAAAAAACTGGTCAGTCTGTGACGCTGTCGGAGACAGATGCCCTTTTTGGCTACAAACCTGACAAGATTAACCGGAGAGATGTTAGATTTATTAACCATGTCATTATTATTACAAAAATGGTCATAAGTAAATTTAGATATGGTACCCCTTATGACATTAACATTATGTTTGACCTCGAAACCGAATATCGAAAGAAATTTTTAATTTTAAAAAAAAAAGTATAGATTATTTCTATAGGAATAATAACAATATTGATAGTAATGGCAGTATTATAGGGTAATGATAGTGGTAAGAGATAGTGTTGATAGTAGTAGTGGAGGTGGTGTGATGGTGGTGGTGGTGGTGGTGGTGGGGGTGGTGGTAATGATAATGGTAGTAATGTGGTGTAATAACAGTGGTAATAATATTAATTTTATTTAATTTGTTTATCTTTTTATTTTATTTTGGGATCCATCTGAAAGGCCTGGAAAAAAAATGTAATACTTTTAATACAGCATTATAATTGTGCACTTTTTTTCCTTTATATATATATATTTTTTCCCCCTTGATAAAATTGTGCTTAAAATTGATAAAATTGAAATTGTTCATTTCTTATTGTTATAATTAATTAGATTTGATAAAAACCTGTCCATTGCATGAACTAAACCATGTATTATGCATATTTGTTGTTATTATTAAAAAAAAAAAAAAAAAGAAAAAAAAAAGAAAACTCCGATGGTATGGCCACGTCACCAGAGCAGCAGGCCTTGCGAAGACTATTCTACAAGGCACGGTGCAAGGAGGGGGAAGAAGAGGTGGGTGGACAGCATTGGAGAATGGACTGACTTGACACTAAGCGAAGCCATGAGATGAGGGTTGCTGAGAATAGAGAAAGATGGAGTGCGCTGATTAAACGATCATCAGTGGTGCCCCAAGGATCTTTGAGTTACATAATAGAATAGGATAGGATAGGTAGTCATTTATCGTTACCAATGTCAAAGATACAATCGCCGCTCGAAAAGAATGTGGCCGTAACTCATTCAAATTATGATTGAGGTACGGTAGAATTCGGTTCTGGCGGCCGATCACTATGTATTTATACGTCACTTTATTTTGAGCCAAACAACTCACGTGACGCCTTGATCGAACTGAAATGCTTAGAGCTATCTCTGTTATGAATGCAAGTGTATCTTTGTCATCCTGTTCCTCTGCTCCTTCTCTACAGATCCGGCCACCTTGAGCCAGCCAAGTGTGACACTGCACAGCAACTGGACCGTGACAGGGAGAGTGAACATCGACAAAGTGTTCGACTCTGACCACAAAGTCACTTGCAGCTGGTACTTCTCCCAAGGCAACATGGTCAGATTGTGTTCATATTTCGTTTTCAAGACTGTGAAATATTCTAAAGATTCTAATGTATATACTTGTATGTCTAACGTGTAATGTATTAGGCTGTGATTTAACAAGTAAAATGAACCACTTTGGACACCCCAATGGGTGGATGCCGGGGTTCTCTATACAAATAGAATCCCCACTTTGTGAAAATTTAGTGCTTTAAATTCCCACTGTCGCAGTCTTTCTCCTGTGTTCTTTCTCATTCCTACTCTGTTCTATCAATCTACTATACTATCTTCTTCTCATTAAACCAGTCATATCCTATCCTATCCCGTAACTCAAAGGTCGTTGGGGAACCACAGATGATCGTTTAACCAGCGTACTTCATCGTTCTCTGTCCTCAGCTACCCCCATATCTTCGCTCAGTGTCAAACCAGTCAATTCTCGAATTTTGTCCTTCCCATATCTTTTTCTGGCTCTATCTTTTTCTGCCTCCTTGCATTGAGCCTTGCAGGATGGTTTTTGCAAGGCCTGATGCTCTAGTGACGTGGCCATACTGTCTGAGTTTTCATTTCTTCACCACGGTGAACATGTCATCGTGTTGTCCAATGGCTTGTATGATGATCTGTCGGACTTCGTTGTTGGTGAAGTGCTGGGCATAGGAAATGCTCAGAAGTCCTCTGTAGCTCCTCATCTTCTCAATGCTGTGTATTCTTCGTTGTAGATCTTCTGTGAGGGTCCATGTTTGGCAAGCGTATAGGAAGATGGAGATGACAAGGGAGCGCAGCAGTCTTAATTTGGAATGTAGACTGATTGTCCTATCTTTCCAAATGGGCTTCAACCTTGTCAAGGCAGCAGTTGTTTGTGCGATCCCGGAGAGGACCTCTCGCCGGGACCCACTGTCGGCCATCACTCTGGTCCTCTCTGCACCCATTTCCACTCCATAAGCTCCGTAGGTGGCGTCAAGCCCCCGCACAAGCTGTCCAAGTTCCCGCCCCCCTCCAGCCAATCCATCAATGCCATCCGGAGACTGCTCTACACCCTATGCTGACTGTGCCCTCGTGATCAAGGGCATCTGACATGATGAGATCCAGGAAGATGTTAAAGAGTATTGGAGAGAGCAGGCATCCCCGACGCACACCGACCGCTGCTCTGAACCAGCCCCTGATGGCGCCGCCGTTGAGGAACGCACTGGCAACCCCGCCACACAGGCTTCCGATGACTTCAATAATGTTTTGGCCGATGTTGTACTCTCTCATAGTTGCCCACAGAGCTGCATGCCCCCTTGAAGTCCACGAAAACATAAATATAATGTCGCTGGTGCTGTAGGTATTTTTCGCAGATTATTCTGAGGGTAAACATCTGTTCAGTGGTACCTCGCCCCGCCCCGCCCCGAACTCCGCCCCCTCTCCAGATTATTCAAATTGGGTTTTCATCCTGTCGAGTATTATTTTCAGGAGGATCGTGCTGGGGTGTCTGATGATACTGATTGTGCGGTAATTTTCACACTCCTGGAGGTTACCCTTTTTGGGATGAATGGTGACAAATGACTGGGTCAATGGTGTAGGCCACTCCCCACTCTGCCATATCTTGTTACAGATAATGGTGAGGGCATCAATCATCGTTTCCCATCCGGCTTGCAGCAATTCCGCGGGTATGTTGTCCACTCCCGCTGACTTCCCCTTCTTTAATGAATGCACTGCTGCCTAAACGTCTTCTCGGAGAATTGGGAAGGTTTCTTCCTCTTCCCCATTGTAAATGTCAGAGCAGTTCTCTGTCCATCTATCCAAGACTTCTTGTTCTTCTGTAAGTCACCTACCGTTTTTCTTGAAAACTCTTCCAAAACTCCTCATTTTGTGTACGAGCATTAAGTCTGTTGGATCAGCTTGGGACTAATGGACGCTTTCTGCCAAATGGTCACTAGGGCTTCCTATCATATTATAATTAGCAATGTAGGCATTTTATTTGTATGTGTTCTGTTGCTGTCATTCTCATTTGTTTTTTCTTGTTCTTAATCTGTCCTATCAATCTACTATCTTGTTCGCTGAACCAATCACCTACCTTATTTTTCTTGAAAACTCTCCCCAAACTCCTCATTTGTGTGCTATGTTGAGTCAGATTGTGGATATTGGACGCTTTCTATGGTATTATTATTATTATTTAGCAGTTCATGCATTTTATATGTATGTGTTTTGTTAATATTTTATAATGATGTTTATATTGTCTTTTTTGTTTTCGTGAAGGGGGTTCGATAAATTAGAGTATAGCCTCACGTCCCCTGCGTGGGATGCCTTTATTGTAAAGTGACCGGCTGATGTATTGCCTTCAGTGTTACCATTGAGGTTGTTTCAGCAGATCTTTTACTCGGATCGGGCGGAGTCCTCTTTCAACCAAGTTGTGGTCCTGATTCGGCTCTTTGCAGTCCGCGAGACCCTATAAACAATGACGAACTTACTAACTAATCCCTTTCGAGCTTTTGGGGGAATTGACTTTCTACAGAAACGTTGACCGTGCAACCTAAACCATTAATAAACATGATTCCTATATTCTCTTGTTCATAATAAATTAAATACAACACTATTTTTTATTTCCCTTAGTCCTAACCAGTCTGTTCCATGCACCCTCTCTCATCATCCCCCTCTCCACCACATCTCCAACATCTCCGCTCTCTTTAAGAGTGTGCACGCACTCACACACATTGACATGGATCAGTGAGTGTCCAGCTTTTCCCTTCCCCACGCTTCACTTTCTCTTCTTTCCCTTTCCATTGAAATAGTGTTAGTGTGAATATTGGTCTATGAGACATTTGTGAGTGATAAGAGTTAACAGTGTTTATTGTGTCAAGTGACATGTTATATACATTGAAATAGTGTTAGTGTGAATATTGGTCTATGAGACATTTGTGAGTGATAAGAGTTAACAGTGTTTATTGTGTCAAGTGACATGTTATATACATTGAAATAGTGTTAGTGTGAATATTGGTCTATAAGACATTTGTGAGTGATAAGAGTTAACAGTGTTTATTGTGTCAAGTGACATGTTATATACATTGAAATAGTGTTAGTGTGAATATTGGTCTATGAGACATTTGTGAGTGATAAGAGTTAACAGTGTTTATTGTGTCAAGTGACATGTTATATACATTGAAATAGTGTTAGTGTGAATATTGGTCTATAAGACATTTGTTAGTGATAAGAGTGAGCAGTGTTTATTGTGCCAAGTAACATGTTATATACATTGAAATAGTGTTAGTGTGAATATTGGTCTATAAGACATTTGTTAGTGATAAGAGTGAACAGGATTCAGGGCAGGGCGAAGTACCACTGAACAGATTTTCAACCTCAGAATAATCTGTGAGAAATACCTACAGCACCAACATCATCAGCCCTAAAATTATTGAAGTCATCAAAAGATGTATGACAAGGCTACCAGTGCAGTCCCCCATAACAGCGCCACCAGGAACTGGTTCAGAACAACAATCGGTGTGCGTCAAGGATGCCTACTCTCTCCAACACTCTTCAACATCTTCCTAGAGCGCATCATGTCAGATGCCCTTGCAGATCACGAAACCACAGTCAGCATAGGGGGTAGAGCAATCTCCAATCTTCGTTTTGCGGATGACATTGATGGATTGGCTGGAAAGGAACAAGAATTTGAACAGCTGGTACAGAGGTTTGACACCACCTACAGCGCTTATAGAATGGTAATAAATTCAGAAGACCAAAATGATGACTAACAACACCAATGGCATCAACAATGACATCAAAGTCCAAGGCCAATCCCCCAACACAGTGCATAGCTTCAAATATTTAGGAGCCATTGTATCAGACAATGGGTCCCGACAGGAAGTCCTCTCCAGGATCGCACAAACAACTGCTGCCCTGACAAGGTTAAAGCCCATTTGGAAAGACAGGACCATCACTCTACATTCCAAAGTAAGACTGCTGCGCTCCCTTGTCATCTCCATCTTCCTATATGCTTGCGAAGCATGGACCATCACAGCAGATCTACAACGAAGAATACAAAACATGGAGATGGGGTGCTACAGAAGACTTCTGGGCATTTCCTATACCCAACACAACACCAACGACGAAGTCCGACAGACCATCACACAAGCCATTGGACAACACGATGACCTGCTCACAGTGGTGAAGAAACGAAAACTCCGATGGTATGGCCACGGTATCAGATCATCAGGCCTTGCAAAGACCATTCTGCAAGGCACAGTGCAAAGAGGTAGAAGAAGAGGGAGACCGAAAAAGAGGTGGGAGGACAACATTCGAGAATGCATTGGTTTGACACTGAGCAAAGCCATCAGGGTTGCTGAGGACAGAGAAAGATGGAGTATGCAGGTTAAACGATCATCGGTGGTGCTCCTACGACCTCCGAGTTACGGGACAGGATAGGATAGGAAGAGTGAACAGTATTTATTGTGCCACGTGACATGTTATATACATTGAAATAGTGTTAGTGTGAATATTGTCCTATGAGAGGTTTGTGAGTGATAAGAGTGAACAGTGTTTATTGTGCCACGTGACATGTTATATACATTGAAATAGTGTTAGTGTGAATATTGTCCTATGAGAGGTTTGTGAGTGATAAGAGTGAACAGTGTTTATTGTGCCACGTGACATGTTATATACATTGAAATAGTGTTAGTGTGAATATTGTCCTATGAGAGGTTTGTGAGTGATAAGAGTGAACAGTGTTTAATGTGCCAAGTGACAAAGTATATACATACAAAACACCATCATCATCATCATCATCATCATCATCACCATCTCTGTCTCTCTCTGAAGCTCTTCCTCCCCCCCCCCTTTCTCCCCTTTTCTTCCCCAGCCCCCTTCCCCTCTGGCTCACTCGCCTCCAATATGCTTACAATGTTGATATGTTGCTAATAGTTTTGACTGTCTTTTAGTCTTTGACATTTATTCAGAAGTTTGGTCTGAAAATAACTGACTGATACTTGCAAAGAGTTTAAATAGTATGTAAACTTAGTTGTTGCGGTTTTTAACAATTCTTTACAAGTTATGTCTTCGCTCAGGAAGTAAGTCTAGTTTTGAGCGTTGTCTCCACCCTAGTTATTATTTATTGCATTAATTATTGATTCCCCTGTGTTCTCTCCCCTTTTTTTCCTTTGGACTTAGGGATTATCTTTCATTCTTGGATACACATTATTGTATATTTTATTTCTGTGTCTACATATGTGTGTTTAAGATAATTGTTCTGGGAAAGTCCTATATTGGGCGAAAGGTCAAAGTAATAAAAGACACTTAGTGGGAAGATTGGAGTTCTTAATCTTGTTCAGTATATATTAATTTTTTCTCTTCAAGTCAGATCATACTGCTACTGCTAGTTGTCCCAGGAGATACATCCGATTTTCCGCGAAAGTAATACGTTGCGTTCTTTCTTGCAGGTAAAAACGTTCCTGGGACTACGGCCCATTCTACAGAATTTCACTTCAGAAGACGGACGTGAATTCGACCGTGGACGCTGTGAATATAACACGGACCTCTCTTCGTTCACTGAAGGTGTCAACGTCAGTGCCCAAGTGACGGTCCAGCCTGGTGGTGATCCAATCGACGCAGGAAACTTTGCCATAGGTCATTGGCTCAATTTGAATAATATTTGCAATTGGAAAAACACATAATATTTTTTAAAAGTACTTTTAATTGGTCAAGAAATTTCGCGAGATACAGTAAACCACGATTAAAACAGTGTAACACAAGTATTTAATACAAACGTCAACTGCATTTGCTCAGACAATATTTCAGTTCATAACATACTTTTCAAGTGTTCAATTTTAACAGCAATATACAAAGATAACGGAATGATTGTATCAGAAGATGACCTTGAAACATGTTGTATAGTCCTGTTATAGTTGACGTTGTTATCTTTATTATGGAAATCGATGTGTACAAATTGTTAAGATTTTTAATTAATTTTTGTATTGTGTCCATTTATTTCAGTTTTTAGTTGTTTAATATCACTTTGTAGTGAACAGACGTAAAAATCAAAGAATCAAGTGCCAGAGTTTTGACGATTGGTCAGTGTGGTTTCTATGGCAATGTTCAATTAGGTGTGTACCGCCCACCGACGGCGCATTCATAAAATAGGAAATAAAGTTTCGAATCATTGTCCCATGTTTCCAACTTGTGTCCTTCACAACGGCGCCATCGAGAAATAGTTCAGACTAACAATCGGCGTGGGTCAAGGAGGCCTACTCTCCCCAACACTCTTCAATATCTTTCTGGAGCGCATCATGTCAGATACCCTTGCAGATCATAAAGGCACAGTCACCATAGGGGGTAGAGTAATCTCCAACCTCCGTTTTGCGGATGACATTGATGGATTGGCTGGAGAGGGACAAAAACTTGAGCAATTGGAACAGAGGCTTGACACCACCTCTAGAGCCTTTGGAATGGAAAAAAGCGTAAACCAAATGAAGACCAGCAACACGAGTGGCATCGACACGGATATCAAAGTCCAAAGTGAATTCCTCAACACTTTGCACTGCTTCAAATATTTAGGAGCAATTGTATCGGACAATCGGTCCCGACAGGAAGTCATCTGCAGAATAGCACACACAAATGCTTCCCTGACGAGGATGAAGTCCATTTGGAAAGACAAGACCACCAGTCTTCACTCCAAGGTAAGACTGATACGCTCCCTTGTCATCTCCATCTTCCTTTAATCTTGTGAAACATGGACCCTCACAGCAGACCTACAGAAAAGATTACAAAGCATGGAGATGAGGTGCTACAGAAGACTTCTGGGCATTTCCTATAACCAGCAGATCACCAACTACGACGTCCGACAGACCATCACACAAGCCATTGGACAACAGGATGACCTGCTCAAAGTGGTGAAGAAACGGAAACTTCGATGGTATGGCCACGTCACCAAAGCATCAGGCCTTGCAAAAGCCCTCCTGCAAGGCACGGTGCAAGAGGGCAAAAGAAGAGGGAGACTGAAAAAGAGGGGGGAGGACAACATTGGAGAATGGACTGGCTTGACACTGAGCGAAGCCATGAGGGTTGCTGGGGAATAGAAAGATGGAGTAAAGATGGTCTAACGATCATCTGTGGTGCCGCAACGACTTTCAAGTTACAGGATAGGTACGGAAGGATATGATAGGATAGGATGGGATAGAACAGGATAGGATAGGATAGGATAGGATAGGATGTCTGCTACAATGACCAGCTGCACGCTTTCCACATCAGGTGTTCGATCTTTTAGGTTTTAAAATGGCGGCCCACTTGCATCCAATCTATGCATGATGACGATTGTAAAAATGTATTGCGAGGCCGTTTTAATCTGTTTGTATTCTAGTTCTCTTCAACAGCGTTGAACTCGTCTCTCATCGTTGTTCGTCCCCATTTCACACCTATGGAACGTTTCTCGTTGCTAGCGTTAGCGTGCACTTGAAAAAGGGTTACCAATATACAGGGAGTGAATCCGTCCAAGGACAAACGTGTGTGCGTGTGAGTGTGTGCGTGTGTGTGGACGAGAGTGCGTGTGTATTAAGTAATTACTAATAAATGTTTACGGTCGGGCCGGGATAGCTCAGTTGATAGAGCAGTGAGCTCCTGGTACAAAGCTTAGGGCGGGGGTTCGTTTCTCGGTGGCTCGGACATAAACATTAGCTGTGAGCATTGGCCATGTTCCTGTTAGCCTGTTGGTTGTTTCAGTTACATATAGTTTTCCATTCTCCCCCATCCCGGGTCGCCTCAGTCCTCTGATTGTCACAATATGCGCCCAATGCCAGCGAGTGGGCACCTCGGGCGGCTGCAGTTAGATCCTGTATCGGCCAGCTCCTTGAGCAGCCCCTGAGCCGACAAAGAGCTATATAGAATGATAAAGAATAAATAACACTTTTTGTAAGGGTCCCAGTTGGAAGGCTTTGTTTGACTTTTGGCGAAAATGAGTTTAGCCTACAATTGGCATTGGTATGCCATAACTGAATGATGAGAGGGCTTGTGTGGCTCAAACCAACCGAATTTTCCATTTCTGTTCTGACCGGGAGTAATATCCCTTGTTTATTGGTATACCAGTACGTACTACTAGATTATATTTTTTAGCGCTATAAAAGTATCTAGCGGTTGCTATTAACAGGCACAACAAAGGACGGAATTCATTGACTTCAAAATAACTATACTGTGAAAAGAGTGTTGTTGTAGTTTTGTTGTTGTTGGTAGTTAATTTATTTTTTTCAGTGGGCCAACATTTATTGTGAATGCTAAACGGCCGGTTGAGGGAAATGTGAGGAGGAGGGGAGGGGCAGTGTCAAAGTGTGTATCCTTAAGTTTAATGAGTAACCGGTGCATATTACCCCCCACATATTTGGAACTGGGATCTATGTGTGACGGAGTGGGAGGCGACTGGTCTAGCTTGGAATAATGGTACAGGACGCAGTCAATATAAAAATTTCAAAAATAAAAATTCGATTTTCTTTCCGTCTTCTAATAGCGATCTCCCTGCCTTTACACCACCTGTTTGAGTGATGGATGTGTGTTTGGTGTGTGTGAGGGTGGATGAGACAGGTGAGCGTGTATGTTGGTATAGATCGCCGCGCTTTGAGCCAGAATGATTTGGGGAAAGGCGCGTATAGCATCCTGTATTATTATTATTATTATTATTATTATTATTATTATTATTATTATTATTATTATTATTATCATTATTATTATCATTATTATTATTATTATTATTATTATTATTATTATTATTATTATTATTATTATTATTATTAATATTATTATCATTATTATTATTATTATTATTGTCTCCCTTAAGGCCGTCCTTTGTAGGGTTAATCTGGCCATGGGTGGCTCAGGCTGTGCAGAATCCTTGGTGTGAACGTAGGATTATGCGGAACAAAGCGACATGACATATGTTCTCCCCGCTGACCATTCGTCTTCTGCTTTTGGTGGTGAGCATGGCTAAATGGTCGGCTAGGCATTTTGTGCGAGTTAGTGGCAGTGACCTGCAGAGAGTGTCGTAGCACTAGTAGCCAGCAATCCGGGTGAATGACACCATTGTTCGTGCCTCTAAGAGGGTTTGACGCCTGGGATTCAGTTTTAACCAGTATGGTAGATATGGTTCTTAAGTTGGCTGAAATCACAGTAGTGACTCTAGGGCTATTTCATTGACCCTTGATTTGCGTCGTGAGACCATGGGGTCGTGACCCCAAGACACTTATATGGCTGGTGGATTCCTTGGTCCGGTCTGGGCTCCTATTGGGCGCTAAACTATTGTATGACTTACCTACCCATATTATTACCAAATTGGAAGGCTTGGAGTGTAGAGCTTTGCGGACGGCTGCTCTCTTTCTCATGTTACTCCTGTAGTTTTGGTTTACCGGTTGGATGGTGTCATGCCTCTTTGATATACGGACACCCAGGGCTGTGCTTCATACATCGTGAGAGCTGGCCTGGTAGCAAATCATACCTTGGAAGAGCTTAGTCTTCAATTTACGTGTCCTATCTCGGCTGTCGTTTGGTTCGTATCTCTGGATCGATTTCTAACTCTTTGGGTAGTCCCTCTTTATTAGTTAGTCGGATGGAGTTGGTTCCTCCTCCACACCTATCTTGGGAACCTCTCCCGTCTGTTACCATTGCCGAAGATGGTCCTCTTTCTCGCTCTAGCGACCTTCCTCTCTTGACTTTCGTTGTTCGAGAGCCCATATATTCCTTATCCAACACCTTCCGTGTCTTCACGGACGGCTCAGTACTTCCGGAAGGCGATGCCGGCTACAGAATTTACTTTGACGGCGGGGATGCGATTTCGGGGTATGGAGTAAAGGGGAGAGGGGGAGAGAGGCTCCCCCAGGCTCATCTGTTCTCAAATGTGAGTTTGTGGCCATTAGAGAGGCTTGGGATAGTTTGGATAGAAGAGCTCTCCAAAGGGATTCTCCGTGGAGCCCTTCATTGCCTGGGTGGTAATCGTCCTCGCTCCCGTGCCAGACTGGTATATTCCGTATAATAATAATAATAATAATAATAATAATAATAATAATAATAATAATAATAATAATAATAATAATAACGGGTTTTTATATAGCGGATACTCCAGCCTATGACCAGACTCACCACGCTTTACATAGTCATTACATATAAGTACATGCACTCGATAAACCTCGCTTTCGCTACAATACACCAAAAGACAGAACAGTAAGGGTACAAATTATTTACACTTATGTACACAAATTACAATTTACAACTATGTACACAAATGACAGAAAAGACAAATAGAATAGCAAAAACATGTTCACAGCTATTTATATGCCCGGTTAGGCCCAGGAGGAAAAACAATATAAATATGTACAGCCGTGTATACACTTACGGATCAGACAGAGACAAAGAGGAGAGAATGGCAGCAGGATACAGATCATTATGAATAGTGAAGTTTGAAGAGGTGTGTTTTGAGGGCCTTTTTGAATGCTTGTGTTGATTGTATGTTGCGGATATGGGAGGGAAGGGAGTTCTGTTTCCTCTCTGGCATTGGGAGGTGCCTTTGTCAACTTCTACTGGGTTCCATCGCACGTAGGTCTTAGTGGAAATGAGTGTGCTGACGGTGCAGCTGCTACCTGTTCAGCGGGTCTTTCCACGTCATCTCTACGTGTTCCTCGGTCATATTTTGAGGTTCTTTCGGGTCTTGGGTCTAGGCTGCAGAGTAAGTGGGATGGGGATTTCATTTTCTGATGTGCTGAGAGACTGGATTTTGCCTCTTTGCTTGGGCACCGTCCTGTCCCTCTGTTTGCGTCTTGTTCACCCCATCTAAAAGTTACTATGCTGCATCTTTGTTCAGGAAAATGCTATTGCTTTTATCCTCCGGTACAATGTGTTTGCGGGGCCCGTATCGATTTTGACTACTTTGTTCAATTGCCCTATTCTTGTAGATTTTTTCAGTCGTGAGGGCCGCATGCTATGATAGACAGCTGGGTCCAACTGTCTCCGACATGGTGGCCTACTCTCTTGCAACCGAGTTGGACCTCGTTTTGTTACTTGCTCAAGAGATTTTCCACTCGGTAGCTGCATATTTATAGGACTTTTTTGCTTCCACTCAGGGCATCAGCTCTTTTGATACTATTTACACTTAAATAATAATATAGACATGGCCAATGGTCGAATAAATCTTTTTTTCACTTCATAAATGAACTTAGACTTCCTTCGTCCCCCCACCCCCCCCCCTTCTCTCCCCCCTTCAGCCAACCCTAGATTTCGTCAAATTGGAATTAAATGATATTAATAAAGTAAATACATGTACAGGTATGGGACGGTTGTGACCTGGACCCCTCCCCTCGTAGGAGATAGTTGAATGATGAAATTCAAGTTTAAAAAAAAAAAAAAAGTTTCCTAAAAATTATCTTGAATATGACGTGTTTGTCCGAACGCAACCCGGGCCGTTCCTTTAACAAAAAAAAGAAGTGTATATAATAATGCTCTCCATCTTTTAACTCCCAGTGTTTCATCTGGTTGCTCCTGACCGAGGGAATCCCATTTTTTAAGTGTAATATAGTTCGCCCCCTCGTGCAGCATTGTTATTTATTTTATTTCTGATAAAATGGTAAAGGACGCAGTCAATATAAAAATTTCAAAAAATAAAAATTCAAATTTCTTTCCATCTTCTAATAGCGATCTCCCTGCCTTTACACCACCTGTTTGAGTGATAGATGTGTATTTGGTGTGTGTGAGGGTGAATGAGACAGGTGAGCGTGTATGTTGGTATAGATCGCCGCGCTTTGAGCCTGATTGATTTGGGAAAAGGCGCGTATATAGCATCCTGTATTATTATTATTATTATTATTATTATTATTATTATTATTATTATTATTATTATTATTATTATTATTATTATTATTATTATTTGGTGTAAATTAATAACGACAAAGTATAACACCACTTTTTTTGTTCATCATTTCTTTTGTTCCAAAATTTTATTTTTAAAGACATTTGAAGTTATATGTTAGCTTGCCTACATCTGGCGCTTCTCATAGTAACTTGTTTTTTGTTTTAGTTTATCGTTGGTCCTGATAGAACTTTCATGTTGATTTGCCTCCTGGAGGCTCTTCATATATTTTTTTAAAAATCAATTGAACTCTTAACAACATAGTCTCCTATGTGCTATAAAAGTAACCAACGCAACGCAACTATCTACATGCTTCATCGTCTTGCAAAGCAAATAATTTGATGTCATACTCACGAGGGATAAAGACAAAAATAACAGCTCAGATTGGGCCGCGTTATCATGGTAGTGGCCGAGAGCCGGGAATCAAATACTTTACTTGGCCACATTTACACGTACTGTCGGTAAAATAACAATTTTTCTGATTTACTGGCATAAAGGTTTAGTTTGTAGATTTTGATTTGACTTTCGGTCACCAATCGTTTTTGGTTGTTGTTGTCTGTGTGTGTGTGTGTGTGCGCGCGCGTGTGTGTGTGGGTGGATGTGTGTGCATATGTGGGTGTGTGTATGTGTGTGTGCAGTTTAGTCATAACGATTTGTTTTTGTATCATCTTTTTTTCTGCCTCTGTATTGGCAACTGTATTCTTCTATTTTCAACTCTGTTCACTGAACAGCTCGTCCCGGGCCTTTGCTGGTTGACGCTGGTTGTACCAACGTAGTAGCGGAAGGTAGTGACCTCATGTGTCGCTGTGGGCATGCGTCAGCAAAGGAAGGATCGCCGCCGGCTTTTGTGTCATGGTCAACGAACTCTTCTGACCTTCTGGTACTTCGTGACGTCAAGCGAGAGAGTAGTGGGAAGACGTTTGCTTGCCGATCTGTGTGGGGACAAAATGAAAATGTCGTTGACTTCAAGAACTATACGCTGGCTGTTGTGTGTAAGTATTAGTCGACTGCCGGTAGATTGCTCATTGAAACAGGCGCTTAGGGGTTTCTGTAATAATGTAGGGTTTGTTTTATTGTATTTTATTGTATTTTTAGTTTGGTTAAATTCAGTTCAGTTCAGTTTTACTTTACTTTACTTTTATTTTATTAATGGTATTATGTATTTGGTTATTTTAATTGTATTGTTAGTTTTTATATTTTTATTTTAATTACTTTAGTAATTGTGTTTGGTTGCGTTGTAGTGGCTTTTGCGTTTCGTTGCGATCCGATGCCTTCTGGTTCAATCTAGTTAGATCAGATTAAATCAAATCAAGCTTTGAGTTAATTAGTAGCTCAGTTAGTAATTAGGTAGTAAGTAGTTGAGGTGAGTGATTTAACAGAATTTTATAATAAGAAGTAGTCAGTTGTAAAAGTTTGGTTAGTGCTAGATATTTAATAGTTTAGGATGATGATTGTGACGGTGGGTCTATTGCTACTGGGCTTTGCACAATAGAATGCTATTACCCACTCGTCTTTCGTCTGCGGGTATTGGCTAGTTTAATCACCATATGACTAATCTTAATACATTTATATGTTTAGCCGGTCTGTGTGCGGATAGGGTTATAGAGTAGAGATAGGGAGATAATGGTAAAAGATTCACTGACACACTAGCTCTCGCACGGCTATAAAACATAGGTAGTTCAGCCACTTGTTAACAGTAAATACCACACATTTATTTCCTCTACTCTATACATAATTTTCTAAACACTCTCTTAACTTAAATGTCTAAATTCCCTTCGAATAGTTCGCTCCTTGATGGGTCTATGCTACTACTGTTCTTGATATTTGCTACTGTCTCATCATTGGGTTATTTGTTCTGGTTGGTTTTGAGGAGAGTGGACTACTGCACAGTCCTTCTAGATCAGTGTGTGTGCACGTTTTCTGTGGCACTTAGCTGTATCGTTGAGGTGTGTTGATGATGTATCCTCCTTGGTTGTTGACTATTGGGCTATCGGAGCTCAGTGCTCGATGTTTACCTGCAGGCCGAATGTCAGGGTTAACTCTTAGTGGTCTACTTCCTGCATCGGACCAACAAGCCTGCTCGTCTGCAAAATATAAGACGAGTTTCTGCAACACCGTGTTTACTAAGGGTGTGAAAAGCGTCTCACTGATATATATATATATATATATATATATATATATATATATATATATATATATATATATATATATATATATATATATATATATATATATATATATATATATATATATATATATATATATATATATATATAAAAGCGACAATCAATCCTCTATGTTCGTGGTCCACTGGAATCCCCATTCTAATTCCTATACATATACAGATCATGGCTAAAATAAACACATGGAGAAGTAATTAACAATATACACATTCTCCCCACAGCCATTGGCCTGCAATAATACACATAGGAGTAACAACAGTGGGTTCATAGGGGATACCTCATGGTGGCGAAACCGGTCGCGTGCCCACCACATGGTCAAGCAAAGTTTGACTAACATTCACAATGATAAAACATGGCAAGACTTCACAAACATAATCCAACAATAACATCAATAAATCGCGATGAAACAAGAGATTGATCATTTAACTTTTTGACAATGTCAGGCGTTGGCTATACTAGGTTGAATTGATTTTTCACTCATCACGTGCTAAGTCTTTCTGAGAGAGATTTCATCGTGCATTTATCTCGGTTGAAATTTAGACAAAAAATGACTACCTAACGTAGTGGTCAAGCTAAAGCCCGCAAAAAATCTCATGAGATCTGAGCGGGGGTGGTGGCTATACGTCAGCAGGATGAGGTCATTGCCTACCTGAGCCAGCGTTAGTTTACACATGCTTAGTACCGAACTGACTTGTGTCGTCTGCCAGGCATCGATTTTAATTTACAATGGCTACAGCAGGCTGAACTATTGAAGGCGTGAAGCCGTAGTGCAGAGTCTAAATAGCCTCTCGTGACAATGAGGTAGGCAGTTAGTAAATTTTGAGGTTTTGAAGAGGTCGTCAGTTAATAGCATTAGTTTGTTTTAGGTAATTAGTAAAGTTTGTTTGGTTTGGGGCAATCCATTATTCCATCTCTCTTGAACCAGCAGTTATAGGGCATATATTTTTGTGGCCTCGTGGTGCAGTGGATTAGTCGCCAGTTTCCTTTGCGGAAGGTCGCGGGTTCGATTCCTGCAATGGGCGAACGTATGTGGCTTAGGTACGAGACTATTGAGGTCACCGAGGGTTTTCTCTGGGTCCTCCGGTTTCCTCCCTCCTTTCAGTAATGGTATTGGATGCAGTCAGTATAAAAAAAAAATAAAAATAAACAACAAAAAAAACAGTATCTTTCTTTTCCGTCTTCTAATAGCGATCTCCCTGCCTTTACACCACGAGATGTGAGTTTGTTGTGTGTGTGAGTGGGCGAAACATGTGAGCGTGTGTTGGTACGGATAACTACGGATAACTGCGCTTTGAGACTGATCAGTGGTTTGTGGAGAAGCCCGTATATATATTATCTAACCTTTTTATTATTATTATTATTATTATTATTATTATTATTATTATTATTATTATTATTATTATTATTATTATTATTATTATTATTAATTACTGACAAATTACAAATGTTATTTTGTGAGGTACGTACATTATCATTGTACCCGTTAAACCCCCTTTTTTGCTTTCGTCTGTTAAAAGCTACAAATAACATTCATTTTCATTTCCAGATGGACCCAAATCTGTCTCGTTAACTGTGCCACCCAATGGTACCTCCGACCTTGCACTATTGAACTTGACCTGTCAAGCCTTTGATCTTTACCCTCAAGCCCATTTTAACTGGTCTGTCAACTGCATGCCTGTGGTCAATGACCCAATAGAACACACCTCTCGGTGCACAATCAACGCAACGCAAGTGGACCTTCGAGAACAGGAAGTCACGTGCGCAGCTTCGAATTCGCAAATTCCGAAACTTTCGGCGTCGGCGACTTTCCGCTTCGGTTCGAAAGGTTGGTGTTAATGCTTATATCCTGCTTCAAATGCTTTGTTTAACATTAACAATGAACCCTCAAGCACTCGATTTATTGGTCGATTGTTGTTTTATGATGTTGATCGATTAGCCGCTTGAGCCTTTCTTGAGCTGGAAAAGCGCTATATAAAAACGATTGGAAACAAGATTTCTTTATGAATGGATGGACGGGCTTAATTGTTTGGTTGGTTGATGAAATAATTCCCTTTAATATTTCTCATCCGTGCGGGCAACATTTGTTTTTTTCTCTTTCTCAGCGAACAACGCGGCAGTCTCAGAGCAGGCTGGGGAGGGATGGGGGAAGGATGGAGTGATGGGGTGGGAGTTGGGGTTGGGGAGGACTTGAGCTATGATAGGTTTATTTTGGGTATTTTAACTCTCGCCCGATGGAATGGATATATATATATATATATATATATATATATAGATATAGATATAGATATATATATATATATATATATATATATATATATATATATATATATATATATATATATATATATATATATATATATATATATATATATACATATATATATATATATATATATATATATATATATATATATATATATAGGCTATATATATATATATATGTACAAGGTGCGGTTGGGTCGACAAAATGTCTACCTAAATGATACTTTTACTGCAGGGCTTCTTTAAGGCGACCAAAATCGGTCGACCTAATGTTTTTGCCTCTGCCGGCTAAACCAATTACCAGGGAAAGATAGTAGTTTGCGCTATTGAGGATCCAGTGTCGACCGTCCTTGACCGCTACTGAAATTTAATTTGAGAATAAATATGAATGGGAAAAGCTACACTTTGTATATGACCATTTATGGCGACCACAGTAAAAGTTTTCATTATGTTGACCACTGTATTTTTGGCATTAACTTTTTAAAGAAGATCTATATCTTTGTGAAATTAGTTCTTTTTTCAATTCTAATATGCACTGACACAATATTAAAGTTTGAAGTCTGTGTGTTTAATAGTTTTATTTTACCAAGAAATTACCTCTGCTTTGGACCCAAATGTCTATATCTTTGTTTGAGAGAGAGAGCGCTCTCTCTGACCAATGTGACTTCGTTTCCGTGATGATGTCATTTCCTTTCTGGGCGCTTGCGTTTACGCTTGGATTTGTGAGGATGAAATACAAAAGTAAGTGATGCTTTTTAGTACAGTTTCTTAATTTTAATCTGTTTTATAATCTATCAGTGCATTGTTATGATCAAACACACCGGCTATGTTTATTAACCTGGAAATTTTGGGTTGTTATTGATCGGCTAGTCCTACAACTGTTTTTTAAGACTTCAATTGTAGATCGACGAAATTTGGCCCAATGCATAGCGGTAGACTTCACACGAAGTTATCAACTAGTTCGCAAGTTACGAACTTTGAGCGGTAGTTCGTAATGCATGAGCGAGTAGGCCGCACCTAAGTTACCAACAACGGGAGTCTACATCGGAAGTGGACTACTAGCTCGAAGCTAGTAACTACGCGAAAACAAACATGGCGTGCGTTCTTTCGTGTAGGCAGCAAAATCGCCGATTGCTTCAAAGAAATCGAGTATTTAGAGACATAACACATCCATTTGAGGTGTGGTATAATAGTCAATTTCTAAAAAGATACTGATTGCCGAGAACATGATTTTAGAGCTAGCCAATGTGCTAGACAGCATCGAATTTCCCCCTTGCAAGAAATAGGTCATCAGCCCATTGTTGCAGTTGTTGTACTCCGGTGATACGCCACTGGCTGTAGCCTGACACATGCTTTCAAGGATATTGTTTACATTTGCAAAAATAATACAACTATAAAACATATCATTCATGACTGCAGTGCAACAATATATTCCACATAACATTCATACTGTTCAAAGTATTTTTTTTTAAAATTGACTATTGAATAATAGCGAAATCTTTCAGTTATAGTCCTGTTTGACATTTTCAATAAACATTACAATCATAATATTTCATACACAGTCATCGCATAAAGTTGACTTTAATTATGATAAAATTACATAAGATTGACGTCACTTTGTTTTCCCGATGTTAATATGTCATTATTTATTCATTTATTTATCGGAGATTCCCATGCCTAAAAATATCAGGTAGGCCTACGTCAGAACTTCTTAGTCAACAGATGGGTTGGATATGTGCATAGCGCTCTACTGTAGTTCGCAACTATTTGAAAGTTTATAACTTCAAAGTTTGTAACTTTCCGCAATTGAAGTCTGCTGCTATGCATCGGACCCTAAAGACTGCCATCTTACTCCATAGCGGCAAGTACGCGACTTTGATCTCAGCTTAAACTAGGCAACACATTTTTAAAAATCAATATTAATATTCAGATTTAAAATCATGAACATACACAATTTTGCCGGGATTTTACCGTTGAACTGCTATAACAAACGAACGTTGTGGCCAAGTGGGCTATGGTGTGACTAACTTGCCTTGTCCACAAGCCAGAAACTAATGGTGCCTGACAAGTTTGGGTTCGATCCAGCATCTGGGCGTTATGTTTCTCCGAATATTATTTACTTTCGACTCGGGCAACGTCTCGGGGGTTTTATCCGGGTACTCCGTTTGCTCCCCCAGCAAAATTTAAAAACAAAAAAATCACAAATAATGTTAGAAAGGTTGGGTTTGGGCGTGCCACAGGCTGCGACGACTACGCCTTCCCCATGGTAGGCGGCCCAGAGTTTCCCGATAGAAAGGGATAAAATAGACAGCAACAACAACATAACATAAAACTGTCCTTCGCTGAGGCAATCACCATAAGCAAAGAACTCTGTGAATGCTTACCTAGGGCTGCCTATACATTATCACCTATACATTTTGTCGCCTGCAACGAAGTGGAAGAACGATGTATTTCCAAGCTTATAAAATAATTACATTTGTTTCAGAACTCAGGAGGAATAAAAAAAAGGAATACTGTAAATTTACATCAAAACTGATATATTATGACTAATATTTGAATTGTTTTTGTTTTTATATGGTCCGGAGTGTTGTTGATTCCTTGGAACGGTATTGTTTGTCATCTCGGTCTTTTTGTTTCTCATTATATTATTTAAATCTGTTTACAATTTCAGATAATGTCAAAGAAATTACTTCAAAAATTATCACCAGACCGACAGGTGAACATTTTTAAAAGTGCTCTAGGTAAGTCTTTTCTGTAAAAACAAACAAACAAGCAAACAAACAAAACCCACATTTACTCATTAATTAATTAATAAATATTATTAGTCTACATTGGTCTTGTGTTAACCTAGCTTTGGAGTGACCACCCCCACTCGTCCCCTTCTCCCTTCCATTTTTTGTGATTATATATATTGCTGTGTTATCATCATGTCACTCTATTTATAAACCGATTAGCAATGCCATTACTGGAAACTGTTCATTTGTAGTTCTTTTTAATAATTTATAAATCGTATCCAGATAACAGTTTATTATCTAATAAAAACATCTGTATAATTCTTGGGTGCTTTATAAAACATCAGACTTAACAACTACCGAACTGCGATGACCAGCGATTTTGTGTGAATAAATTCAATCTTTCCCGAAATGATATAATTATCATCCTCAATGTTGCATCTGTAACGTGGATGAGTCACACTTGTGTGGCAACAGCATTCCCATTGGGTCCACAGCACGCCCCTTCCACAGTTGAGGTTTGTCTGAGCAACAAAATCCTATCACCTTTGCGGGGTTCAAACCCAGGACTTCCCAGTCTGTAAACCATTGTGCTAAGTACTACACAAGTGCTACTGTGGCTTGTAATGTTACTACTAATATATAAGTAGTACTATTTATTTTTCTCTATATTTCAGCTTCTACAAAATCTAACACAGCTGAGGTTGATGACGTAATATGGATTGCACCTTGCCTGAAGATAGGCCTTCACATTCAGGACAAGAGAAGACAGATGAAGGTAAACTTCTTCTTTTAATGCATCTTTCTTTTCCTTCTGCTATTGGTCCATTCCTATCATATCCTATACTGTCCCGTAACCCGGAGGTCGTAGGGGCACCACAGATGATCGTTTAACCAGCATACTCCATCTTTCTCTGTCCACAGCAGCCCTGATGGCTTCGCTTAGTGTCAAACCAGTCCATTCTCGAATGTTGTCCTCCCACCTCTTTTTCGGTCTCCCTCTTCTTCTACCTCCTTGCACTGTTCCTTGCAGAATGGTCTTTGCAAGGCCTGATGATCTGGTGACGTGGCCATACCATCGTAGTTTCCGTTTCTTCACCACTGTGAGCAGGTCATCGTGTTGTCCAATGGCTTGTGTGATGGTCTGTCGGACTTCGTCGTTGGTGATGTGTTGGGTATAAGAAATGCCCAGAAGTCTTCTGTAGCACCTCATCTCCATGCTTTGTATTCTTCGTTGGAGATCTGCTGTGAGGGTCCGTGCTTCACAAGCATATAGGAAGATGGAGATGACAAGGGAGCTCAGCAGTCTCACTTTGGAATGTAGACTGATGGTCCTGTCTTTCCAAATGGGCTTCAATCCTGTCAGGGCAGCAGCTGTTTGTGCGATCCTGGAGAGGACTTCCTGTCGGGACCCATTTTCTGACACAATGACTCCCAAATATTTGAAGCTATGCACTGTTGAGGGATTGGCCTTGGACTTTGATGTCCGTGTTGATGCCATTGGTGTTGTTGGTCATCCTTTTGGTCTTCTCTGCACTTATTTTTATTCCATAAGCTCTGGAGGTGGTGTCAAGCCTCTGTACCAGCTGTTCAAGTTATTGTTCCTCTCCAGCCAATCCATCAATGTCATCCGGAAAACGAAGATTGGAGATTGCTCTATCCCCTATGCTGACTGTGACTTTGTGATCTGCAAGAGCATCTGACATGATGCGCTCTAGGAAGATGTTGAAGAGTGTTTATTTATTTATTTTATTTATTTAATCGTTCTTATATAGCGCTTTTCCAGCTCAGGAGCTGCTCAAGGCGCTGGCCGATACAGGATCTAACTCAAGCCGCCCGAGACGCCCACCCGCAGCCTTTGGGCGCATGGTCTGACGCCCGGACAACTGAGCACAATCCTGGGCAGCCAGGGATGGGGGAGAAGGACCTAGGAGCATGCTGGGTATTTTCTTGTCACCGGCACTCACCCGTCTAGTACATGAGCGTCAGGATCTTTAAAGTCCGTTATGATGGAATGCATGCGACACAGACTAGACCTCGGTTTATACTCTCATCCGAAGAGTGTTGGAGAGAGTAGGCATCCTTGACGCACACCGATTGTTGTTCTGAACCAGTTCCCGATGACGCTGTTATGGAGGACTGCACTGGTAGCCTTGTCATACAGGCTTTTGATGACTTCAATAATTTTAGGGCTGATGTTGTACACTTTCATTTTTGCCCATAGAGCTGCATGCCAGACTCGGTCAAACGCCTTCTTGAAGTCTATGAACACATGATATAGATGTTGTTGGTGCTGTGGGTATTTCTCACAGATTATTCTGAGGTTGAAAATCTGTTCAATGGTACTTCGCCCTGCCCTGAATCCTGCTTGTTCTTCAGCGATGATTTGTTCAGCTTTGGGTTTCAACCTGTTGAGTATTATTTTCAGGAGGACCTTGCTGGGATGGCTGATGAGGCTGATGGTGCGGTAATGTTCACACTCCTGAAGGTTACCTTTTTTGGGAAGAGTGATGACAAGCGACTGGGTCCATGGTGTAGGCCACTCCCCACTCTGCCAGATCTTGTTACAGATAATGGTGAGGGCATCAATCATCTCTTCTCCGCCTGCTTGTAGCTATTTCGCGGGTATATTGTCCACTCCCGTTGACTTCCCTTTCTTCAGCGATTGCACTGCTGCCTCAACTTCTTCCATTCAATTCAATTTTGTTGGGTCACGTAAACTTTTGAAGTACTAGTCCCTTACTAACAGTTTTTTTTAGGCAAATTCTATTATAATCCAACAACATAACCCTGGAAAAATCTACAGGCAAATGTTATTAATACATAGATTGTGTTGATAGTGCAAAATCAATACAGCACTAAGTGTGTTGAACCACCCCCCCCCCCACACTATTCCCTGCCTTAGGCTGCATTAGTCTACAGATGTATAATTACAAGAAAATAAGTGTCATTGGCTGTCTACCACAGATATTTGTTTCCTTGCTGTTATTCTAAAGTTATAATTTTTGTAACATATTTTTTATTTGTGTATAGTTCCAGACACTGGGTCTTGTCAGGAATGCACCATGCTTGAAGTTGGACCAGCTGATAAGGATTACACGATAACTGAAGGTGAGCCATCTAGACAAGAGAATGATAGATGTAAGCTTTTTATCTCTAAGTTTTTATCAGTTGTTCTTTTACTTCTTAGTAAAAAAAACAACTGATAAAAACTTCATCTTCCATTAAAGTACGTACTTTCAGAAACCCAATACCACTGCACAGGCAATATTTACAGTTAAATTGTAATTGAATCATGAATTTAGTCAACACGAATACAGCAGTAGAGACTTTAGAGAAAACCAAATAGAGCTTGAACTCACCATTGGGATTGATTCCTGTGTCGTGTGGCATTCATTTGTTTTACACATTATAGTCATTAGCTGTCTACCAAAGTTTACACTGCTTATAAATTTTCTAAAACATTTTTTCTGTTTTTCAGAAGTTTTATTTTGGTGGTGCAATATTTGTGTATTGTTCCAGACATTGACGAGCCTGAGGCTGGGTCTGCTCAGGATTCATCATGCTTGAAGTTGGAGCGCCTAGCGCCTGCTAAAGACCACGCCATACCTGAACCTGGGCCCGGTAGACAAGGCGAAGACTGATAAATGTAAGCATTTTATCCTTGAGTTTTATCAATTCTTTTGCTACCTATAATAATAATAATAATAATAATAATAATAATAATAATAATAATAATAATAATAATAATAATAATTATTATTATTATTATTATTATTATTATTATTATTATTATTATTTGATTTATAAAGCGCACTATCAAACAATAGCCAGCTCAATAGCTGAGCTGAGCTTCATTAGTACGGCTCTTGAGGTTTTATTTTGGTATTGCAATATTTGTGTATGCTTCCAGACATTGACGAGCTTGGTGCTGGGTGCAGTCTGAATCAGGATTTTACCATGCTTGAAGTAGAACCGGTTGATAAGGAGGATCAAGCCATGCCAGAAGTTGGATCGGCTGATGACCACTCCATGCTTGAAGGCTCTTCAACTTCAAACCAAAAGAGGACTCGATATAAGAGAAAACTTTCAAATCCGTGTGTTTACTGTGGACAATTTCAATCCAAACTAACTTAATCGAAAGCATAAATATGAGGAAGCTGTGCAAGCTGCAGCAAAACTTCTCCACACAGAGAAAAAATTGGTTTTTACTGCCTTAAAGAAAGAAGAGATATATTTAAAAAAATGTTCAGTTGAAGAATGAAGACAAAGAACTTTTAAGATAAAGAAGTCAGGGCAATTACAGACTCGTTATTTGCAGTGGCTGCAAGGGATTGTTTGGTAAAAGAAGAGTGAGCCAACATAAAAAGACACTTTCAAATACAGGAAACTTAAATAAATAATAATAATAATACAGGATACTATACGCGCCTTTCCCCAAATCATTCAGGCTCAAAGCGCGGCGATCTATGCCAACATACACGCTCACCTGTCTCATCCACCCTCACACACACCAAATACACATCCATCACTCAAACAGGTGGTGTAAAAGCAGGGAGATCGCTATTAGAAGACGGAAAGAAAATCGAATTTTTATTTTGGAAATTTTTATATTGACTGCGTCCTGTACCATTATTGAAGGTAAATTAAATTTTATTATTAAATGCAACCATTGTTGATTTCGTTGCCTAAAAAACTGATTTGTGTGCCTGCTGACTTTCAAACTAAAGTATTAGATCGTTTCAAAGATGACAAAGTGGATTAATCTTTGTCGAAGAGACTTTTGTGCGCTGACCTTGAAGGTTAAGGCCATATCAGGCCTTGCAAGATCATGCAAAAAAAAAGGTTATCGTACAGTGGAATGGCTGTTTATTTAACCCATAGTATGCAGCAACAATGGGTTATTTGATCAGACATCCATGAGAGATCACGCGAGGGTCAAGGTCATCACAAGGTCAAGGTCATCCCAAGGGTTTTTTTGGGCATAATGCAACTTTAGCTGTATTTATTTGATATTACATGAGTGTATTTGGAACCGGAGGTCAACGTCAAGAGCATAGAAAGATCAAAGTCGGTATTTTAATTTTATTGCCACCATTATTTTTTTCTGGACACTCATTTTCATGTTAAATATTGCGAGTTCTATATGCAGCATGTGAGTCACTTGGGCTTTGCCCTTTAAGTTTTGATGAGTATTAATTAGTAATTTTCTTTTATATGTGTGAAACAGTTTGTACTCTCTCTCTTGCCCTCTCCTATTTTTGCTTTAATTTTGTGTATTTCGTTTTAAAGTATTGTTTTGAGATTTCATTACTCATTGTACTTTTGTTATCTTTTTGATGTCCTATTTATTGCTCTTTTTTTATTTTGTGTGGATATGTGAGCGTGCATGTGTTCCGTTTGCCTCCTCCTCCCATCTCCTCACCCACACCTAACATAAACGCCTGAAATTAAACGTGTTTCGCTTTGCATTGATTTGTTACATATGTGAAATAAAAGCATTATATAATGCAATTTGATTTTTAACAACAGCATTATAAGACATTAATTGTTGAAGTTATTGTGAATATGGACTGAATTTTGTTTTTGGTCTCTCTCTCTCTCTCTCTCTCTCGCTCTCTCTCTCTCTCTCTCTCTCTCTCTCTCTCTCTCTCTCTCTCTCTCTCTCTCTCTCTCTCTCTCTCTCTCTTGTTTTTGGTTTAGTTTTATATATTTTGTTCTAACATATTGTCTTGAGATTTCATTATTCATTGTACATTTGTTATCTTTTAGATGTACTATTTATTGTCATTTTGAAATTGTGTGTGGGTGAGTGAGTGTGCGTGTGTTCGGTTTGCCCCCTCCCACCACTTTTCCCCAATCCCTTACACAAGGGTCTGGAATTAAACTTTTGCCTTGCATTGTAATATATGCGAAAAAAGCATTATATAAAACAACTTGATTTTTAACAACTGCAAATTACAAGACACTAATTGTTGAAGTTCTCGTGAATAAATAAAGACTTAAATTATTCAAGTTCTTAATCAGTCAGTCTCTCTCTCTGTATGATTCTCTCTCTGTGTATGATTCTTCTTTCTCTCTCTCTCTCTCTCTCTCTCTCTCTCTCTCTCTCTCTCTCTCTCTCTCTCTCTCTGTATGATTCTTCTCTCTCTCCCTCTCTCTTTCTCTGTATGATTCTTCTCTCTCTCTCTCTCTCTCTCTCTCTCTCTCTCTCTCTCTCTCTCTCTCTCTCTCTCTCTCTCTCTCTCTCTCTCTCTCTCTCTCTCTCTCTCTCCAGGGTCCGCACAGGTCTGTGAAGTCTTTGAAAGTTTGGGAAATTTGAGAGGGTGTTTTCCAGTCTGTGAAAGTGTGAAAATTGAGCAAAACTGTCTGGGTCAGTGAAAGTCTTGGAAAACTGATTCAACAATCTAAGCACTTGTCTTTGCTTGGTAAAAACGATGTGCAAAATAAAATAAAAAATTTTTAAATACATAAATAAAATGAGAAGCGAATATTCCCGAATCTGGAAAATTCAAGAAGTCTACTTTCAGTTTCTAATGTTTCATTTCCGGTTTCTAATTATTCATTTCCGTTTATTGACATCCGGGCTTCTACATCAATGTTTGGCGCCGCGTGTGATCGGTAATATTTTACACTTTGTGCGCAATGCCGGACTCATGTTCGTTTCGTGATGAATGGTTGGAAAAACCAGAATATACAGCTTGGATTAAAAAATTAGAGAATATAAAGGAAGCGTTTTGCAAAGTATGCCAAACAAAACTTCACATTGCTTATAAAAGGTGAAGGGGCTTTGAAAAGCATCCTTACAGAAAACTGCAGACTCTAAAGCAGAAGATGCTGAAAAACATAACAGATTGGACCTCATCTCACAGTCCAGTCAGTGCCTTGAGAAAGAAAGCAAAAGACAAAGAGGAGAAGAAATAAAGGGGGTGGAGAAGCTGATCCAAGAAAAATCCGTTGTTTGAAAGAACATACATTTTGTTTAAATAGTGTGCATACATGTACAGTAATCCTCCACCCCCGCCCCAACCCCCACCCCCAAACCCCCCCCCCCCACCAAAAAAAAATCTGCTTCTTGAAAGAACATATATTTTGGTATAAATAGTATGGCAATGTACAGTAGATGAATAGGCCTATATCAACAGAAACTGCTGCTGAATCAGATATTGGACGATGCATTCATTCGGATCTTGTGACAAGTAACATGACTGAAACTAAAAAATAATGTGCATGCACTGAGAGCTGCAGGTAAATAATTATTTTCTATTTATGCTGCTGCCATACATATGCATGGGATGGAATACTGGTTTATATTTCGTTTGGAGTTTGCTGCGAATTGAGTCAGTGAAAAAGTATGTAGCGGTTGGGAAAGTTTGGGAAAAGCTTGGGAATTTTGAAACCACTTTTCTGTACTGACCCTGCTCTCTCTCTCTGTATGATTCTTCTCTCTCTCTCTCTCTCTCTCTCTCTCTGTATGATTCTTCTCTCTCTCTCTTTCCCTCTCTCTCTCTGTGTGTGATTCTAGAACATGTAAGCACTATTAATTTTCTTGCATACCCACAAATGCATAATTAAAATAAACAAATAGAAACAAGTGCTATAAATAATAAAATAATACATTACAAAGTGTCACATATTCCAAACAATTCACAACTTCAAACTATTTTTAAATGCCTTCATTGCACATTGTTTTTATTGCTTACCACTTCAAAAAGTCATAATTTGGATAAAAATATTCAAATGCAAAACAGAAAATTAATGATACAATAAAAGCACACACAAATAAATTACTAAGGAATTTATATTATGTTCATTACGATTGTTAGACATGTGATTATTACATTTAAAAAACTGAAAATCATAGTGAAAACAATACACAATTCAATATTTTTTAACAAGTATGATTCTTTCATTTTATCATTATTGTTAATATACACTAGTACTTATCATTTTTACTATGTTTTATTGTTATTTACTTTACTGTAGTTTGCATGCTTAAGACTATTAAGAGGGAAAATGTGGTAGACAAAAGCAGCAAGAACCCATAAAACGTTTACTAAGATAGTATAAGTTGTCTTAACAAGCAAATTTACTTTTGTCGACATAACAGTTTAAATTATGGTATATATGTTATGTCTACCTAAGCGGTAATTTAACCGTGGTCGACTTAACAGTGCTAAAGTACTTAGTAAACAGAAGGTCGACCACTTAAAATTCTATATGTGTTGTTATTTGATGCAATCATAAAATCTTATCCATTTAGTCATAGAAGGAAAAGACAATGAACATAGTTAAAGGACATCGTCACAGATTTATAAAGACCAAATATAGCCATGGTCGACTTATAGCATATATTTACTGTGGTCGACCCATGTGCACATTTGGCCTTATATATATATATATATATATATATATATATATATATATATATATATATATATATATATACATGACTCTCATCCGAAAGACGATCATGGTGATGATGATGATGATGATGATGATGATGATGATGATGATGATGATGATGATGATGATGATGATGACGATGATGATGATGATGATGGGGATGAAGACATTCAATATGATTGACTGATGGATTATGCAGGTGATGGAAGTGATAAAGACAGTGGTGGACTTCGTACAGGCACATTGGCTGGAGGCATCGTTGCGGCTGTTGTTGTCATCGCAATTATCATCGCCGTCGTTATTATCCGCAAGAAGAAAAAGGGTACGTACATATGCGACTTCATTCATTCTGCTTGTTGTTGTTGTTGTTGTTGTTGTTGTTGGAGGTGGTGGTGGTGATGGTTATGGTGGTAGTAATGTTATTGTTGTCCTTCTTCTTGTTGTTGTTGTTCTTCTTGTTGTTGTTGTTCTTCTTCTTCTTGTTCTTCTTCTTCTTGTTCTTCTTCTTCTTCCTCCGCATAATCATCTTGATCAATATCATGATCTCATGATCATCATCATCATGATCGCATGATGATCAATATCATCATAATTTTCTTCTTCTTCTTCTTCTTCTTCTTCTTCTTCTTCTTCTTCTGCATCACCATCATGATCAATACCATGGCATGATCAGCATCATTCTTGTTCTTCTTCTTCTTCCTAATCAGTAAAGACAAAATCATAATTGTTTTAGGGAGAAAACCGGAAGTAGGCAAGAAAGATGGTGAAGGAAGTGAAGACGAGCAAGGTACGTTATTATGGATGTGATATTTTTCGTAGTAGTAGTAGCAATATTGGTAGTAGTAGTAATATTGGTAGTAGCAGTAGTAATATTGGTAGTAGTAGTAGTAATATTGG
>CM072520.1:59905237-59925237 GCA_036898135.1 Oncomelania hupensis
CATACTACAGAGCTATATGTATGTATGGGTATATATCAGTTAAACATACTACCGAGCTATATGTATGTATAGGTATATATCAGGTAAATATTTCTAAGCAACTTTCTTACATTTAAAAACAAAAGAATTGTTTGTCAGTTTGTTTTCACATATGATTGTATGCATAGATGGCAAGCCAAAACTAAAGGCATATTTCTCGTTTCCATCGGACAATAAAATTGAATTGCATTGCATCGTAGTACTATTGTTATTGCTTTTCATTGCATTGCATTGTATTGTGTTGAATTCGCAGTAAAATTGTATCGTTTATAATACATGTTTGTGTTGTTTCAAGATGATGACGTTTGTAATAATGGTTTTGTTTGTCAGAATTACTTTGCATTATAACATGAATTAGTCCTAACGATGTTGATTTGTATTACAAAATTATTTGGCATATGATATTCTGCGCTCATGCAATCCATTGCACGTACTTTAAAGATGGACGATCATCTCTTAGAGGGGTGAGGGTCAGGTACAAAACTTTAAACAGAATGGCACGGTGGCCTAATGGTAGAGCTTTGGCTTGCGGATCTGGAGGTCTCAGGTTCGAGCCCAGGCGGGGCATTGTGTTGTGTCCTTGGGAAAGACATTTTACTCCCGTTTCCTACTCATTCGGATGAGAGTATAAACCGAGGTCTAGTCTAGTCTGTGTCGCATACATTCCATCATAACGGACTTTAAAGACCCTGACGCCCATGTCCTAGACGGGTGAGTGCCGGTGACAAGAACACACCCAGCATGCACCTAGGTCCTTCTCCCCCATCTCTTGCTGCCCAGGATTGTGCTCAGTTGTCTGGGCCGTTATTACGATGCGCCCAAAGGCTGCAAGTTGGCGCCTCGGGCGGATTGAGTTAGATCCTGTATCGGCCAGCGCCTTGAGCAGCTCTTGAGCTGGAAAAGCGCAATATAAGAACGATAAAATAAAATAAATAAATAAATGTCATACGCCCTCCTCCACCCCCTGTTTTAAGTTATTGTTGCATGTATGGACATCTAGTGGTCCATCATTCCAAGCTTTCGTTCTGCTTCTTCAGGATAAAGGGGACCCAGTTAGCTCATTGATGTGCACCGTGTATTAGGAATGTCTGGTGATAACATTGCAGCAAATACTGGCCATTGTTTAAAAGCCGTTAACAGCCTGGAGATGGGAAAACAAATTAATTTAAAAAAAATTGAGACACTGCGCTCCTACTCCTTCGGATGAGAGTATAAACCGAGATCTAAACTGTGCAGGCACGCATTCCATCGCATGGACTTTAAAGATCCTGACGCTCATGTCCTAGACAGGTGAGTGCCGGCTACAACAAATACACCCAGCATGCACTAGGTGCCTTCTCCCGCATGCCCGGTGGCCCAGGATTGTGCTCAGCGGTCTAGGCGCCAGACCATGCGCCCAAAGGCTGCAAGTGGGCGCCTTAGGCGGCTTGAGTTATATCCTCTATCGTCCAGCGCCTTGAGCGGCTGGAAAAGCTCTATATAAAAGGGATTAATATTAAATAAAAAATAAAGCCGAATCGCAACAATTACGCCAACAAAATAAACAACTTGGAAAAGGCTGATTGTCAGCTATGGGTGCAAGTGCTTGGAAATACATTTGAATGGTTTGCCGTCTTGTTTATAGTTGTTCGCATACAGCGCTTTACCAGCTCAAGGCTATGTATGCACTGTGATATTGCTTGTACTGTCATGATTTTCGCGTTTAACAATAACTTTGGGTTGCAATGTGATTTTGCTCGAACTATTAATTACAATAACTAACATAACTTGCGTTTGCAATAATACTTTTGTTTGGACTATAATATTGTTTGAAAATACTACCGGGTCAATTTGTCTCAGATTGAAATAATTTTGACCTCAGTGTAGTTTCTCAAGCTGTATTTTAAGATTGTGTAGCTTGGTTGTAATTTTGTCTAATCAGCGCAACAACAACAACAACAACAACAACAAAACCACACAAATAAATGTAACCATTGGCTGTTGGTCACAGGAGAGCATTGGTTTCGCAGATAAATACATGTCCACTTATTACAGAGTTCTAAGATAACTTCCGTACGATAAATTGTAGTGTTCAACAACAGACCAGCGGAACGAATAAGACCAATAATCAGCAAGGCGAAAGTAACAAGTTCGAGGGCTAAGAGAAAGTGATTGGCGAGTGGAGGTTCACAAATATATTTTTTTTTAAAAGATGATTTGCTGATATATTCATAGGCTTTGGATTGCTGTTTACACCCCTATCGGAGAGCCTTCAACTCAGTAATGAGGAATTAAGGGCGACAATCCGGAGGCTTTGTTTACTTTTGGCGAGAAAGCGAACACGGGTTTACCCTTAAATTTGTATTATTCCTATCCTATCCTATCCTGTCCCGAAACCCGGAGGTCGTAGGGGCACCACAGATGATCGCTTAACCAGCATACTCCATCTTTCTCTGTCCTCAGCAGCCCTGATGGCTTCGCTCAGTGTCAAACCAGTCCATTCTCGAATGTTGTCCTCCCACCTCTTTTTCGGTCTCATTCTTCTTCTACCTCCTTGCACTGTGCCTTGCAGAATAGTCTTTGCAAGGCTTGATGATCTGGTGACGTGGCCATACCATCGGAGTTTCCGTTTCTTCACCTCTGTGAGCAGGTCGTCGTGTTGTCCAATGGCTTGTGTGATGGTCTGTCGGACTTCATCGTTGGTGATGTCTTGGGTATAGGAAATGCCCATAAGTCTTCTGTAGCACCTCATCTCCATGCTTTGTATTCTTCGTTGGAGATCTGCCGTGAGGGTCCATGCTTCGCAAGCATATAGGAAGATGGAGATGACAAGGGAGCGCAGCAGTCTTACTTTGGAATGTAGACTGATGGTCCGGTCTTTCCAAATTGGCTTCAACCTTGTCAGGGCAGCAGTTGTTTGTGCGATCCTGGAGAGGACTTCCTGTCGGGACCCATTGTCTCATACAATGGCTCCTAACTATTTGAAGCTATGCACTGTGTTGAGGGATTGGCCTTGGACTTTGATGTCCGTGTTGATGCCATTGGTGTTGTTGGTCATCATTTTGGTCTTCTCTGCACTTATTTCCATTCCATATGCTCTGGAGGTGGTGTCAAGCCTCTGTACCAGCTGTTCAAGTTCTTGTTCCTCTCCAGCCAATCCATCAATGTCATCCGAAAAACGAAGATTAGAGATTGCTCTACCCCCTATGCTGACTGTGCCTTCATGATCTGCAAGAGCATCTGACATGATGCGCTCTAGGAAGATGTTGAAGAGTGTTGGAAATAGTAGGCATCCTTGACGCACACCGATTGTTGTTCTGAACCAGTTCCAGATGGCGCTGTTGTGCAGGACTGCACTGGTAGCCTTGTCATACATGCTTTTGATGACTTCAATAATTTTAGGGCTGATGTTGTACACTTTCATTGTTGCCCATGCAGTTGCATGCCAGACTCGGTCAAACGCCTTCTTGAAGTCTATGAACACATGATATAGATGTTGTTGGTGCTGTAGGTATTTCTCGCAGATTATTCTGAGGTTGAAAATCTGTTCAGTGGTACTTCGCCCTGCCCTGAATACTGCTTGTTCTTCAGCTATGATTTGTTCAGCTTGGGGTTTCAAGCTGTTTAGTATTATTTTCAGGAGGACCTTGCTGGGATGGCTGATGAGGCTGATGGTGCGGTAATTTTCACACTCCTGAAGGTTACCTTTTTTGGGAAGAGTGATTACAAGCGACTGGGTCCATGGTATAGGCCACTCCCCACTCTGCCAGATCTTGTTACAGATAATGGTGAGTGCATCAATCATCGCTTCTCCTCCTGCTTGTAGCAGTTCCGTGGGTATGTTGTCCACTCCCGCTGACTTCCCTTTCTTTAGCGAGTGTACTGCTGCCTCAACTTCTTCCCGGAGAATTGGGAGGATTTCTTCTTCTTCTCTGTTCTCGGGACATGCTAGAACTGATGGGTCTCCATTTGGTGTATGGTTGTATATTTCAGAGCAGTACTCTGTCCATCTGTCCAAGACTTCTTGTTCTTCTGTAAAGCATATGCCAGACTTGCTTTGGATCGTGGATACTTTGGGCTGTTTGATACTTGTCAGCCGCTTCACAGTCTGGTAGGCCTTTCATGCTGTTGTTCTTGTTCAGACTGTTCTCTATTTCCTGGCATTGATCTTCCATCTAGTTCTCCTTTGCTGTGCGCATGCCTTTTCGGATGTCATTGTTGATTTTTCGGTAGACATCAGCTCCATGTGAGGTGTTCTTTTTCTTTTTCATCTCTCTTCGTTTATCACACAGATCCAAAAGTTTAGGTGTGATCCACGGCTTCTTCTTTGGTCGGTGCTTGCCAAGGATCTCAGTGGCGGCATCTGTCACAGCTGAGTTGAAGGTGGTGGTCATGGTGTTGGCAGCTACTTCACCAGTCCCCAAAATGAGCAGTGGTGCAAATTTCCCTCCAATTGTGGCCTGAAATAGTTCTGCCACCTCTGAGTCTTGCAGTTTGTCCAGGTCGAACTTCAGTCTAGTGCACTCTGCATTATTATGACATGACAAAGTGGGCTTTCGTTGCTCAAACCAACACTACAGTTAGAATGTTCCAGTTCTGTTGTGGCAGGGAGTGATTTCGCCTGTTAACTAACTGTACACCAATACCCTAGCCGTTTTACCTTTGCCCGTATTTATGAAAGAACCCCGCGGCCTCGTGTGCGTCTTTGGTGTTTGCAATAGGGAAAAGATCTATTAAATTAACAAAAAAACAAAAACTTACCGAAAATATATTTTTCTTTCTTTCTTTTGTTTATTTTTTAAAAATGTGTTCTGCCTCCTACCGGCGTTGGTAGATGCTTTTTTAAAGTCAAGATGGATGGCGAGCGGTTGCTAATAATAGCCACAACAACTCAGATTTTATTGATGAAAAAACAACAACTGTACTTTGGAAGGATTTCTTAACTGTCTTTTTAATTGTAAGCTAACGGTTTTCAATGGAACAACACTCACTGTGACTTTTAAAAGAACTTGTTGAGGCGTGGTCACAGTGGGTCCCTTTAATAAACTATTTTAAATACTATCTTTGTGTAACATTTGAAAGTTGTTCAATATGATGTCATACTCACTTTAGTCATTCACGTATCCTGTTAGTATGTCCAGTTTGTCTTGTTCTTGTATGCATTTTAAAAATAAACAAAATGTGCCATATTTTATATTATAATTATTTTTGTATCCGTGTAATACGCGAACCGTTATTCCGTTATTACCTCGCCAGCAGTCTTTCTAACCAATACCTTGTTCGAAACTACCTAGTTGATAGCAACCCTAGATTTTAGCTACAGCATTCTCTTCTTCCAAAGTGAGTTACTTCCCATTTCTGTTGACGACCAGCCAAAATGGTGGATATATATATTTTTTGTTGTTGTTTTGCATGATGTTTTTTTGGGAGTACTTCAATCAAGCTTCTGGTTATGTCTCTTTAGCAAGTCAGTCACTTACTTTTCAACAAGCTCAGTTGATACACTGACGAGCTGAGTATCTATGGCAACATTCCAAAACGAAAACCAATGGCAGTTGAGAAGGGGGGGGGGGGGTGGATCTTTCCTGTCATTCCTTTTTTGTTTTGCCTAGGAAAATTGTATCTAACTAATGATTGATTGAGTGATTGATTGTTGCTTTAGGTCCAGCGGACTCTTCCGAGCCAAATCAGGACCGGACAACCCCCGATCCGCATAAAAGATCTGCTGAAACAACCCTAGTGGGAAAATTGAATGCCCTCCACCGACCAGTCACTTTACAATAAAGACATCCCACGCAGGGGACGGCTGAGGCTTTACCCCAACTACTCGAACCCCCGGTTACAAAAACAAAATAGAATACAAACATCATTATAAATTATCAACAAAACATATACATATAAAATGCCTATATTGCTAAATAATAACATCATAGGAAGCCCTAGTGACCACCCGGCAGAAAGCGCCCAACACTCCCAAGCTGATCCAACAGACCTCATACACAAACAAGGAGTCTTGTACAGGAAGAGTTTTCAAGAAAAAAGGTAGGTCATTGATCTAGCGAAGAAGAAGATAGTATAGCAGAGTGATAGGACAGAGCAGGGATGGGAAAGAGGAAATGAGGAAGACAGCGACAGTGGGAATTTAAAGCACTAAATTTCCAGAAAGTGGGGATACTATTTATACTGAAACCCCCGGCACCCGAATTGGTGCCGCAGTGAATTGGTCATGCCTACAAAGTCAAGACAGGTTTTCAACTGGGGCTTTCACTTTTCCCTTTATAGGTTAGAACAATCTACAGTGGCAAGATTGCTCATGACCCCAAGGGGTATCTAACTAATAAGGATTATATTCAAGACACTGTCAATGAAACCTAGTCCTGTTTCTTTAGGCGAGACGACCAATACCTGTTTTCCACACACACGTTTCCTCAAACCATATTGTACAGTCTGTTTCAAGACCAAAGATGTTGATAGTTCTGACCCCTTTGTTCAGTGGGTTCGATACATTAGAGTACAGCCTCAGCGTCCTCTGCGTGGGATGTCTTTATTGTAAAGTTACTGGCTGGTGGAGTGCCTTCAGTGTTACCACTAGGGTTGTTTCGGCAGATCTGTTATGCGGATCAGGGACGAGTCCTCTTTCAGCGAAGTTGTGGTCTTGAGTTTGTGGTCCTGATTCGGCTCTTTGCAGTCCGCTGGACCCTGTAAGCAATGAATAACTAGCAATGAATAACTAACTAACTTTGCTCAGTATTAAAATATAATCTTGGTTGAAAAAAAAACCCACAAAGATGTGTTTTGTCCAATCTTGGTGTATATTGTGTGAGTGCCAGTGTGTATGTAAAAAAAAGACTTTTAGCATCAGTGTTTCCCCCTACGTTTAAATACCTTTTTTTTAAATGGGCGTTCTTTTAGTAGTAATACAGGCTCTCTTTTCAACATTATATTAAAAAAATTAAATAGAATTTTAAAACCCGTTTAGACCTGTAATTCAACGAAAGACCATCCTGCAGAAAGTGTTTGCAAGCAAAGCATGATCAGAGAGACGTAGAAGAAATAATTATTGTTGAAACGAATACCTCATATTCAGTAGACTGAAACCTTGTTCTCTATATCTATTGCTGGCTATATTCGTTCATAAACAAAATATTGAAACATCTTCAAATGGAAATGGCGCTCTATTTCCAATCGAGCTGCATTCAACCAAGTCATATTATGTTAAGTTCAATCAAAACCAGTTAAGTTCAATTCAATCCAGTTAATCTGAATCCAATTCAATTCATTTCAATCCAGTTCAATCCGTGTCCATTCAGTTCTATCCAGTCCAATTAAATTCAATTCAACAATTATTTAATATCATCAAAGGAATTAGTTACAGCATTTTATGTGGCATGTGAATTCCAAAAAAAAAAGCAAAATAAACGATTAGATTTTAAAAATGAATGACCACTAGCATCAACAGAATGTCATTGTCCCCAGGGTTTCATAACACATACATAATTAGTTTTATCCCAAAGTCCTTTCCCCGTCGATGCAGTACTAGGCTTGTAAAACTGTTTATTGCTATGCAATATTACACGCACTCATATTTCAATAAGTAAAACAATATGTACTCACTTGTTGATGTTGGTGTCTTGTATAGCGCGATCTTCCACGTCGGTAGCCATGCTCATTGCGCATGCAGTGGGTTGGCTGTAGGGAGTGGGGAGAGAGGGAGGAGAGAGTGACCCAAAAATTATAGATTGTCGCAAACCTGGGTGTTACTGGGTGATCACTACTGATGAAGGACTACCTTGACTTTCATGACTTACCCCAGAACATGGTTTTATTTCAATAAAAAAAACCTAAGGTACACCATTTACTTCCAACACTTCACAAACACATAACACGTTTTTCCAAGTTCGATTATTTTATTATATTCCGTTCATTTTTCTCCGAAATCGGAACGATAATTTGGCGATACTTTTTCGTCGTGGTTACCGAAAATGTTCTTGCTTTCAATTATTTTTACTTAGCTCAAAACTTCGTCCTCGTTGAAATCGTTGACAAATGAAGAAATCCGGAACTAGGTGAGTTGGTGGAAAAGTTCGTAAAAGCTGGAACTTGACGTCGATGTCGCCGTTAGATCTAAAGGCTGTCCATGACCCACCCGTGACTTCTGTAGCCCTCATTAACGTACAGTTCCATCTTAGAATCAGTCACTCCGATCATAAGCCAGACGTCATCGAAGAATCCAGTGCCAGTCTCAAAGATGACATCGTCACAGATATCCCAGACGGATAATACCACAAGATAAAAACACCTGCCGAACAAAACTAGTCTTAGATATTTGCATGAAAATTATTTCCATACAAACTTAAACTCCTTCAGGTCCGGCTCTGCTTGGAAAAACATGTTACGATTAATCAACACATCAGTCCCCTGAAAACCAACTGCATTCAGACGAACCAACTATCTTTCTCTGGAAAAGAAATGCATTCAAACAAACAAACTATCTTTCTCCTCTAGAAAACAAATGCATCCAATGAACAAACTAATTCTCTCCTCTGAAAAATACATATATTCAATGAACAAATCATCACACGTATCAATCTTCTTGGGAAATCATCTTGAATGAAGAAAAATCTAAATATTTACCCTACGGTGCCAGAATTCAGCTAAAGCTGATCAAACGTCGAGGAACAACTATCTTCCTGGCCCAACCACATCTGACATCATTCAGCCTCCAGCTAAACTGTCGTTGGCACCCCACAGAATAAGTTGCCTCGGAGCTTGGGTAGAATCTTCCCTGTCCAGTCTAGATCTCTTTCCCAACTGATTGACAGTTTTCCTAACCGATTTCGCCTCTGTTTCATTTTACTAAGGTTTACCATACTTTTATCATTAAAACAACCAATGAAAATTTCCCAACGCAAACAAATGACCTATCACCTCAAATATTATATTTTATAAAATTAATAGTTCACAACCTCTTTTCTTTCCCTAAAATTTTATTATTGGCATTAATCACAATCTTTCACACAAAAGAATTATCGAAAAAAATCGTCCATTTTATTCTTTTTCCAGGAATACACAAAATGGCGATTGACACGCAGAAAAATTGACGTCATATTTCTAAATCTAGCACACTCTATAAAACAATTTGCACTTGGAAAATAAAAATTCTCGCGAGCGTTTCGTTTCGCGACATTACGCCCCTCCTCTTGAGCTGAAACATCCATGTTTAAGCTATTATTTTACAAGTGCAGTCGACTCAAATAGTCTGCGCCAACGTTGTCTTTCCCTTTGATAACTTTGACTGTGAAAGAATACTGTTGCAGCTGGAGAGCCCACCTCATCAGTCGACCATTCTCAGTCTTGGTTTTCTGCAAATATGTGAGTGGTTGGTGGTCCGTCTCCAAAGTGAAATGTGTTGAGTACAGGTACTGTTCAAACTTCTTGACAGCCCATACCACTCCCAAACACTCCTTTTCGATGGTCGAGTAGTTTTTCTCTGCACGGTTAAGCTTCTTGCTTGCATAGGCTACTGGCTGTAACCCTTGCCCTTGATCTTGCAGTAAAACTGCTCCCACTGCAACATCTGATGCGTCACTCCTCAGAGTAAATGGTTTGCTGACGTCAGGTAGCAATAACACTGGTTTGCTTACCAAGCAATCTTTGAGTTTAACGAATGCTGCTTCACATTTTTCATCCCAGGCCACTTTTTCTGGTAGACCTTTCTTTGTCAAATCAGTCAACGGAGCGCTGATTTCCGCATAGTTGCTGATGTATTTCCTGTAGAACCCCACTAGTCCTAGGAATGCTCTGACTTCCTTCTTTGTGATCGGTCTGCTGGCTGACCTGATTTTCTCTGTTTTGTCATCATCAGGCATGACTGTGCCTCCACCCACATGATGACCCAAATAGTCTAATTCCCCGAAACCAAAGTAGCACTTAGAGGGTTTCGCTGTAAGACCTGCCTCCTCCAACCTTTTCAACACAGCATCAATGGCCTCTACATGCTGTTCCCACGTTTCAGTAGCAATGATGATGTCATCAATGAAATGTTCAATATCATCACGCTTCAGAGGTTCAAGTAGCTTGCGCATCATTCGAGTGAAAATAGAACTCGCAGTCTTGATTCCGAATGGAAGATAAGCGAAACAGTACTGTCCCATGGGTGTACTAAACGCCGTTTTCGGTTTATCCTCTTCTTTGACTGGTATTTGCCAATACCCTTTCGTCAAGTCTATCTTTGACAAATAGCGTGCTTTCTGCAATTTTGCAAAGATTTGTGGCACATCAGGAATAGGTTCCGAATCGAACTCTACCTGCTTGTTGAGGCTTCTATAGTCAATACAGAAACGTATTTCACCATCCTTCTTCTTCGCCAACACAATCGGACTATTGTAAGGCGACACTGTTGGTTCTATGACCCCCAACTCCAACATGTCAATGACCTCTTTCTTCACTGTTTCTACCTGCGCAAATGGTAGCGGGTATTGCTTCACATGCACTGGCTCTTTTGACGTAAGTTTGAATTCACATTCTTCGATTTTGCATTTCCCTGGTATATCTTTAAGCACATTTTCTCTCCTGTCGCAAATAGACAAAATTTCAGCCTGTTTGTGCTCGTCCAACTCAGGGTTGATCTTCACGTCTCTGGGACCTTCTTTTGCATGCAATGTAAGCATGGGAAAACAATCTATGCCTAGTGCTCCCATCTCTTCATCGCACACATCGTCAACCACAACGCTTACTTCCTCCTCATCTGTCTCCATGACCACCGCGTTTGGCTGTGCTTCATCCGTTCCTGTTTGCTTTCCGTCACGTTCGACGTACAATTTCAGCAAATTCGCATGTAGCAGTTTTTCATGTCCCCTTATCTTGATCCTGTAGTTGCAGCTGCCCACTTTCTCCACAACTGGATAAGGACCTTTCCACGTTAGCTGCAGCTTGTTGTGTTTTGCTGGCAACAAAAGCAAAACTTTGTCTCCGACCTCAAATTTTCTGTCTTTGGCCTTCTTGTCATACGCCCTTGTGTACCTGAGCGCTGCCTTGCTGAGGTTGTTCTTGGCAATTTCACAAGTTTTCTCGATTTTGTTCGTGAGATCCGTGATATGACTAATCGTGGATCGCACTTCCTCTCCTGCATCTTCGTTTGTCCACACCTGACGTAGAACCTGCATAGGCCCTCGTACTTCACGCCCATACAACAGTTCAAAAAGCGAAAATTGCAAGCTTTCTTGCGGTACCTCCCTGTAGGCAAATAATAAGGCTGGCAAAAACTTGTCCCAGTCTTTGGGCTGTTCTTGACAAAGTCTCTTCATCATGTCCTTGAGTGTAGCATTGAACTTCTCTGTCAAACCATTTGTTTGCGGGTGAAAGGGTGTAGTATGGATCCCTTTTATGTTGAGAAGCTTGTTCACTCTCTCCATGATTTCGCTTGTGAATTGGGTACCCCTATCTGTGATCACTTCCTTAGGAATTCCCATTCTGGTCCAATAGATCCACAATGCCTCGCTCACTGTCTCTGCCCTAATATCCTTCAGAGGTGTCGCTTCTACATACCGCGTGGCATAGTCAACCATGGTCAATATGTATCGATGACCCCTGCTGGACGCTGGTAGTATCGGACCAATGATATCTACCCCAACTCGCTCGAAAGGTGTGCTGATAAGCGGCATGCTTTTCATCGGAACCTTCCTAGTGGCTCCCTTCCTCGTGCTCCTCTGACACACGTCACATGACGCACAATAACGTTTGACGTCACCACAGATACCCGGCCAATAGAAATCACGCCATATCCGGTCGCGAGTTCGGCGTACTCCTTGATGTCCCGCCATCGGTGTATCATGAGCCAATTTGAGCACATCTGATCGGTACCGTTCTGGTACTACCACTTGTCTACATGGTTTACCTTCACTCATGTAAACTCTGTACAAAATGTCTTTCTTCCACTCGTAGTGGGTTTCTTGCTTGAGCGCTAGCTCTGCCCTTTCCCGAATCTTTCCTAAAGTCGGGTCTGCCTTCTGTTCCCTAGACAGATCTTCAGGACGTACTTGCCCTAAGTCAATCTGCTTAGGAATCCATGGCTTGGCTTGTGCTTGTTGCTTCTCCTGCAACCTGGTTTGTACCGGTGCTACAACTTGTTCCTCCGGTTGCTCTACCAACGGAAACAATGGAACTTTGACCTCAGTCCCGTCTGTCATCTTTCTGCTATTTCCTATCAGAACTTGATGTACCAGTGTCTTCAAAACCAAAACACGCGTTTCTCCAACGAAAAACGGAGTTTCCAAATTCACCACAGCAATGGGCACTTTCTTTCGCTTGGATGAATCTGCAAGTGTCACGTTCTGGTATTCACCCGTATACTTGCTTGAGGAAACTAAACTTGAATCCACCAATATGCTACTGGCCCCTGTATCCCTAATACCTTGAGCCTTTACTCCATCCACTTTCAATTCACAGTTCGGTTCATAGCCGTCTTCACTACATCGATTACATGGTTTCTGTTTCTGGGTCACGTTGACCGCATTCACAACAGCTGACGCTAGGTTTGAGTTTAGTCTGTTTCTATTCACATTTGCCTTTTGGCAATCCCTCATCAAATGTGGGCCTCCGCATCGAAAACAACCTTTGAAGTTTTGCTGAGACTTGTTCATTCCTGACGCACCCGCGTTGCCAGGACCTGTCGCTTGACCACTCACCCCTCCACTGCGTCGTTGTCCCATGTTCGAATTCTGCGTTTGCTGGTTAACCCTGTGACGGTTATCCATTCTAGCACTTGGTTCAATGGGCCGCCTCGTTGCTATCGGACCTCCAGCATTCTGCGCATCTTCATACGTTTGAGCATGGACCACCACTTCGTCCACACACGTAGGGTTTCTCTCCCTAATAAATCTTGCCTCCTCTTGAGACACTATCTCCAACATTTTGTCCATGAGAATTAAGTCTTTCAGCTCACCTGATTTTCCTTCTTTCTCAGACAAATCCACCCATCTGTCCAAATACATCCCCATCCTGTTCCTACACTCCCTGATGCCTTCATGACTGCCCCGCTTGAATTCTTTGAACCTTTTCCGATATGTTTCAGCGGTCAGCTGGAAACGCCTCATGATCGCAGCCTTGACCATGTCGTAATCCATAATCTCCTCATCAGACATCTCAGTGTAGACCTGCCGTGCTTGGCCTCGAAGCTGACCAGACAGTCTTATCGCCCACTCATCCTTGTTCCAACCTGACAACGTAGCGATACGCTCAAACTGTTTCAGGTAGACCTCTACATCGTCCTTATCATCCAAATAAGGTACATTCACGTTCAAACAGCTCCTCGCTGTCCTTGGCTCCGGATAAAAATTTTGATTTTGGTCCCCATCATCTGCAGTCCACTCTTGCGCCTTTCTCAACTCAAACTCGTTCTGCATGGCCATTTGTTCCAATTTTGCCTTGGCCTCTCTTTCTTCCCTCATAATGCGCTCTTCTCGTTCTTCACGTCGGAGCTGGTCCTCCCGTTGCTCCTGCCGTATCCTCTCTGCTTTCTCTTCCTCTTCCTTTCGGATCCTCTCTGCTTTCTCTTCCTCTCTTATCCTCTCCGCTTTCTCCTCTGCTTTCTCTTCCTTCTCCTTCCGGATCCTCTCCGCTTTCTCTTCCTCCCTTATCCTCTCTGCTTTCTCTTCCGCTTCTTTCCTTCTATTTTCCACATACTCTGCCAGATCCTTATCTGTCAGACCCAGGATGATCCCATCCTGCTTGTAGGCTAGCAGCGGAGACTCAGTCTCCATCTGAACTGGTTGCTGCCTCGGCATCCTCCTAGCCAAACTTTCCCTAAACTAATCCTGTTTTACTACACGTAACCCTGGTAGATAAAACCACAGACTATTTAGGCCTCAAGCGTACTTGCCTTTCCAAAGGTTAAAGTACTACAACGGACACGCCTGCGCTCTAGCCCCAAACGGCTATTCTATCACAGCTATCCTTACGTGAACGGTTATACACTAATAACACGATCACCGACGATAATCCACCACCTTTCAGATTATCATCCACGCTTAGTCTCCTGGTTAAGTAAAACGTCTAACTAGACCCACATTTACTAACCAGCACTACCAATTACCACAATTGGTTAAACTGTCAATCGGACACTACCGAATCTGACTTTCAGACCCTCAACTAGAAAAAATTCTTGGTTAGAGGTTTGACCTGACTAAGCAACACAGAGCTAATTAGGTTGACCCCTCACCGATCAATACGTAACCTCTAGCCTGTCTTCGAACAACACTGAAACTATACAATGTTTTCGGAACATCCAACTTACTTAAAGTTTAAGCTGGAAAACTTACTTTCAAACTATGACCGATACTTTACCCTACATTCTCCATCAGGATAATAAACGTCATAGGTTGCAGAAACTGTTCAGTCTAAGTATACCTTCGACCAAAACACTAGTACCTACGTACAACAGCTATTGCAAACTCTGCAATCAAAGGTTCGAAATTTTGGAAAAGTAAAACTTATACCCAAAATATCTTTAATCCTACTACGGATAATACCGGTCTTCACTGTTCAACCGCCAGAATAAATAATTTCAAACGAGATGATTTCCCTGAAGATACTTGCACAGCTGGGTTCTCATACAATATGTAACCAGTGATGCACTAACATGTTAGCAGATATAATGCACATTTTATGTAAGCAATGACTAGCAACAACATAAAACAATATTTTACCTATACTGCTCTCTAATCATGCTCATGCAGACGTGCAACAATTACATCAAGGTAACCACAACTTGAAGCAAGAACTTATTATTATGGAAAAAATTATGAAAACTCGCTGAAGTGTTGAATTTGTAAAGTATTGGATTAATGGTGCACCTCTGACATTAAAAAAATGAATGGCTCGTTACCCCCAGAATTTTCCCAAAAATTCTTATCCCGGACGAGCCCCCAGAATGTCGCAAACCTGGGTGTTACTGGGTGATCACTACTGATGAAGGACTACCTTGACTTTCATGACTTACCCCAGAACATGGTTTTATTTCAATAAAAAAACCTAAGGTACACCATTTACTTCCAACACTTCACAAACACATAACACGTTTTTCCAAGTTCGATTATTTTATTATATTCCGTTCATTTTTCTCCGAAATCGGAACGATAATTTGGCGATACTTTTTCGTCGTGGTTACCGAAAATGTTCTTGCTTTCAATTATTTTTACTTAGCTCAAAACTTCGTCCTCGTTGAAATCGTTGACAAATGAAGAAATCCGGAACTAGGTGAGTTGGTGGAAAAGTTCGTAAAAGCTGGAACTTGACGTCGATGTCGCCGTTAGATCTAAAGGCTGTCCATGACCCACCCGTGACTTCTGTAGCCCTCGTTAACGTACAGTTCCATCTTAGAATCAGTCACTCCGATCATAAGCCAGACGTCATCGAAGAATCCAGTGCCAGTCTCAAAGATGACATCGTCACAGATATCCCAGACGGATAATACCACAAGATAAAAACACCTGCCGAACAAAACTAGTCTTAGATATTTGCATGAAAATTATTTCCATACAAACTTAAACTCCTTCAGGTCCGGCTCTGCTTGGAAAAACATGTTACGATTAATCAACACATCAGTCCCCTGAAAACCAACTGCATTCAGACGAACCAACTATCTTTCTCTGGAAAAGAAATGCATTCAAACAAACAAACTATCTTTCTCCTCTGGAAAACAAATGCATCCAATGAACAAACTATTTCTCTCCTCTGAAAAATACATATATTCAATGAACAAATCATCACACGTATCAATCTTCTTGGGAAATCATCTTGAATGAAGAAAAATCTAAATATTTACCCTACAGTGCCAGAATTCAGCTAAAGCTGATCAAACGTCGAGGAACAACTATCTTCCTGGCCCAACCACATCTGAAATCATTCAGCCTCCAGCTAAACTGTCGTTGGCACCCCACAGAATAAGTTGCCTCGGAGCTTGGGTAGAATCTTCCCTGTCCAGTCTAGATCTCTTTCCCAACTGATTGACAGTTTTCCTAACCGATTTCGCCTCTGTTTCATTTTACTAAGGTTACCATACTTTTATCATTAAAACAACCAATAAAAATTTCCCAATGCAAACAAATGACCTATCACCTCAAATATTATATTTTATAAAATTAATAGTTCACAACCTCTTTTCTTTCCCTAAAATTTTATTATTGGCATTAATCACAATCTTTCACACAAAAGAATTATCGAAAAAAATCGTCCATTTTATTCTTTTTCCAGGAATACACAAAATGGCGATTGACACGCAGAAAAATTGACGTCATATTTCTAAATCTAGCACAGGCACTCTATAAAACAATTTGCACTTGGAAAATAAAAATTCTCGCGAGCGTTTCGTTTCGCGACATTGATATATATAATGATGTTTAAAGAGCCTTTTGAAACAGATGGGTCTTGAGCAACCTTTTGAATCTCGCGAGACTTTCTTTCTGATTCAGCTAAAGTGGCAGTGAATTCAAAAGATAAAGTGCAGAGTTTGTAATGGCTCTGTATTCCTGTAACGGATGGGTTTTGTGTATTTAATTAAATATCTATTTGAATATACTAAGTTTAATCTAATGAATGAGTGTGTGAGTGTGGCTGTCTGACGCTCAGTGTAAAGGTGTGTGTTCTATCTCTGTTTACTTTAACTTCTCATCCTTCACCACACACATGCTTACAGACAAGGACAAAGTCTACACAATTGTTTCTCTTTGCCCTTCTGTTATGCTATTACTCATTCAAACATGATCATACACATTGAACCATTTACATATATACATTAAATTCACAGATACATCAAATCATACAATTATTTCCAGTGTATAAATAAATTCACACAGACAATAATTAAGTGCACTCAGTTAACTTAATAAGTTCATCCAGTCAATTTGATACGTGCACACAGTTTACTCAGTAAGTTCACGCAGTCAATTTGATAAGTGCACACCGTTGCTTTCAGAGTTCAACACTAGCAGAAGTCGTTGTCCCTTTCTGAGGACGTCACTCGACTCTACACTTTTGCATTAGCACCGACACCAAGATTTCACTTTGATGACTTGGAGATTCTAGAATTCACAGTTTGTTTACTAACCGTATTTCGCGGATCAAACACTCCCAGCGTGGAATTATTAGACGACGCTGGGGTCACAGCCACACACACCGAAGACGCCGCAGATGTCTTCGTGGCGTAGATCCGGAGGTTTACTTTGGCACCGTTGTTGCACTTCTGCCCCAGTGATGATGCACGAAGGAGAGTCACGGCGACGATGGCGTCCACATCCGGTTAAGTAGGTGATGTCATGTGGACCAGATCCATCCGCCGCACATCAGGGGTTCTTTGCTCCGTAACCGCCCCGCTGTATTCTTTATACAGCTAAAGTAAGTCCTAAAGAATCCGGTCTTTCCCAGAGCACCCACGAATACGTCCTGTCAGTTAGGCTGATGTTTCGTCTCTCACCTAACACAGTTCACAAACTATTCGAAAATTAACGCAGTGACGTCATCACGTCTTCATACACAAATGTGTACGAACTGCGGTCGTTACAATCCCATAGTCTTTTATTTACGTTGCATTTTCTAACACTTGGCAGCCTGAGACGACACTGGCCTGCGGAACGAAGGTTACGATTTGGCTGATGGCGGATGATCAATTCCCGCAAATACACTGAAACAGCACTGGTCAAGCAGCTTTACGTTAAGGACAGTATCTTGTGCTCAATTCTGTTTTCCACTTGAAGCCAATGAAGATCATTTAACACAGGGCCAAAATATTCTCTCATTTTTCTCCTAGCAACTATTCACTTGTGAAAGCAATACTAACAATTTCAATAAACAACGGAATTGGATAACATGTTTTAATCTTCTTAATCATCAGACACGGCTGAAGCGAGTTTGTTGAGTTTTGGCTCACAGGTAGACATATTTCAAATCATGGGCCATCTTTGATTAGCAATGCGGTTGAAGATCAGTGGGTCGGGCCGCCGCTGCTTCTATCCTTGACCTGGTCTACGTCTGGGGAGTAGTTCCTTTACGTGACGTGGCTCCTGTCGCTGGTGCATTTTCTGTGAGTGACGTCACTCGTGTGCCTACGTCAAGATGGCTGCCTGGATTCACATTTTCATAGACTCCCGTGTGGCTGCTATCAGTCGCACGAAGACCTGCCGCGAAATCTGCGTTTGTAGGTGATTCAGCATCGTGTTCACCCTCTGCCTGCGTTTTCTTCATTGACGCCGTTGAATGACTGGCAAAAGACGAGGTAATATGACCAGCCTGTCGTACGGCATCATGGGGAATATAATCCAATGTCGCTCCTGTTGCCTGGCGAATATCGATTGAATGCAGGTTTTGAAACCTGTCTCTGTTGGCTTTCTCGTTCCCATTGTAACTGTCTCTTATACTGAGGGACTCGGGTTCCAGTGACTCTGCCGCCATTGGACTTGCGTGTGGCTGCGGAGCGATATGATGAGGCGGTACTTTCCTTGCTTGTACAGACTGTGTGCTTTGCTTCTTTTTTGTATGAGCTTTCTGGCTTGAACGACTGGAAGATGAAGGCGTCGTCGTCGGTTGAGCCACAACAGCTTGTGCTTCGCTGTGAGATGCCAATGGATGGATATAGTCGTCTGGCATTTGTTTCGTGTATGAACACGTTCCAGCTTGCGCGAACAGCTGTACATGCTCAGCAGATGCATTTTCGTAATTGCTCTCCGCAGCGAACACAGAAGCCAAACCTCTAGATGTGCTCGATCCTTTGTCTTCGTTTTTACCAAGATCGCTCGTGGCAGAAGACATCGGGCTAGGGGACCATTGCATCCCTTCGCGTGAACAAGCACCTCCGTGAGGGTGGTCAGGGCATATGACACCTGCGGGACTGACGGTTTGGGCTGTGGAAATTGTAGCAAGGCTAGTCGTGATCATTCCAAGAACACCCGACCCTGAGATCTGTGTGAGCGTAGGGTGCAGGTAATCAGCAGCACTGCTAGTGTGCGAGGGTTCGGAAACAGGTACCGCACGAACAGAAGGTCGGAGGTAGCCATTTTCATCCGTTTCAGAACCAAAGTCACCGTCATTTTCGGGGAGGGCGTATGCTGTGGAGTCACTTCCGGAATCGTCGTTTACACCGGCTGCTTCTTGTTGCATGCTGGCGACACCTCGCTGTGACGCGAGCAGACTTGTGGGTGTTTCCATGGTTCCCGTGACCTTGAAGATGGCGGGGGGTAAGAAGGGAGGGTGCGGGGCACACTCTGTGGGCGTGCTGTCCGAAGATGTCCAGTTGGCGCACCACGCAATCGCTTTGGGGCTGGATTCTGGAACACGATAGCATGCCTGGAGTGAGAGGCGGAGAGACTGCAGTATATTAGCGATCTGTTTACAGTGCCGTGTGTTCAGCTTGATTCAGGAAATAATAGCGCGCGCCTACCATTGCATTTCGCGACCCGAAAAGTAGTCTGTGCACGCTTGCATTCCATCGCACGGACTGTACAGATCTTGCGGATCCTAGACGGGTGAGTGCCGGCTACACAAATACACCGTATCCAGCAAGCACTAGGTCCTTTCTCCCCCATATCCGGTCGTTCAGGCTTGTGCTCAGTTGTCCGAGCGTCACACAACCCCCCTAAAAGTTGCAAGTGGGCGCCTCGGGCGTCTTGAGTTAAGTCTTGTTTCGGAGCAGCTCTTGAGCTAAAAAGGCGTTATATAAGAACGATAAAAATAAATCCTCATCATCCTTATCATCATCATCATCATCATCATCATCATCATCATCATCATCATCATCATCATCATCATCATCATCATCATCATCGCCATCATTATCGTCGTCGTCATCATACCATCATCATCTTCTTGTTCTTCTTGTTCTTCTTGTTCTTCTTCTTCTTCTTCTTGTTCTTGTTCTTCTTTTTCTACTTTTTCTTCTTCTTCTTCTTCTTCTTCTTCTTCTTCTTCTTCTTCTTCTTCTTCTTCTTCTTCTT
>CM072520.1:59930237-60047737 GCA_036898135.1 Oncomelania hupensis
TAATTAATAAAGCACACTAAACAATCCGTAATTAAAAACAGAACAATTAAAATAAAATCAAACGAATTGAACGCTCACCCATTGCGTCAGCATCATGGTTCTTGAGTACAACAGCTCTGAAGTCTACGGTCAACCCTCTGAGGTTTATTCCATAATGGCAAGTTATCACGGCAGCGTCCCCATAACTCGGAGCAAGAGCACTGCATGAAATTTCTGTTGTTTCTGAGGAAGCAGCCAAGGCTGCCAGAAACACTGTGTGGAGAGATAATATATAATATATATGAGAATGATACAATAAAACAAGGTAAAGACCGTTTGTTGAAACCTCTGCTCAATGTTAACATTTAACTTTATCTATCTATCTATCTATCTATCTATCTATCTATCTATCTATCTATCTATCTATCTATCTATCTATCTATCTATCTATCTATCTATCTATCTATCTATCTATCTATCTATCTATCTATCTATCTATCTATCTATCTATCTATCTATCTCTCTATCCATCCATCTCTCTATCTATCTAGTACAATAAATAATGAATTAGTTTATAATTTAGTTAATCAATTAATTAATTTAATTTTATTTTACTTAAATAATTACAGTTTTATACTTACACATTATCATTAAACTTGGGTCAGCCATGATTGACTGTGCAAGAAGCAAACGAAACAACAAGGCTTGCAGTGGTGTATTGTCAGTCAGCTCGGATACAATTTTGTTTGCTAAGTGAAAAGGGACATAAGGAAGATTCTCTTTGAAATAGTCGGCTGGACGGAGAGTGAGGTGTTTCAGGGGAAGGGTGGGGTGGGGTGGGGGGAGCAAGAGAGGAATCGAAACTAGCCAAATGTCGGTCTGTCCGTCCGTCTGTCTGTCTGTGTCGGTCCGTTGGATGCCATATTTCAAGACCTGCTGAATAGATAATAATAATAATAATAATAATAATAATAATAATAATAATAATAATAATAATAATAATAATAATAATAATAATGTTCGTCATTTGTAAGGCGCCATAGCCTAAGGATCAAGGCGCGCAAGGGGTTGGGAGAATGGGAAGACAAGACAGACAAAACTGGACAAAAGATACATAATATACATATGTACAAAATACAGTTAAACTATGAAAAACACAAGCACGCACACCTGCTTACAGTCTCTTGTAAATGACTAATTAAAATATTCCCTAAAAAGGTGTGTTTTTAACTGTGATTTAAAAGAGGAAATGGAGGAAGAATGTCTAATCTTGTATGGAAGGGAATTCCAGAGTTGAGGACCAAAGACAGGTGGAGAGCGGTAACCATGCGATCGTCTGTTGAAGCGGCTCTGTCTAAGAAGACGTGTGTCAGCAGACGATCGCAGAGCTCGAGAAGGGGTGTATATGGATAACATTTCAGAAGTATAAGCAGGAGCTGTGTCTGTAAAAACAGAGAAACAAAGGCAAGCTATCTTGTATTGTATGCGTTCAGCAACTGGTAGCCAATGGAGTCTGTGTAGCAAAGGAGTAATGTGTTCACGGAGGTTTGAACGGAAAATGATGCGTGCAGCAAAGTTTTGAACTTTCTGTAGGGGATCAAGTGCAGATTGGGGTAAGCCAGCCAAGAGTGAATTGCAGTAATCCAATCTAGATAGGATGCATGATGTAACTAAGATTTTAGTTGCTTCAACAGTAAGATAGCGACGGATGGAACTTATTCTCTTTAGTTCAAAGAAACACTGTTGAAACACAGATGTTGATCAAACTTCCCAAGAACATGAACACATAGGTTATAATTGGCCAGCATCCCGTGCCATCATATTTTACTCTACCGCAGAAGTCAAGTTCATTGGATTCATTGTGAACGTTTTGCTCAATACCTCAAAAACGGCTGAAGACATTTTTTTTAAATTTTTGGTATATAGGTACTTTTAATCACGGATCGTCCTCCAATAACAGTCCGGTTGTCGCTAGCTCACTCCGAATGTCATTTTTTTGTGTTGTTCAAAACACACCATTCGTCTTTTCTCAAGAATGACGGAACTTCAATTCATCATGTTTACTTTGCAGACACTTTAACCACGGCTAAAAGTATGTTAAAACATTCGTATTTGTACTTTCATCAAGGTCAAGGTCATTGTACTTCCCCATTTTCTAAACACCTTTTGCGTTCTAACAATGGTTTGAGCTGATTTGATCACTGATTGTTTGCAGATAATTGATATAAATGGCCTACCATTTAATGTATATCCTCTTGCTTCGTTAGGGTAAAGCAGAATCACCACACCGCCCACAAAAAAATGCTCATTTTCCGCTATGTGTTTACATGTCTGGAAATACATTAGAAAAGGCTTTCCATCTTGTTAACATTTGATATGAACTCACATTCATACAATCACCTAATAATGTGTATCGCCTTCACCGCCTTGCAGGGCAAATATTTCTATGTCCTTATTACGAGGGATAAATGAAAAAAAAAAACAGCTCGGTTTGGGCGGTGTTCTCAAGGTATCGAGGCCGAGAGACGGGAGTCAAATACTCCGCTCTATATTTAAAAAAGGTCTTTTGTTGACTCAAGATTTTATTTAATGCCATAAGAATTGCCGTAAGTTCTGCAGTATAAATTGAACAATCTGTACCTAAATACAAAGATTCACTAATTTTTAAAGCAGGTATAACATAATCAGCCTTAATTTTTTTCACAATAGTATGATAATCTATTCATTATAATTTTTTCCATAATTTTACCAGCATGCGATGTTCATGCAATGGGGCGATAACTTGAGGATTCGTGTCGATTTTTCCCTGTTTTTTCAATTATCAGGCAACACATTATCTTCCCAACATTTATTGATAATATGGAGAAAATGTTGTATCCATTTTAAAGGCATGTGTTTTAGCAAAATGTATGATAACCCATATGGACCAACTGCAGATTTTTTAGTGCCAAGATAATTTAAAGCATCTGTAACCTCTGTTATTGATATCCTAGAATTCATAAATAAAGAATTATCTGAATTAGGTTCTTTATAATGTTCAGATTTTTCTTCATGTTTTCTTTTTTCGAACTCATCTTAAATTAGACTACTAGTATTGCTTGCATTTGCAAAAAGTTTTCCAAATTCTTCAAATTTCTCCTTTGGAGAAGAAAATAGTTTGTTAGTTATTTTTATGGGACACTTAGGAAGCTGAAAGCCATTGTTCATTTCTTTAACTTTTTTTCCAAGCATTACATGTATTTGATATTTCGTTTTTACAAAAATCTTCCCAATAATGTTTCTTTGCTGATGCTATAATTTTATTACAATTAATGTTTGCACATTTCATGTGCCTATGTGCGGAAACAGATCTATATTTTATCCAATTCTTAAATGTATTTTTTTCCCTTTCTATCCAGTTCTCCTTTGCTGTGTGTATGCCTTTTCGGAGGTCATTGTTGATTTTTTGGTAGGCATCAGCTTCCTGTGAGATGTTCTTTTCCTTTTTTATCTCTCTTCCTTTATCATACAGGTCTAACAGTTGAGGTGTGATCCCGGCTTCTTCTTTGCCGGTGCTTGCCAAGGATCTCAGTGGTGGCATCTGTCACAGCTGATTTGAAGGTGGTGGTCATGGTGTTGACAACTACTTCACTAGCTCCCAAATTGAGCTGTGGTGCAAATTTCCCTCCAATTGTGGCTTGAAATATTTCTGCCACCTCCGGGTCTTGCAGTTTGTCCAAGTCAAACTTCAGTCTAGTGCACTCACTCCCTCTTAAATGGCATATTATTTTTATTTTGTAGCAGATAGGTCCGATATTGTTATATCAGTAGAAATCATTAAGGTCGTATTTCCGCGTTTACCCTAATACAGTGTATATAATTTGTATAGTATGCATTAGTCTTTCACGCTTTATAACATAAAGATTAGTATTTAGCACAAAATTAGCCAGAGAGGCACAACTCCCGTACCGCGAGCAGCACGCGTAAATCGTTTTCGGTACAGCTGGCGGTCCTATATAAAAGCGCGACCGTGGTCAGTTTTGGGCAAGTGGGGCAGGGTAGCTCAGTTGGTAGAGCGTCTTACTAGTAACCGAAAGGTACCTGGTTCGAATCCCGGATTGGCCAACGTATGACCATATTATTTTCCCCTTACCATCACCTGGTTCGCTGGTGTCAGAATAATGTGACCAGTAGTCGCCTATACGCTTCGGTGTCGTGTGACTATAATCTATATTTACAAGTTTTGGGCAACAACAAAAACAACAGTTTTGGGAGCACATGAGAGACTAAAAAGGAAGAGAAAGGGAGGAGAGAGGATATATTCCAACGATGATATGATCTCTCGACCGCTGCTGAACTATTCTCTCCACAAGCTCTGCCTTTGCTCTCCGAATGTAATGTTCTTCGAATAAAGACAAACTTTCAATGGTCATCAACGGACTGACTGGCGTTCGGGAGAGAGAGAGAGATTGTGTGAATGAGACTTCTCCACCCTGCTTCCATCACTTCACTTCGCTTCTCTCCAACAACCACAACCACCTCCCCGCCACACATAGTTTAATGATGTAACGTGGGGTTTAAGTGTTGCTGGGTTCTGCACAATGGAATGCTGTAACCCTCACGCTTTATTCTAAGGGAACTGCTAGTTAATCACCCGGTGAATTACTTTACTACATTTATTTATTTAGCTCGGTCTGTGTTAAGGCTGGGATACAGAGACAGATAGAAAATGGTAAAAGATCACTGTCACACTAGCTTTCACACGGCTATGAATCATATGTAGTCCAGCCACTTGATAACAGTTAAAATCACACATTTATTTCTTCTACTCTATACAAGATCTTCGATGTACTAATCTACCTTAAAAAGTCATAGTCAATGCAAATTACAACCATTGCTTGATTTGTACCTTTGTGAAATAGGAGTACGAATATGCTATGCTGTGTGTGTGTGCGTGTGTGTGTGTGTGTGGTGTGTTGTGTGTGTAGATTTGGATGTGAAGCCTAACATTCTTAATAATTTTCATTTTATTTAATGCTGTTAAATTGTTTTAATGCTGTATTTTGTTTTACCTGCAGGGTGTGTTTTACTCCATAACCTTATATGACTGATGAGTGATGTATGTTACTGTGGTTACCTATCCTTTAGTGCTGTATACATGCTATAGGCCAATGAAGTGTATGACACGATGAATGACTGTGCAAGAAAGGATGTATTTCACTGTCGCCATGCCACACCAAAATCCTTGTAACGTTTTTTACTTGGTAAATAAATATTCTTATCTTATCTTATCTTACTATCAGTTTTAGTGCACTTTTTCCTATGCACTTAACTCAAGGGTGGTGTGTTTGAAGCCCTTCGTTGAGGTAGCTTCTGGTACACGCTGGGTCGTCGTGTAGTTTGGTTCCTTGACAAGCTGTGTTGTCTTGGCGAGTGTTTTCCAGGGGAGCTCTCTCAGTCCTGTGCTGTAGAGGCTAAACAGCCAACTCGTCTTTTCTGTGGAGTTGGGCGCACGTTATATCTCGCCTGTTCGTCTGTAACATAAGAGACGAACTTCTGCACAACCCTGGATAATAGGTTTGTGCAGAGCGTCTCACTGAAAGCCAAAGTAGCCCTCAGTGATAGCTCCACATCTCTATATATAAGCGAAGAACATTCTGCTACGTCCGTGGTCCACTGGAATCTCACTCTAATTTCCTATACATACATAAATATAAATCGTGGCTAACTATAAACATACAGAATTAATAGTATTATAAACATTCACTGGTACAGCCACTGGTCTGCAAACATACATATAGGTTCAACAACAGTGGTTCCGTCATGTATACAACATGGCGTCCAAACCGGTTGGCTTTTCCACGTGGTAAGGCAAATTTGGATTAACACTCAAATCTATGCATAGCAAATTCCACAAACATAATTTCAACAATAATATAAATATATCACGATGAAACAGAAGTATGTTCATTTACCTGTTTGACAAAGTCAGGCCCGTGGCTACTTGATTGAATTCTAAGATTCTCAAGTCCTGCTTCCTGGTCTATGAGTGGAGAGATTTCTGCTAACTGTCTAGCTGTTTACTGCTCCTCGTTTTCCTCTCGACTGCCGTTCTATCTCTCTATTTGAATCAGCCAGACCTGGTTGATTCCATTATAAACTGTGTTCCCATAGGCTGGCAATCGACTCGCCTAACGTAGCTACGATGATGTCATTGCCTGCGCTACTGCCGTTAAGCTACCGCTGTGTGTACATGGCATTACACCATTGCTACGCCTGATTACTTCCATCGTCTGCTGCAGCCTAACATTAACATTCTAAGATTACAATGACGCTAAATAGTAAAGTAAGCAGGGTAAAACTAGTCATCTTGCGACAAATGGATCCATTTTAACCGTGCATCTATTGTGGGATGTGATTGTTCGCTGTGTGTATGTAATGTGAATTTGCTAATGCTGCCATTGTAATTGCTAATTTTGAGCTAACAAAGTTGTACAATTGTATCTATGTTAATTCTCATGTAAGTGTTCACAGCAGATCTACAACGAAGAATACAAAGCATGGAGATGAGGTGCTACAGAAGACTTCTGGCATTTCCTATACCCAGCACATCACCAACGACGAAGTCCGAAAGACCATCACACAAGCCATTGGACATGATGACCTGCTCACAGTGGTGAAGAAACGGAAACTCCGATGGTATGGCCACGTCACCAGATCATCAGGCCTTGCAAAGACCATTCTGCAAGGCACAGTGAAAGGAGGTAGAAGAAGGGGGAGACCGAAAAAGAGGTGGGAGGACAACATTCGAGAATGGACTGGTTTGACACTGAGCGAAGCCATGAGGGCTGCTGAGGACAGAGAAAGATGGAGTATGCTGGTTAAACGATCATCTGTGGTGCCCCTACGACTTTCGGGTTATGGGACAGGATAGGGACCTGCTCACAGTGGTGAAGAAACGGAAACTCCGATGGTACGGCCACGTTACCAGATCATCAGGCCTTGCAAAGACCATACTGCAAAGCACGGTGCAAGGAGGTAGAAGAAGAGGGAGACCGAGAAAGAGGTGGGAGGACAACACTCGAGAATGGAAGTATGTGACGGTGAATCTATTGTTTGCTGGGCTCTGCACAATGGAATGCTATTACCCACTCGTCTATCGTCGATGGGGATCGCTAGTAAATCTCCCTGTGACTCAACTTAATACATTTTATAAGTTTAGCTCGGTCTGTGTTTAGGCTGGGGTACAGAGATAGAAAGAAAATGGTAAAAGATCACTGTCACACTAGCTCTCACACGGCTATCGTCGATTTTACCATTTTATTCTTATCTATGAAACATAGGTAGCCCAGCCACTTGTTAACAGTAAATATCACACATTTATTTCCTCTACTCTATACAAGATCTGCTAAGTACGATTCTAACTTACAAGTTCAAATGTCTCTTTGAATGGTTCGCTCCTTGATAGTTCTTTTTATCTACTGTATCATCATCGGGCACCTGATGCGTTCTGCCCATAGGGTCAGAGTTCTGGAAAGGTGGACTAGTGTTGTCCTTGGCTAACAGTTTTGGTGCACTGAGCAATTTGCACTTAGCTCAAAATTAGAAGAGCTATGGTGTGGTTGATCCTTTGATGAGCTGTGTTGTTGTGGATTCTTCTCCTTGTTGACAGACTGGTGGGCTCTCGCCGCACTGTGCTTGAGAAGCCTAGGTAGGCCGATGGTCAGTGAAGACTATTTCTTGTCTTTCGTCTGGTCGGGCCCATGATGCCTGCTCGTCTGTAACATATGAGACGCAATTCTGCACCACCGTGTATAGTAGGTGTGTGCAGAGCGTCTCACTGAAGGCGCAAAAAGACCTCAGTGATAGCTCAAAATATCTGTATTTAAGCGACGAACATTCTGCTAAGTCCGTGGTCCACTGGAATCTCCACTCTAATTTTCTATACATATATAAATATAAATCATGGCTAACTATACACACATAGAGAAAGAATTAATATTATACACATTCTCCGGTACAGTAACGGGTCTGCAAGAATACATATAGGCTAAACAACAGTGGGTCTGTAGGGTCTACAACATGGCGTCAACCCGGTCACCATGTGGACACGCAACGTTGGACTAACAATTCAATTCTAAACATGGCAAATTTCACAAGCATAATTCAACAATAATATCAATACATCACGATGAGACAAAAGCTAGTTCATTTACCTTTTTGACAATGTCAGGCCGTGGCTAACTTGTTTGAATAGAGTTTCAACAGTTCCTGCTTTAGTCATCAATGGAGAGATCTCTTAGAGCCGAGCTCTTTTTTGCGTGCAGTCTACCACACGAATGAAACTACCTCGCCTGTCTGCCTAAACCGGGTAGAACTGGTAAACCTAAGCGCCCTCTGGCCTGGGTGGCCGTACTACTGCCTATACGTAAGCTGGATGAGGTCACTACCTACTGCGCTAGCGTCAGCATAGAAAAGTGTAGCCCACAGCAAACTTCTGTCGTCTTCTGCTGAGTAACACTACTGTACTAAGGTTACCACTAAGTAAGGCGAGAAGCTAGTGTGCTGTGTGTGCTGTGTAAATCTAGTCTTATCACAACTGGTTTGACACTGTGCGAGGACATGTTGCTGAGGACAGGGAAAAATGAAGTTCGTTGGTTAAACGATCATCTGTGGTGTCTCTACGACCTCCGAGTTACGGGATAGGATAGGATTAAGTGTTTAAAAAACATTACTGTAGATTTGATATTATTTTGTTTAATGTATTTTCTTTCACTGTTCACTGTAGATGATTTTACTTGTATTGTGTCATCAATATATATATTTTTTAATTACAAGGTTTTGATTGTCTGCCAGTTAAATGAGTCAAGAAGTTGGTATAAGTTTTAACTAACATGAAAAGGACAGTACCATTTACAAGATAATGTTAAGAGGTAAATATGTAAACTAATAAAGAATCAGATGACAGCATCAAAAAGAGTGCTATCTAATAAAACACTAACAATGTCTTGCTGACAACGAGTACTTAGCAGTAGGCTACTAGCATTGCGCAGTTGATAAAAAAAAACAGCGTTCAGTGCGTATTTGGATATGCAAACTTCACGTAGAGGTATTTGGCATGGTTTTAGTTATCAATTAGTATAGCAATAGCGCATTTTTACGCTGGTAAATGTTGCACTTGGGATGAACTTTTTGGACTATCGGTTTCTGGTCACCAAATTTGGTCTCGTGCTTCGTTTTTTCTGAAACACTTGGTGTTTGTTATCACTCTGTTTACTTTATTTTTTTTTTTTAAATCTATTGCGTTCTTTCATGTTCAAGCGGCTTTATTTTTACCCTGTATTTATTTTTTTTTGCTATCTGGATAAACATTTTGGAGTGCTAGACACTCGAGGTTTGTTTACTTGTCGCTTTGCATCGGATTTTCTCCACCGACTTTTCTAGCACGATGACCGCTTGGGGTGCTTCGCGCGGATTGTCATTATTTATATAGCAGTCTTTCGGAATGATCCTACATTGTGTTAAATGAATATGTTTTGCCACAATGCCGCGCAATGCGTTGTGGCAAGGCGTGCCATTTCGGTGGTACTGTAACCTTTGGCTGTTGGTAACAAAAGTGCTGAGCTGAGCAATGTTCGACTACAGTTAGTATTGGCAGAGAGGTAACGGAATTGTGTTGGTACTTGGTACTACGTGCTGTTAAACTCGGAGAGGTCAGAAAGCAATGCCCGATCTGTTTACTGCAAGCTGAAGTGGATGGTACCTGAAAACTAAAGGAATGCGGATAGGCAGTACCTAAGGTTCAGGTCTTTTCCGTATTAGGGAAGAGCTTGCATCGTGCAAGTAGGGGATAGATGCACTCAATCATTGAACCACAGTTTAGATTTTACAGAAATTTAGATATGAGAGAGAGAGAGAGAGAGAGAGAGAGAGAGAGAGAGAGAGAGAGAGAGAGAGAGAGAGAGAGAGAGAGAGAGAGAGAGAGATATAATTATCATTAAAAGATCTCGAAATACTTGTATGTCCACTGACCTACGTAATAACTAAGCCTATCCTATCCTATTCCGTAACTTCAAGGTCGTTGGGACACCACCGATGATCGTTTACTCCATCTTTCTCTGTCCTCAGCAACACTCATGGCTTCGCTCAGTGTCAAGCCAGTCCATTCTGGAATGTTGTCCTCCCACCTCTTTTTCGGTCTCCCTCTGCAAGGCCTGATGTTCTGGTGACGTGGACATACCATCAGAGTTTCCGTTTCTTCACCACTGTGAGCATGTCATCATGTTGTCTAATGGCTTGTGTGACTATCTGTCGGACTTTGGCGTTGGTGATGTGCTGGATATAGGAAATGCCCAAGTCTTCTGTAGCACCTTATCTCCATGCTTTATATTCTTCGTTGTAGATCTGCTGTAAGGATCGATGTGTCGCAAGCGTACAGGAAGATGGAGATGACAAGGGAGCGCAGCAGTCTTACCTTGGAATGTAGACTGATGGTCCTGTCTTTCCAAACGGGATTCAACCTTGTCAGGGCCGCAGTTGTTTGTGCGATCCTGGAGAGGACTTCCTGTCGGGACCCATCGTCTGATACAATGGCTCCTAAATATTTGAAGCTATGTACATGTACTGTGTTGAGGGGTTGGCTTTGGACTTTGATGTCCGTGGTGATGCCATACGTTGTATTTTTCGTTGTAGGTCATGTTTAGCAAGCGTATACAAATATGGAGATGACAAGGGAGCGCAGCGGTCTCACCTTGGAGTGTAGACTGCTGGAAAGACAGAAAAACCCCGGGGTATGGCCTTGCAAATCTCACACCCTGACGACATTCCCTTGTCCCCAGCGAAAGGAATGGGTCGGATGGACACTCCTGCAAACCATACCACACCGTTGTCAGGAAGGTTATAAGGGATGTTATTATTTAGTTCTGACACCATCTTTTTCAAACCTATAGGCTTACAGAAACATCCATACCATACAAGAACAATACACAACTCCCCCCTCCTCGACCCATCTTCCTCAGCCCACAGCGAAATGAATGCTGCGTCACCATTGTGGATGACTGCTTCTTGTAATCCATCCAATACCAGGAAGGATAAGACCTACCAGATTAAAAAAAAAGTTAATGTCATGTGTATAATATTCATAAAACATCGTCTGAAACTATTTTCCAGGGATATTCAACAATTCCCAGCTCATCACCAACGACGAAGTCCGACAGAACATCACACAAGCCATTGGACAACACGATGACCTGCACACAGTGGTGAAAAAACAGAAACTCCGATGGTTTGGTCACGTTACCAGATCATCAGGTCTTGCAAAGACCATCCTGCAAGGCACAGTGCAAGGAGGTAGAAGAAGAGGGAGACCGAAAAGAGGTGGGAGGACAACATTCGAGAATGGACTGGTTTGACAAGTGAAACCATCAGGGTGGCTGAGGACAGGGAAAGATGGAGTATGCTGGTTAAACGATCAGCTGTGGTGCCCCTATGACCTCCGAGTTACGGGATAGGATAAGATAGGATTCCAGTTTCGCTAGACACACAAAATCCCTCTTCGAAATTTATATCCACAATGAATATCTTTTAGTCAGAAATGACTAACACATCCAATATAGTCGGTTTCAAATTTGAAGATTACATTCTACAATGATAGCAACACACAGTTCACGGCCTAATATATAAATAAAATATATCCAGTACCTGCATTGTCCATTTGTCGTCTGCTTCGCTACACATTTGTTAATTTCAATACAGGCACATGCAATATAGTTTATTATAATAAAGAAATCCGTAGCCAACGGGAGCTTAAAGTATACGTATGGTATAAAATATCAACAACACAAATACGCACCAGTTGGAAAGCTCGCAACAATAGCTACTTAATATTCATACGTGTAATCGAGTGATGGGTTATAGAGATGTTAAATTTATTTAGACAGGAAAGACCACACACTTACAACTCTCGATAGAACAAAAGAAGAGAGAAATCATTTACAAACTAACATAAAGAAAGAAAATATTAATTTGAACAATCTTTATTGATATTTCTTTTATTACTATGTCGTCGAAAAAGGGCTAGGGGGTGGTGCACTGGGATTTCTTATATTAAAATAAACAATATTAACATAATCATAAACCAGTAACATAACGTCAGTTTTCTATTGTATTTCTATTCCTATCTTTATTTTCTGTTTCCTAAAAAAATACCACAATAATTCAAACAGATGAAGCCAAAACTAAGCCTGTAAAATTATTAGTTATTAATGATGTGGGTTTTGGATTGTAAATGTCTGTATTTGATTGGAATTTAATGTTGCTGCTGTGCCATTAGAAATGAATGTGTCTTTGCTGGTTGTGTATATAACATGGATATATTGCATGCTTCTTGCGGACGACGAGCCAAAGACAAATGTCTGTATTTGATAAACATCAGAAAATAAAGTTATATTGTAGTGTATTGTATTGTAAACCCCAAAATAAAACTTAACTACTTACAAACTAAAACCCCTAACAAAACACACACACACACAAAAGAAATCTCTAAAAAAAGATATAATAATAACCCCACTGCTTAAGCAAAACCTGCAAATGCAACCATACTCTAGCATCAGTTACAACACATGACAAAACTACTAGATTCTGAGCACAGCAAATGGTCTGTTAACATTTTCAACATCAAAAATTATGCAAAAATATAGGCAAATAAACAATCAAAATTGTTATTGTTGCATATCTGGTACCTTCAATTATAAAATGCAATAATTATACATCATATCTCAATCAAAACAACACAAAAAGTTTCTTTTTGTGAACAGAGACAAATTATTTCACCATTGCCATGAGACGAAAAGGAAGTCTCTCAAGCATGCCCAAAATGTTAACAAAGCAATCATAAAAACAACTGTTATATTATGATTTACATATCACACCATTTCGAATCTTAAAACTAACAAATATTATTATATAAACAAAACAAAAATAACTAGATTCTTGCCGCCAAAACTAAAATTATAGAGTGAGAGTAAATAGCCAAGAAACATAACTCTTGGCAACAATAAAATGAGAAAGGCTGAGGTTAACTCCCATATCAATGTTAATTTTGGTTGATACCAGGTCATCTACACACAAGTTATGGATGTGTTACGTTGACACGCGCACGATAGTTTGTGTGTGACGCGCACGATAGATGCGATCGTTTTGTTTTGCTAAGCATGCAATAACAGAGTGTATTTACCTTTGATTTGATTTTGCATTGTTATTAGAAGAAGCTTTGTGTAGCGTTGATAATTTTAGTTGCTCGATATTATTTGAGAATTTTCTAGAGTTGGTTGTTTACTATCGATCGAAGCGTATGGATAATTCTAGTGGTAACTAAAGAAGCTTCCATCCCAAATAAGGTTGTATGACGTGAGACAGTGATGACGAAATGTGTTTTGATTGGTTATAATTGTGTCTTGCCCGAACGTTCTTTATTTCTCTGGAGTTAGAGAGACTATATAAGTGCCGCACTGTTTCAAAAGTGTATTGTATTGAAAAGTTGAAAGTGAAAAGTTGAGAGTGGAAAAAGCGATTGTATGCAGTTGTTGTTGTTCGCTGAATAAAGTTGGAAAACTACATACGACGACTTTGCCTTGTTGCCGAGTGAGCAGGCTGCGTGGATAAACGAATCTGAGTTACACTTTATCAGGTTTCAAGCATCGGGGCTGAATCAACTGATAAAAAACAACATCGAGTGTAACAGGATGACAACCCTTGTCCTTGACCGCCCGCTCCACCACATGTGTAGAAGCCATTATTACAGTTCAGTTCAGTACATAGATTAACGTCAGTCTCAATCTCTGCTTTATCAACAGCCGCGTGCTTTGCAGTAGAATACGTCATTCCAAACCGACCGCCGTTACGTTGGGCCTGTTAAAAGTCCAGCCAATTGCATCAAGTTTGAAGAAATAGATGTATCTCCTAAAGCTATTATTCACTTCATCAATCAATAATTGCAATGGCATTGGTATCAGGGAATCTTTCTCAAATCATTCCCATCTTGTTGAAGAGATAAAGGTCCACCTGAAAAAAACAATTCACATATATAAAGTGTAAATTGAAATCTTTTATTTATAAATCATAAAGAAGAAGAAGAAGAAGAAGAAGAAGAAGAAGAAGAAGAAGAAGAAGAAGAAGAAGAAGAAGAAAACAACAACAACAACAACAAGGTTGGTTGGTTGATTGTTTTATTTACGTCTTTTCCACCAAAGATGATAAGACTGGGGGGGGGGGGGGGGGTAAGGGGGGGGGGAATATATTATTTACACAAATCTAGCCACAGGAGAATCCATCAAGAGCATTGCTAACAATACACTTTGATGACAATTAATCTCATCGAATGTTCTTATGTCATACAGATGCACAGTTGGTATAGGCCGAAAAAGACGGCAGCCAAAAAGTAAATGATATAACGAAAAAGTTTCATTGCATACACAATGGACATCTGGACAATACTTTGTGTTTATGGCATTCAACATTGTTCTGTTAGCCATAGTAAAAACTGTTCTGGAAAATCTACAGTCTACAGCAAAATGTGTATCAAATACAACATGTTTCATTGACCTCTCTTCAATCACACGTTTAATTTCCTGAGGGGATTTTATGAGTTGAATACTCTGAGCATTGATATTTTTAGCTCCATTCTTTGCTGCTTTGTCCGCACTATCATTAAACAAAAAACCACAATGTGAAGGTAGCCAACAGAAGCTTACCTTTGTACCATTAGTAATGAGATTGTGGACTAAATGTTGAATTTCTAAAATAATTTCATGCCGTTCAGTATGGCCATAAGATTGTAAAGCATCTAAAACTGACATCGAATCAACACAAACAACAACTTGAAAGGCGTTTAACCCGGGGAGGCCCATTGCCCCCTCTGGGACCAGTAGAAAGAGACCCCCATCCCAAAACTAAAGGAATGCATTTTAGAGTTTTTATAACCCCTAAAGCCCAGTAGCCTCTCTGTGGAACAAAACTAAAGCAAGGGAAGCAACTGGTAACCAACTAAGCAGAGAACCCGTTATGGCAAATGGCAGTTGCCACGTGTTTCACTTGAAGTGAACGACTGAGCAACGTTTGGACTTCTCCAGATCTAAATAAAGGTAAGTTTCAAACTTTTTATCATCGTAAACATGTCAATAGGATGTTAATGTGTTGAAAGAAAACAAACTCCTTGACGGTGTTATGTTGGGTTCTTTATACGATTTTTTTCAAAACTGAAGGTCCCATGGGGGCTAACGGGACAGAAGGGGTAACATCTGATGACCCCAGAGGGGCTAATGGGACTGTAGGTAACCAGAGCAGACCAACCATTTGACCATTCAACTTAGTGTGTGTAGTGTATATGGGCTATCCATTTATACATATTTATGTCTGAATATGTGTGTGAGAGTGTCCCACCACGGAAGCTCAAGTAATAGAGCGTTCGTCTGGCACACCGATGACCCAGGTTCGAATCCCCTGGTGGGCGATATGAAATGTGCTCATTTCACTGTCCATTTTAGCAGTGTGATTGCTTTGGTGGTTCAGTGTTGATTCAGGTCCCTACCCCTCTTTCCCTGGGATGGTTATCCCTGTCTGCCATATCGCCAATGGTGGGTGTAAACGTTAAACCTCATTGTTCGTTCGTTCGTGTGTGAGATACTCTGAGAGCTATGACTATGAGTATGTGTGTGCTGATTCAATTACGGTTTACAGTGTAATGTGTTTGTTTATGTTTATAATGTGTGTGGACCCCAAGAAACATGGACCCTCACAGCAGATCTACAACGAACAGTACAAAGCATGGAGATGAGATGCTACAGAAGACTTCGGGGCATTTCCTATACTCAGCACATCACCAACAAAGAAATCCAACAGACCATCACATAAGCCATTGGGCAACACGACGACATGCTCACAGTGGTGAAGAAACGGAAACTCCGATGGTATGGCCTTGCAAAGCATGATGCAAGGAGGCAGAAGAAGAGGGAGAGAAAAAGAGGAGTGAGGACAACATTTGAGACTGGACTGGCTTGACACTGAGCGAAGCCATGAGGGTTGCTGAGGACAGAGAAAGATGAAGTACGCTGGTTGGATGCACTTTTTCTGTATATCTGTTATCAAAATACTGCAAAACTTACTTCAATTGTGGTTATGTTTGGTATTGAGATGCAATAGGTCTTGGTTATTTATTTATACTGTTCTATTGTGTGTTTCTTACTCTTTGTCATTTATTTATAATGTTCTATATGTGTTTATAAGGGTCTACAACATGGCGATTACGTCCTCAACGGTTCAGTTTCCCTTGGATATATGGTATGGCCACGTCACCCGATCATCAGGCTTTGCAAAGACCATCCTGCAGGGCACAGTGCAAAGAGGTAGAAGAAGAGGGAGACAGAAAAAGAGGTGGGAGGAATACATTGGAGAATGGACTGGTTTGACATTGAGCGAAGCCATGAGGGTATCTGAGGACAGAGAAAGATGGAGTACGCTGGTTAAACGATTATCTGTGGTGCCCCTACGACATCCGAGTTACGGGATAGGATAGGATTGATATGCCATCATGTGGATTAGCACAGGCTTGTCAACTTTCGTCAATGTTCACTCACAGTTTAGCTAACTTGTACAAACATATTTCTAAAGTTTCTGTTTTATGTTTCTAAATAAACAAAACAAATAAAATTTGGTTGTTTTTTTGGTGTGAAATAATTATATATTGTACTAAAAATTCATACTTGCCAAAGCCCAATGTCCCCCATGGGGAACATGTAAAATTCCCACCAAAGCCCAATGTCTCCCATGGGGGGCAGTGCCAAATTCTCACTTTGGCAATTTTTTTCACACAAAAAGTTTATTGTTCCATTATACAGACTCCATTTCAACACAAATATCCACATGTTTATTTTTTTTAATTTGTGTAATTATATGCCTGGGCCTCAGGGGGTTAAGCAAAGATCTGAAATTTTAGGTAATGCCATAAGGATTGCGATAAGTTCACACGCAGAAATAAAAGTATTTATACTCAAAGAGAAAGGTTTTTGCAATTTTAGAGCTGGAATTACATAGGCTGCTCCAGCTTCCCCTGTATCTAAAACCGATCCATCAGTATAGATATGAAGGTGTTGAGAATTTTTTTTATCTCCAAATGACAACGAACATCACTTGATAATAAATTAGCATTTTCATTCTTCTTTTCCAAACTATAATGTATGCCAAAATGAGCATTTTTAAGCTCTTACATAGGTGTTGGAGAAATAATATTTTAAGAAAAAGATTTTATGTCATTTGATAAATCATCAATTAAATCTTTTGTAAAAGTTGCTATTGATTCTAGAAATGGTATTTTCTGTGCACGTTTTGAAAAAATCAGATCAGACCTAAAATGTATCTCATCATCATCATTATTATTATATACAGATGCAGCTCGTACAATATATTTTGCACATGAAATGTATCTCCATTCTTCAATGGATATGACTCCTGCTAACTTGTAAGCTTTAAGTGTTTGTGTATGTATTGGTAAACCTAACACTAATTGTATGGATTTGCTGTCTAGACTTTGCAATCTGCTAAGATAAGTTTTAGGAGCAGAGAAACAGACTTCCTGTCCATATGTTAGATTAGATCTGACTAAGGCTAAAGCTATATGTATGAGGGTTTTGGTATCTTGTCCCCAGGCCTTTCGGCTTATTATTTTTAGTAAATTATAGCTTTTTACTGCCTTTTGACAAATGTATTCAATATGTCTCTTCCATTTTATTTTTTTCAGTTTAGATATACACCAAGGAATTTAACTTCATTGACATACTTTATTTCGTCATTATCTATAACAATTTTTTGTAGCATTCTTGGTTCTCTACAATTATTAAAAAGAATCATGTTTGTTTTTTCTTTAGATAAATCTAAGCCATTTTGGTTAATAAATATGGTAATTTCATTAACTTCTGTTTGGTATACATGAGATATATATTTTATTTCGAAAAGAGAAGTATTCTGTTTTAAATTTACATTCATCCAGATAGCAATGTCATCAGCATACTGAGCCAAGGTCACTCTGTTACTAATAGTTTTGGGCAAGTCGTATATTAAAATATTGAACAGCATAGGAGAAATTATTGAGCCTTGTAACCCCATGTCTATACTGTAAGTAGAAGAATATGAGTTACCTACTTTAACTGTAATGTTTCTATTGCTTAGAAATGTGTGTATGTATGTATACAAGTTAACAGATAATCCAATATTTTTTAGCTTATAAAGTAAACGAGCATGCCAGACTCGATCATAAGCACGGGTAATATAAAAAAAATGTAGCCAACACACCCTTTCTCTTAGCAAACTGCTGCTTAATATGTGTCGTAAGTTTAACCAAGTGATCTGTTGTGGATCGACCTTTTTGAAAAGCAGCCTGGTTTACAGGAATAATTTTATTTTTTGAGCAATAATAGGTCAATCTGTCTAATACCACCTTTTCCATGATCTTACAAGAATGTGAAGTCAAGGCTATGGGTCTGTAGCTAGAAGTAACTGTTCTGGGTTTGCCAGATTTAAGAATTGGAATAATTAAGGATGATTTCCACTGATCTGGCATAACACCTGTTACCCAACATAAATTAATTATTTCATGGAAGAAACGTAACCATTGTTCAGGTAAATGTGCTAATATGTTATAAGAAATACCATCAAGACTGACAGCGGATTTCTTCCTACCTAATTTTAAAACAGCATTTTTCACTTCCTGAAATGTGATATTAGCGTTTATGTACAAATTATTATTAAGATGTGGTTGTTGGTATTCTATGCTATGCTCTTTGTTCTGTCTTTCTTCTTGAATGTGAGTAGGTAAGCTAGAAGAGTGGCTGGTGTGAGAAAAAGTTTTCCCAAATTCTTCTGCTTTTTCTTTATGAGTTGGAAATATGTTATTTTCTAGTTTAAGAGGACACTGGGGCAACCTATAAACATTTTGCATTTCTGACATTTTTTTTCCAGACTTTGGCAGAATCTTTGCAGGTGTTTACCTCATTATTACAATAATCTGACCAAAATTTTAACTTTTCCTCAGCTATTATTTTATTACATTTTATTTTAGACTGTTTCATAATATGGAAATTATTTTCTGTTTTTGATTTTAACCAAGTCTTATACGAAGCCTTTTTTTCATCTACTGCTTCTTTACATCTTTGATTCCACCAGACGTTGCGTCTGCGTAGTATTTTGTTGTACATCCTCTTTTTGGTATATAGTTTTCTGCCGCTTTATGGATTAGCTGCACAAAAGAATTATACATCTCATTTATATTTTCTCTGTGTATAAAACTCACATCATAGGACAACAGTAATGTCTGAAATGTTTGCCAATAAGCACTGCTGTAGTTTTATTTATTTTGGCACATTATCTTCTATATCATCACGTTCAACTGAATTATAGCACGTAATAAAAACAGGAAGATGATCACTGCCAAGGGAATCGTTTCCAACATCCCATTGACAGGCAAAAAATATATCTGGGGTAGTAAAGGTTAAATCAATGGCAGATGGATGATGGTTGGAAACATCTGGAATGCGTGTGATCTGACCATCATTCAACAACAGTAAATCAGAATCTGTGACATTATCGTAGAAGCGATGATTACTAATGTAGGTACAGTCCTTGTCCCACATTGGGGCGTGGCTATTAAAATCCCCGCAGACTATCCACTCATCGGTAAAACCAAAAGTGCGCAACCAGTCACTGTTTACATTGTCTGTTGCCTTTCGGATAATATATGGACATCACATTGATCACTGTTGAGCTTTAGCTTGATATAAGCTGTAAAAACATCAGGCAAATCCTTAGCAACAGGCGCAGGTACAATGTCATATTCTAAATCATGTCTGATGTAAAGAGCAGTCTGTATCTTTGTTGAGTTAATATTTATCACTGGTGGATAATAAAATCCTTTAAATCTGGGCAATTTTCTTTTGTTGACTTGTAATGACTGCAACGCTAATACATGATGATCATTTTCAGATAGATATTGTTGTAGGTAATGAGAGTTAGTGGCGATAGAACGACAGTTCCATTGAAACATAGACAAAAAATTATTTCTTCATTAGCAAACATATAACAAGATTTTAATCAAAAACTGTGCGATATTAATTCTAAAACAATAAAGAGTGATCAATATTTCAGCTCTTTAAAACTACGCGGGACTGGATGACAAACTAGCTGTCCTAACCACCTGGCAGAAAGCGTCCAATATTCCCAAGCTACATTACATGGTTATTGCTTTAGGTCCAGCGGACTCTTCCGAGCCAAATCAGGACCAATTCCCAAGCTGATCCAACAGACCTCATACACAAATAAGGAGTCTTGTCCCGGAAGTTTTCCAGAAAAAAAGGTAGATGACTGGTCTAGCGAAGAAGATAGTATAGCAGATTGATAGAACAGAGCAGGAATGAGAAAGAGCAAATGAGAAAGACAGCGACAGTGGGAATTTGAAGCATTACATTTCCAGAAAGTGGGGATACTATTTATACTGAAACCCCCGGCACCCCCACGTGGGAAACAGGAGATTAGAAAAGAAAAAGAAAACCCCAGGGCAAATGGGACCCTGTTAAACAAGAAGAAAACTGCATTTTAATAGCTATTTAACTCATGACAACCAAACACAAATGCGTAAAACACGTAATCCATTCATAGTTGCTCTCACCAACTCACAAAAACACAATACATACCCCAGACAACACAAGATTCTGGTTCTGAATTTGATGTACAATTATGCCTACAAACTAAAAGCTAAATATTGCATCAACTAGGCATAAACCATGAATGCCATAATTTTGACAAGTCCTAAGACTCCAACCTTACTTCAACAGCAAGACACAATTCCGCCACATTCCGCTATAGAACTATAATCTTATGTTCAATTAAAGTTCTATTAAATAAAAGTTTGTTACCCACTACCGCCTACAAAAACATCGTGAGAAAATTACCATGTTCTATTCAATTTGGGATTATCAACACTAGAATCCTGTCGCAAATCTGGTGTTACCGGGTGATCACTACTGATGAAGGACTTCCTTGTCTTTCATGACTTACCCCAGAACGTGGTTTTATTTCAATAAAAAAAACAACTAAGGTACACCATTTCTTTCCAACACTTCACAAACACATAACACATTTTTCCAAGTTCGATTATTTTATTATATTCCGTTATTTTTTTCTCGAAATCGGAACAATAATTTGGCGATACTTTCCGTCGTGGTTACCGAAATAAGTTCGTATCACTTAACTTGAATTTTCATCCTCGTAGTAGTCGTTGGCAACTGAAGAAACCCGGTTTAAGTTCAGTTGGAGGAAAAGTTCACCGGAGCTGGAACTTGACGTCGATGTCGCCGTTAGATCTAATGGCTGTCCGTGACCCACCAGTGACTTCTGAAGCCATCCTTGACGTACAGTCCCATCGTAGAATCAGTCACCCCGATCATGAACAAGACATCAGAGAAGAATCCAGTGCAGTCTCGACGATGAGATATTCACGGAAACCCAAGACGAATAAAGAAAACACCTGCCGAACAAAACTAGTCTTAGATGTTTGCATGAAAAATATTTTCATACAAACTTAAACTCCTCCAGGTCCGGCTCTGCTTGGAAAAATACATTATGATTAATCAACACATCAGTCCCCTAAAAAACAACTGCATTCAGATGAACCAACTATCTTACTCTGGAAAACAAATGCATTCACATGAACAAACTATCTTACTCCTCTGGAAAACAAATGCATTCAATGAACAAACTATTTCACTTCTCTGCAAAAACAAATGCATTCAATGAACAAACTATTTTTCTCCTCTGGAAAATAAACATATTCAATGAACAAATTATCACACATATCAATCTCCTAGGGAAATTATCTTGAATGAAGAAAATCAAAATATTTACCCTGCGGTGCCAGAATTCAGCTAAAACTGATCAAACGCTGAGGAACAACTCATTTTCCTTGCCCAGCCACATCAGACATCATTCAGCATCAAGCTAAACTGTTGTTGGCATCCCATATAACAAGTTGCCTCGGAGCTTGGGTAAAATCCTCCCTGTCCAGTCTAGATCTTTCCCCCAACTGATCTCCCGACATTTTTTCTAACCGATTCTGCCTCAATTCCAATTCACCTAGGCTACCACAATTTTTACCACTAGAACAGCCAACGAAAACATCACAACGCAAAAAGTAATCTATCTCCTCAAATATTATATTTTATAAAATTAATAGTTTACAACCTCTTTGCTTTCTCTAAAATTTTATTATTGGAACTAATCACGATCTTTCACACACACAAAATTATCAATAAAAGTCGTCCATTTTATTCTTTTCCAAGAATACAAAAAATGGCGATTGTTAAAACTGACGTCATATTCCTAACTCTACCACCCACAGGCACTCTATATAAAAATTTGCACTTGGAAAATAAAATACTCGCGAGCGTTTCGTTTCGCGACAAATCCAAATAGAACTTTGCAACTTCACTCTGGTGAAATCTAAATTCACCACTAAAAACAATCAAGGAAAAATGTTCCTTGACCAAAATTTACTATAACCATTTAGACTACTTAAATAATCAGAATTCCTGACCACTAACAGAAGTCTACTATACGAATTGATAGAATGTGCACTCTACTACTGGGCTCAAAAACAGAGCCAGAATAAGAAATATATTCAATATTCAAGATACTTCAATTTTACACATTCTTCAATGTTAACACAAAACTTCACAAATCAGTGGAACCTAGGATCAAGAGCTAAACACGAGTTATACACATTTTTGATCATTTTGACAATTTTCTAAATTTCCGTTAGATCAAATCTGATTCCAGACTGGGTCGACCTCTCGGCTAACTTAGATTTTTAGATCTCATATCTCTATTTTCCAGCCTAATATTGATATCAAACCATAACTGATATCTGATGTACAAAATCTTAGTATAAAGAGATCTTTCTCACCTTTTAGGAGGGTCTAACTCTAAATGTCGGTTACAAATGCTGGACGAGCGCAAAACGTTGTTTATCCGTTACATGGCGAAAAAATAAATGAAAAATCATAACCAAGAAATTATCCGAAATAAAATGCGCAAATAAGAAAAAAACATTCTCAATTGAATTAGAACAAAGATAATAGAATATTGTGATATTTGCAATACGGTTAGTACAATTTAGAAAACCTATTTTCCTTTCTTTTTTTTTCTTTTTTTTTTGTTGTAATAATCAAAGTAAAAATGTAATCTTAGAATCGGAATTTCAAAGAAATATTGTAATCATTCATTCAGGGAAACAACTATTTTTTTCAACAACCCCTAAATGAAAACACTGTAGCAAAAATTATTTCCCTTGAATCAGTAAAGTAACCTAAACAAAAATTATTTTAATGTATGTGATGGTTACATAATAATAATAATAATAATAATAATAATAATAATAATAATAATAATAATAATAATAATATAAATACAAAAAATAATAACATGGGAACTTTGTTTTAGAATGAAAAAGGATATGAATAGGAGAAAAGTGTAATGAAGAAGGAGAAAAGGCGACGTTTTAAAGAAAGAATATGAAGATAAGTACACAATAAAACAGACGAGGGAAACTTACTGCTGAATCTTGTGAGATCGAACAAACCTTCTGGTGTGCAAAGGTTCTGTATCAACCCTTCCAGAGTGTCACACAACAGTTTATGAATTTCTCCGTTCTCAATGATTTCCACTGCGAACTGACCATTCTCTTCTAAGATGAGGTGATGAGACACTTCCGCGCTTGTTCGTCGCACTGAAAAACAGCAAGCATAATAACTGGTGAGTGGGGATTTGTGATATAGGGAATGGAGCTGTAATTGTGGCTCACCGGAGGCTGTGAAGTTAATGTGTTAGGCTTTATCAGCTGCACCTGATTATGCATCTATTCCCGACAAATCGTTTGAGGGTTGGGGGAAATCAATGCAATATTTTCCTCTCGCCAGCCGTTTAATGTAAGTGGAATTCCGTATTGTGGGATGTGAGCGGAGTAGAATGCTGTCTACACATAATATGAGGTATAAAGGTCGTCTCAACGAAAATCGCGGGTCATCGCATGTTTTTCTTCTTCAAATCTATTATGAACGAAATGGAGGATTTATGCCGAAAGAAGAGGACTCATATCGAATGAAGAGTGACAGACCGACCGACTGACAGACAACCGTGCTGCTACTGAATTTGAAGTACCTGTAGACCAAAACCGCAACAAACTCGTTTCTGCCGTTTTTGAGATATTGAGCAAAAGTAATTTAGCAACAGAATTATTCCGGTGACCGTGACCTTCGCGTTGGAGCAAAATTATGGCCCCGGGAGGGACGCCATTAATTTTGATAATGTTTTTAAGAAATTCGACAAAAATCCGTTCATTGGTTCTTAAGATATGGCCTCCAATGAATCGACCGACAGACCGACATGTTTGTCCTTTCTGATTCCCGCAAATTTCAAAGTAAGCTTATTTCCAGATAAGCCTGAAAAAAAATCAACCATCATAATCATCATCATCATCATCATCATCATCATCATCATCATCATCCATCATCATCATCGTCATCATCATCATCATCATCATCCATCATCATCATCATCCATCATCATCATCCATCATCATCATCCATCATCATCATCCATCATCATCATCATATCATCATCGTCCATAATCAAACTCGCTCCACAATAATTAATGAACCTTATAACAAAATGTAAAGGTGGAGAAAGATTTAACAAGTTATACACATCTACCGAAAGGTGACTTTGCAATAATGTTCAATACTACTACTACTACTACTACTACTACTACTACTAAGCCTACTACTACTATTACTACTATTACTACTACTACTACTACTACTACTACTACTACTAAGAAGAAGAAGAAGAAGACCATCCTGCAAGGCACAGTGCAAGGAGGCAGAAGAAGAGAGAGACAGAAAAAGAGGTGGGGGGACAACATTCGAGAATGGACTGGCTTGACCCTGAGCGAAGCCATGAGAGTTGCTGATGACAGAGAAAGATGGAGTACGCTGGTTAAACGATCATCTGTGGTGCCTTACGACCTCCGAGTTACGGGATAGGATAGGATAGGAATGATAAGGGTCTTTATATAGCGCTTTTTCCAAATGACATCAGTTCAAAGCGCAGTTTTCAATCATTCATACTTAAAGTTAACATCGCAATACATGCGAAAACAAGTGAAACAAAAACTTATAAGTTATACAAAGGCATAAACACAAACATAAAAAATATTATTTACAAGTAAAAAATATACAAGATGAGGGAGCGAGGGAAAGGAGGAAAGCAGCTAAGAAGTGAGGGGGCTGGAGGCGTGCGGTGTGACGGCGCGAGGTCTGAATCCGAAAAGAAGGAATGATGATGATGGTAGACGAGATCAGATCTTTTTAAGGAAGAGAAGAGTTTTCAAGTTAAAGTGGCTATGTTCGTAGAGCTGCGAAGGGAGAGAGAAGAAAAAATTTCCAGTTGCAGTTATCTTTCAATGTTGTAATAAATGGTCTAAAGAATGTCCATATTCAATCATATTATGTCCTTGGTGTTCATACATTACATTTAAAACTGGATATTAAAATGAAATACCTACAGCACCGACAACATCTATATCATGCGCTTGTAAACTTCAAGAAAGCTTTCGACCGAATCTGGCATGCAGTTCTGTGGGCAACCATGAGAGTGTACAACATTAGGCCTAACATTACTGAAGTTATCAAAAGCCTCTATGACAATCTTCTAATAAAGAATACACTAATAAAGAATAACACAGACTGAAATACTTTAAATACACATAAATAAATAAATGTGCACCACTGCTCATTTCGGGAGCTGGTGAAGTAGATGTCAACCCCATGACCACCACCTTCAACTCAGCTGTGACAGATGCCGCCACTGAGATCCTTGGCAAGCACCTACCAAAGAAGAAGCCGTCGATCACACCTGAACTTTTGGATCTGTGTGAAAAAAAGATGAGAGATAAAAAAGAAAAAGAACACCTCACAGGGAGCTGATGTCTACCGAAAAATCAACAATGACATCCGAAAAGGCATACGCACAGCAAAGGAGAACAGGATAGAAGATCAATGCCAGGAAATAGAGAACAGTCTGAACAAGAACAACAGCAAGAAGGCCTACCAGACTGTGAAGCGGCTGACAAGTGTTAAACATCCCAAAGTCTCCACGATTCAAAGCAAGTCTGGCATATGCCTTACAGAAGAACAAGAAGTATTGGACAGATAGACAGAGTACTGCTCTGGCCTTTACTGCAACAATACACCAAATGGAGACCCATCTGTTCTAGCATGTCCCGAGAACAGAGAAGAAGAAGAAATCCTCCCAATTCTTCGGGGAGAAGTTGAGGCAGCAGAGCAATCGCTGAAGAAAGGGAAGTCAGCGGGAGTGGACAACATACCCGCGGAACTGCTACAAGCAGGAAGAGAAGCGATGATTGATGCCTTCACCATTATCTGTAACAAGATCTGGCAGAGTGGGGAGTGGCCTACACCATGGGCCCAGTCGCTTGTCATCACTCTTCCCAAAAAAGGTAACCTTCAGGAGTGTGAAAATTACCCCACCATCAGCCTCATCAGCCATCCCAGTAATATCCTCCTGAAAAAAATACTCATCAGGTTGAAACCCCAAGCTGAACAAATCATAGCTGAAGAACAAGCAGGATTCATGGCAGGGCGAAGTACCACTGAACAGATTTTCAACCTCAGAATAATCTGTGAGAAATACCTACTGGCTACAGCACCAACAACATCTATTTCATGTGTTCATAGACTTCAAGAAGGCATTTGACAGTCTGGCATGCAGCTCTATGGGCAACAATGAAAGTGTACAACATCAGCCCTAAAATTATTGAAATCATCAAAAGCCTGTATGGCAAGGCTACCAGTGCAGTCCTCCATAAAAGCGTCATCGGGAACTGGTTCAGAACAACAATCGGTGTGCGTCAAGAATGCCTACTCTCTCCAACACTCTTCAACATCTTCCTAGAGCGCATCATGTCAGATGCTCTTGCAGATCACGAAGGCACAGTCAGCATAGGGGGTAGAGCAATCTCCAATTTTCGTTTTGCGGATGACATTGATGGATTGGCTGGAGAGGAACAAGAACTTGAACAGCTGGTACAGAGGCTTGACACCACCTCCAGAGCTTATGGAATGGAAATAAGTGCAGAGAAGACCAAAATGATGACCAACAACACCAATGGCATCAACACGGACATCAAAGTCCAAGGCCAATCCTTCAACACAGTGCATAGCTTCAAATATTTAGGAGCCATTGTATCAGACAATGGGTCCCGACAGGAAGTCCTCTCCAGGATCGCACAAACAACTGCTGCCCTGACAAGGTTGAAGCCCATTTGGAAAGACAGGACCATCAGTCTACATTCCAAAGTAAGACTGCTGCGCTCCCTTGTCATCTCCATCTTCCTATATGCTTGCGAAGCATGGACCCTCATTGCAGATCTACAACGAAGAACACAAAGCATGGAGATGAGGTGCTACAGAAGACTTCTGGGCATTTCCTATACCCAACATATCACCAACGACGAAGTCCGACAGATCATCACACAAGCCATTGGACAACACGATGACCTGCTCACAGTGGTGAAGAAACGGAAACTCCGATGGTATGGCCACGTCACCAGATCATCAGGCCTTGTAAAGACCATTCTGCAAGGCACAGTGCAAGGAGGTAGTAGAAGAGGGAGACCGAAAAAGAGGTGGGAGGACAACATTCGAGAATGGACTGGTTTGACACTGAGCGAAGCCATCAGGGCTGCTGAGGACAGAGAAAGATGGAGTATGCTGGTTAAACGATCATCTGTGGTGCCGCTACGACCTCCGGGTTACGGGATAGGATAGGATAGGAAATAAATACATAAATACATAAATAAATAAATACATTCCTTCATTTAAAAAAAAAGCATTTAAAAATACATCAAAGAAAATACATTAATATTACCTGCAATAGCGAGGACTTTTGATGTCCCTTGCGATCGTCGCACAATGAAGTCACCGTCACATTTGTCATCAGACAACAGTCGTTCTACTGCCGCTTGCCTTGATATGTCCTCTACTGGGATTTTCTCTCTGGAAAAGAATAAAACATTCATATTTATTACGGGAGCTAATATGCAGATCTAAAACTAACAGTTCGCTCTGTTTTTTGTCCAAGTCATAAGAATATAGTAAAGAGTGTGAAGATGCGCATTTGGTAAATCTCCAAACACTGACCTATATCAACATTTCGGGGTCAGCCCGGTTCGCGGCGTGTCTACGTCCCGAAGATCCATATTCCCTTAGGTCATTTGAGGTTCATGTTCTTCCAAGTCCATGTTCCCCCGAGCCATTGTCCCAACAAATCTATGTTCTCTCATGAAAGAAGTCACAAGTTCGGCAGTTGCTATTCCTATTCTATCCTATCCTGTCCTATCCTATCCTATCCTTTCCCATTCTATCCTATCTCGTAAGTCGAAAGTCGTTAGGGCACCACAGAAGATCGTTTAACCAGCGTACTCCATCTTTCTCTGTCATCAGCAAACCTCATGGTTTCGCTCAGTGTCAAGCCAATCCAATCTCGAATGTTGTCCTCCCACCTTTTTTTATGTCTCCCTCTTCTTCTGCCTCTTTGCACCGTGCCTTGCAGGATGGTCTTCGCAAAGCCTGATGCTCTGGTGACGTGGCCATACCATCGGAGTTTCCGTTTCTTCACCACTGTGAGCATGTCATCGTGTTGTCCAATGGCTTATGTGATGGTCTGTCGGACTTCGTCGTTGGTTATGTGCTGGGTGTAGGAAATGCCCAGAAGTTTTCTGTAGCACCTCATCTCCATGCCTTGTATTACTTTTGCTGCTGCAGATTATTATCCCTTTTTATCGGGAAATTATTATTAGTTGTAGGTGTGCTGTGAGGGTCCATGTTAGAAGATGGAGATGACAAGGGAGCTCAGCAGCCTTAACTTGGTGTGTAGACTGATGGTCTAGTCTTTCCAAATGGGCTTCAGCCTTGTCAGAGCAGCAGTCACTGTGCGATCCTGGAGACGACTTCCTGTCGGGATCCTATCCTATCCTGTCCCGTAACCCGGAGGTCGTAGGAGCACCACAGATGATCGTTTAACCAGCATACTCCAACTTTCTCTGTCCTCAGCAGCCCTGATGGCTTCGCTCAGTGTCAAACAAGTCCATTCTCGAATGTTGTCCTCCCACCTCCTTTTCGGTCTCCCTCTTCTTCTACCTCCTTGCACTGTGCCTTGCAGAATAGTCTTTGCAAGGCCTGATGACCTGGTGACGTGGGCATCCTGGAGAGGACTTCCTGTCGGGACCCATTGTCTGATACAATGGCTCCTAATTATTTGATGCTATGCACTGTGCTGAGGGATTGGCCTTGGACTTTGATGTCCGTGTTGATGCCATTGGTGTTGTTGGTCATCATTTTGGTCTTCTCTGCACTTATTTCCATTCCATAAGATCTGGAGGTGGTGTCAAGCCTCTGTACCAGCTGTTCAAGTACTTGTTCCTCTCCAACCAATCCATCAATGTCATCCGCAAAACGAAGATTGGAAATTGCTCTACCCCCTATACTGACTGTGCCTTCATGATCTGCAAAAGCATCTGACATGATGCCGTCTAGGAAGATGTTGAAGAGTGTTGGAGAGAGTAGGCATCCTTGACGCACTCCGATTGTTGTTCTGAACCAGTTCCCGATGGCGGTGTTGTGGAGGACTGCACTGGTAGCCTTGTCATACAGGCTTTTGATGACTTCAATAATTTTAGGGCTGATGTTGTACACTTTCATTGTTCCCCATAGAGCTGCATGCCAGACTCGGTCAAACACCTTCTTGAAGCCTATGAACACATGATATAGATGTTGTTGGGCTGAAGGTATTTTTCACAGATTATTCTGAGGTTGAAAATCTGTTCAGTGGTACTTCGCCCTGCTCGGAATCCTGCTTGTTCTTCAGCTGATTTGTCCAGCTTGAGGTTTCAACCTGTTGAGTATTATTTTCAGGAGGACCTTGCTGGGATGGCTGATGAGGTTGATTGTGTGGTAATTTTCACACTCCCGAAGGTTAACTTTTTTTGGGAAGAGTGATGACAAGCGACTGGGTCCATGGTATAGGCCACTCCCCACTCTGCCAGATCTTGTTACAGATAATGGTGAGGGCATCAAACATCGCTTCTCTTCCTGCTTGTAGCAGTTCCGCGGGTATGTTGTCCACTTCCGCTGACTTCCCTTTCTTTAGCGATTGCACTGCTGCCTCAACTTCTTCCCGGAGAATTGTGAGGATTTCTTCTTCTTCTCTGTTCTCGAGACATGCTAGAACTGATGGGTCTCCATTTGGTGTATGGTTGTAAAGGTCAGAGCAGTACTCTGTCCATCTGTCCAAGGCTTCTTGTTCTTCTGTAAGGCATATGCCAGACTTGCTTTGGATCGTGGAGACTTTGGGCTGTTTAACACTTCTCAGCCGCTTCACAGTCTGGTAGGCCTTCTTGCTGTTGTTCTCTATTTCCCGGCATTGATCTTCTATCCAGTTCTCCTTTGCTGTGCGCATGCCATTTCGGATGTCATTGTTGATTTTTCGGTTGACATCAGCTCCCTGTGAGGTGTTCTTTTTTTTTTAATCTCTCTTCGTTTATCACACAGAACCAAAAGTTCAGGTGTGATCCACGGCTTCTTCTTTGATCGGTGCTTGCCAAGGATCTCAGTGGCGGCATCTGTCACAGCTGAGTTGAAGGTGGTGGTCATGGGGTTGAAATCTACTTCACCAGCTCCCGAAATGAGCAGTGGTGCAAATTTCCCTCCAGTTGTGGCCTGAAGTAGTTCTGCCACCTCGGGTCTTGCAGTTTGTCCAGGTCGAACTACAGTCTAGTGCACTTTGCTCTATTTACTCTCTTCAAGTGGAGCCGGAAAGACATCATCACGACATCGTGGTCACTTCCGATGTCTGCTCCTGGAAAAGTGCGTGTCCTGCCAATGTTGATGCTTGATCTGAAGCGTTTCTTGACCATGATGTAGTCTATTTGGTTGTGGTGCTCCCCGCCGGTACTGTGCCATGTCAATCGTCTGGAAGTTGTATGAGACCAAGCGTGTTTGCCAGTACCAGATTGTTGAATCTGGCAAACTCCAAGAATCTCAGACCCCTGTCATTTGTCTCGTTGTTGCAGTGGGGTCCACATGTGTCTCCCCAGTTGTGGTGCGCATCTTGGCCAACCTTGGCCTTTCACTGTGACTATGTCCTTCTTCGGCACTTGGTCAAGTGAGTGCCGGTGGTTTCAGTATAAATAGTATCCCCACTTTCTGGAAATTTAGTGCTCTAAATTCCCACTGTCGCTGTCTTTCTCATTTGCTCTGTCTCATTCCTGCTCTGTTCTATCAATCTGCTATACTATCTTCTTCTTCGCTAGACCAGTCACCTATCTTTTTTCTTTAAAACTCTTCCAGGACAAGACTCCTTATTTGTGTATGATGTCTGTTGGATCAGCTTGGGAATATTGGACGCTTTCTGCCAGGTGGTCACTAGGGCTTCATATGATGTTATTATTTAGCAATGTAGGCATTTTATATGTATGTGTTTTGTTGATAATTTATAATGATGTTTATATTCTATTTTGTTTTTGTAAACGGGGGTTCGATAAATTAGAGTATAGCCTCAGCGTCCCCTGCGTGGGATGTCTTTATTGTAAAGTGACTGGCTGGTGGAGAGCTTTCAGTTTTACCATTAGGGTTGTTTCAGCAGATCTTTGATGCGGATCAGGGGTTGTCCGGTCCTGAATTGGCTCGGAAGAGTCCGCTGGACCTAAAGCAATAATCATGTAACTTGGTCAAGGACCGCCTGTAGATTTTCATAAAAATCCTCCACTTCGCTGTCGTCATAGTCTAGTGTTGGGGCATAGGCCTGGATGACGGTGATGTTGAAAGGGGCTGCTCTTAGGCGGATGATAATGAGTCTACTGGAGACTGGGCGGCAACCCATGACAGTGGCTGGAATGTTCTTGTGGACCAAGAATCCAACGCCTTGTTCGTGCCTGTCATCTCTACTGCTCAAATAGAGCTTGTGGCCTTTGTCGGTCTTTGTTTCACCTAGGCCTTTCCAGCGCAGTTCGCTGATGCCTAGAACGTTCTATCGATAGTGGTCCAACTCGTGGGCCAGTTCTTCTAATTTTCCTTCCGCAGTTAGGGTCCTGACATTCCAGGTTCCTGTGACGATGTTGTTTCTCGTTCGGATATTGCTAAATTGTCTGTCAGTAGCATACTTAACACCTCCGTCCTGGTGGCCAGCGGAAGGCGCGGTCCTAGAGCCGGGCGACGACCGATCCGGTATGGAATTAGTGGATAGTGTCATCATGTAGTGTGTCTTGGGCAAAAAAGAGCTGGCGGTGCCCAATCCTCTCCAGGCTGTTGGCCACAGCCGAAATCCACGAATACAGTGTGGCTCGCCTTGGCCTTGAGCACGTGGTCGTTGAACCTGTAGTAACGTGAGGTTCCTCCGCCCTGGCCGGTGACTTCTGTGTAGAAGATTTTCGCCCAGTGATGCCGTGCTAACATCACCCCTGTTAGTCGCCTCTTACGACACGCCGGGAAACGTTGGGTCTATTCTATTTAATGCCGGAACCCGAAGGGATCCATTGTCAAATACAATGGCTCCTAAATATTTGAAGCTATGGTGTTGTTGGTCATCAGTTTGGTCTTCTCTGCACTTATTTCCATTCCATAGGCTCTGGAGGTGGTGTCAAGCCACTGTATTAGCTGTTCAAGTTCTTGTTCCTCTCCAGCCAAACCATCAATGTCAGCCGCAAAACGGAGGTTGGAGATTGCTCTACCCCCTATTCTGACTGTGCCTTCGTGATTTGTAAGGGCATCTGACATGATGCGCTCCAGGAAGATGTTGAGGTTGCGGCAGTTGTCACGTATTTGCGGATGAGTTCAATGCGACGGAGTTGGTAGTTGGAAGCCATATTTTGCGGACGATATCTGGCATATCAAGGATCCTGCCCATGACAACAGCTCGGTTTTTCGCTGTAAGTGAAAGAGGACGAGTGTTTCTCGGATGAGAGTATAAACCGAGGTTTAGTTTGTGCACGCACGGACTTTAAAGATCATGACGCTCATGTCTTACACGGGTGAGTGCCGGCTACACAACTACATCCATTAACCACTATAGGTCCTTTCTCCCTCATGCCCGGTCGCTTAGGATTGTGCTCAGTTGCCTTGGCGTCAGATTATGCGTGGGCGCCTCAGGCGGCTTGATCTAGATCCTGTATCGAGCAGCGCCTTGAGCAGCTCTTGAGCTGAAAAAAGTACTCTATAAGAACGATTATTAAAGCAAAGCTATTATGTCGGTAGGGATAGAGGACAAGTTATACTTTGTGCCACTGAGTATGCCTTCTCTTTTGTCTGCCTATAGTAACTGTCTTGTTTTGCAGTCATCCAATTCTGGATGTCTTTAAACAGTCGGATGAAGTTTTCAGAATGAAGAAGGGGAAAGGGGTGAGTGGAGAGGGGGGAGTGGGTAAGCGAGATGGAGAGGAGTGTGAGGGTTGAGTCTAGTCATAGAATGTTCTACAAAAGTTCGGAGATTTGAATACTTGCTTTGATATAGATCTCGAACCACCTTCGGTAAAAACAAGCAATCCTAGAAACATTCCGATGTATCTCTCTCTATATGGTAGATGACCTGGTATCTACCAAAATAAATTGGATATCGGAGTTAACCGCAGCCTTTTTTATTTTGCAGTTGGCAAGAATTATGCTTCTTGGCTTTTACTCTCGCTCTATAATTTTAGTTTTGGCGACAAGTAACTAGTCATTTTTGTTTTGTTTATATGAAAATATTTGTTATTTTTAAGTTTAGAAATGGTGTAGTATGATAACTATAGTAACAGTTGTTTATATGATTGTTTTGTTAACATTTTGGGTACGTTTGAGAGACTTCCTTTTCTCCCTCAAGGCGATCAAGAAATAGTTTCGTCCATGCTAACAAAAGTGTAATTTTTGTTTTGTTTTTTATTGAAATATGCTGTATAATTATTGCATTTTATAGTTGAAGGTACCAGATGTCCAAAAATAACAGTTTTGATTGTGTATTTGACTGTATTTTTGCATAATTTGATGATGAAAATGAAATGTTGATAACAGACCATTTGTTGTGCTCAGAATCTAGTGGTTTTGTCATGTGTTGTAACTGATGCTAGATTTTGGTTGCATTTGCAGATTTCGCCTAAGCAGCGGTTTTTTTTTCTTAATTCTTTTTTTGAAATTTAATTTTCTGTTAGAAATTATGTTAGGGGTTTTAGTTTGTAAGTAGTTAAGTTCTAGTTTGGGGTTTAGGTTTAGTTTTGGCTCGATTTGTTTGACTTATTGTGGTATGTTTTTTTAGTAAACAGAAAGTAAAGATAGGAATAGAAATAAAAGAGAAAACAAAAGTTATTTTAGTGGTTTATGGTTATGTTAATATTGTTTATTTTAATGTAGCCGCGCTGTGGGTTCGGGCACTAAATAGAATACACCCAACGTTTCCCGGCGTGTCGTAAGAGGCGACTAACAGGGGTGATGTCAGCACGGCATCACTGGGCGAAAGTCTTCTACACAGAAGCCCCCGGCCAGGGCGGAGGAACCTCACGTTACTACAGGTTCAACGACCACGTGCTCAGGGCCAAGGCGAGCCGCAATGTATTCGTGGATTTCGGCTGTGGCCAACCGCCTGGAGAGTATTGGGCACCGCCAGGTCTTTTTTGCCCAAGACACACTACATGATGAAACTATCCACTAATTCCATACCGGATCGGTCGTCGCCCGGCTCAAGGACCGCGCCTTCCGTTGGCCACCAGGACGGCGGTGATAAGTATGCTACTGATGGACAATATAGCAAGATCCGGACGAGAAACAACATCGTCATGGGAACCTGGAATGTCAGGACCCTAACTGCGGAAGGAAAATTAGAAGAACTGGCCCACGAGTTGGACCACTATCGATGGAACGTTTTAGGTATCAGCGAACTGCGCTGGAAAGGCCTTGGTAAAACAACGACCGACAAAGGCCACAAGTGCTATTTCAGCGGTAGAGATGACAGCCACGAACACGGCGTTGGATTCTTGGTCCACAAGAACATTCTAGCCACTGTCATGGGTTGCCGCCCAGTCTCCAGTAGACTCATTACCATCCGTGTAACAAGCAGACCCGTTAACCCCGCGCTATTTGAGCTTTTGCTTGTTTAGCAGTAGTAAAACTTAGAAGGTTACTGTAGTCTATAGCAGACGATTAAGGTATACAGGGTTCATACAGGTTTCAGGCCAGAAAAAGTAAGGACTTTTTAAGGACTTTTTAAGGACTTTTTACGAACTTTAGCAAACTTGATTTGATAGTATATTGATGCTTACTAAATATGAAATCATTAAAAACAGACAGGTGGCCCCACATTTACTTTCTAGTGACTTCTGCTGCCGCATGCCCCATGAATTCTGAACGAAGGTAGTTCGTCGCCACCACATCATTCTCTCACACCCTCACATGGATATCCAGCTGCTTTTGATGCAGATCATCATTCAGGCTCTCGTCAAATAACAAGACGTAGGATGTCTCAGATTTCAATCTGTCCTTCAGTTCATTAAAGAAATGGCGAGCAATTCCAAATGTTGACAAGTATGACGACTTCCTTTCTCCACACTTGCAACTGGCCGCAATCTGGCTGTCAGGAAACATTGCTGCAAACACTTTGCCGTTGTCTTCACATGATTTATAGCTGTAATGGCTGCTGACCGCTTTCAATGTCCAGATTATTTCAGCTTTCAAAGTATCTGTGCTGAAAAATGGCTGAGCAGAAGAAGGCCTGGTACTGACAGTAGAACTACTAGTCGCAGCATGGGTTACAGTTGAAGTTGAAGGCACAGTCTATTCGAGAAATGCGGACATGGGCACGGTAGGTCTTGAAGCTTTTACTAAACGTTCATGTTTTGCCCCCTTGTGGTGCGCCAGTACAGAAGAATGACCGCCAGCAGCAACATCAAAAGTTTTTTGGCACACTGAACAATAGAACAATAGGATTTCCGGGTGTTTCCCTTTGGATCACGTTGCAGCCACTCTCTAAATGCGGCCGATTCCAACCACTTATCATTGAATAAACACTTTCCAGGCATCTTTCACAGTTTCAAAAATGGTGCACGCTTCACGGGCACAAGCCACCACTGAGTCCCGTTCCGATGCACGCTAGGAAGTTAGGTAACGCTAGCCAAGCGAGGGACTTGAGAAGCAATCTAGCCTTTCCTCGCGAGAATTTCTTCTTTCCCTTGCCGCGAGCCAGTGTCAGCGAAACGCTACCACCTCGAGAGATCCTAGCCTTCTTGCTTCCTTGCGTGTATTGGAACGAGACTCTGGCATACTAGCAAGAGGGAAAATTATCAGGGGAGGTCACTTCTGCATAATTATTAGGGGGTCAGAGTCGCTTCCCTTTTGCAAAAATGCTGGTAGCAGACGACACGCTTTGTTGGCGACATCGAAATGAAAGTGTCATTTCTTTCTCACTTTTTCTTGAACTAAAGTACTGCTTTGAAATTCTTTCAACAAAAATCCCATTTTCGAAGGACTTTTAAGCACCTTGCTAGTAAACTGATAGAAAACTTTAATTTCGAAGGACTTTTAAGGCCTTAAAAGAGGGGTGTCAAAATCTAAGTACTTTTAAGTACTTTTAAGGTGCGTGCGAACCCTGGTATAACTGATGTGTACACACACACTGCGAGCTGACGCGAGCCGTTTAGTGACATCATCGCGGCCTACGATCGAGTTTTGAACTTTTTAGCCACTTAGATTGTTTCAGCCAATCGGGACAGAGGTAGAGGGTAGAACCAGTTCTGGCTGATTCAGTCCAAGCCAAGTATAGGTCAGTTGTGTGGAAAGCTCTGAGCAGTACACAGTTACCCTCGAGCAGACAAATATCTCCACTGATAGAACAGGGAAGCAGTGCTTGTTGAATTTTTGAATTCAATCAAGTAGCCACGGGCCTGACAATGTCGAACAGGTAAATGAACATACTTCTGTTTCATCGTGATGTATTTATATTATTGTTGAAATTATGTTTGTGGAATTTGCTATGCATAGATTTGAATTGTTAATCCGACTTTGCCTTACCACGTGGAGAAGCCGAACACGTGTCAAGAACGACCGGTTTTGACGCCATGTTGTATACCGGATGGAACCACTGTTGTTTAACCTATATGTATGCTTGCAGACCAGTGGCTATACCAGTGAATGTTTATAATATTATTAATTTTTATGTGTATAGTTAGCCACGATTTATATTTATGTATGTATAGGAAATTAGAGTGGAGATTCCAGTGGACCACCGACTTAGCAGAATGTTCGTCGCTTATGTGTAGAGATGTGGAGCTATCACTGAGGGCTACTTTGGCTTTCAGTGAGACGCTCTGCACAGACCTATTATTCACGGTTGTGCAGAGTTTCGTCTCATATGTTACAGATGAGCAGGCAGGATATCGTGAGCCCAATTCAACAGAAGAGCAGAACCTAATCTGCGATTCGAGTTGGCTGCCAAGGCATCTACACCATCGTGCGCAGATAGCTCCAAACGTCGTACCAAAAGTCAAAGACTACACGACGACCCAGCGTGTACCAGAAGCTACCTCAACGCAGCGCTTCACCCACGCATCCATACAGATAAGTGCCCAGGAAACAGTGCACTAAAACTGTAGCAAAAAGACCACAGTAGTCCACTCTTCTTGAACGCTAGTAGCCAGTGCTCTATGAAGATAAAGTAGCTGCCAAGATTATCAGGTAGCGAACCAGTCGCATTGGCAATTGAACTTTTAAGTTAGATTCGTACTTCGAAGATCGTGTATAGAGTAGAAGAAATAAATGTGTGATTTCGACTGTTATCAAGTGGCTGGACTACATATGATTCATAGCCGTGTGAAAGCTAGTGTGACAGTGATCTTTTACCATTTTTCTATCTATCTCTGTACCCCAGTCTTAACACAGACCGAGCTAAACAAATAAATGTATTAAAGTAATTCACCGGGTGACTCACTAGCGGTTCCCATAGAATAAGACGTGAGGGTTACAGCATTCCATTGTGCAGAGCCCAGCAACAATAAAACCCCACGTCACACTTTAATTGGCGAGCCTAGTCAGGATCTGTGTATAATAGGAATTGGGTATAACCGGATCTAGGTACAATAGAATAAGATAACAGGATTAGTATAAGTAGAATAACTTAGAAGAGTTGTAAGTGTAGGACAAGGACACAGTTTTGGTGCACTATTCTGTGTTTAAAATCTTTTTTGCTTCAATTCTTTTTGTGCCTGTATGTTGCATTGTTCTTTTGCAGGTTTTGCTTAAATAACTGTTGTATGCCATTTGACTCTTGTTTTATTCTATTATTGATTACGAATTTTAATGTCTTTGCATTGTTGTTATTGAATTGCAATATTGCTAGTGTGTTTGTATTCCACGTGATTCAGAGGTTGTTCAAAGACACTTTTGACAATATCAGACCCAGTAGCGTTGAGATTGCGCTTCAAGGAATTAGGAGAAGCTTTACACTTAGCTGGAGGAGACCTAATTGCGTATATAAATTCAGAGGGAGAGAAACAGGAGGCTAAGGCAGAAAGAGCAGCAGAGAGAGAACAGAAAAAACTAGACAGAAGAAAGCAGAACTAGAAGCAGAACAGAAGAAACTAGCATTAGAACCAGAGCATAAGAAAGCAGAGTTAGAAGCAGCGAGAGACCAGAAGAAAGCAGAATTAGAGGCAGAGAGAGAACAGAAGAAGATCGCAGCAGAAGTTAGGAGATGGGAGTATGAGCGGGCAGAAAAGGAAAAAGACAGACAGCATGAGTTAGAATTGAGAAGACTAGGATCAGGAGCCTCAAGTTCTTCCTCAACCCCTCCCCACTCAGATCAACTAGAGGTAGCCTCCAACCCCGTACTAGGGATGTCATTTCCACTGTGGACATTCAATGAAAGAGAAGAAGGTCTAGATCTCTATCTGACTACGTTTGAGCGCCTAGCAACTGAGTATAAACTAGATCCCACCCATTGGTCTTTTAAGCTTAGTCAAGGGCTTAGAGGAAAGGCATATGACATCTACAGTAAGCTACCGACTGACAGAGTGACTGACTATCACAAAGTAAAAGAGGCATTCCTAACCGGATTTGAACTAACAGGAGAATGCTACCGGCAAAAATTCCGCACCAATCGGAGAGTGAAAGGAGAGAGCTATGCGCAGTTCGCAGATCGGTTGTCCAAATGCAAGATAAGTGGATTAGCCAGTCAGCCACGGCTAAGACATTTGATGGACTGACAGAACTGTTAGTATTGTAACAGCTACGGGAAACCATGACCCCCGAGCTGAGAACATTCTCAGTAGAGCAGGGCACGGAAAGACAGGAAGATCTGGTCAAGGTCGCAGATAGGTACGTGGCCGCCCACGGAGAAGCCAAGAGCTTCAGGCGAGACCTAAAGCCTAACGGGAAAGAGGCACAGAAACGTGGCCCTCACCGGGAGGAGCGCACCGCGAATAGGCCAAATCACCCCAGACCTGGGCAAAATAAAGGACCCAACGCGGAATTTGGGAAAAGAGGTCCCGCAGAACAGCTCGTTCTGGAACAGAAATAATCATTCCACCGCGGAATGTTTCAAGTTGGGCGCACAACGTAGGGGACCAGCGCGAAAGCCGGCCAGCACACAGAGTTCTAACTCAAAGTAGCGGTAACAAGCCACACACCATCGGGGATCACCCATCGGTGACAGACACGGTCAAGGTCAACGGAAAAGAAGCGAACTGTCTGTATGACACAGGTCTATCATACGACGCGATAGTTAGCAAATCTCGTGTATCACGCGCGGACTTGACGGACAAGACAGTCGAACTACAAGGAACAGACTTGATGAAACCGACGACTACTTGCCCAATAGCTTGGATAGAAGTAGAGAGCTGTGACGAGATGACTAGTTTTACCCTGCCTATTTACTATTTAGCCTTGTTTAGTCATTGTAACCTTAGAAAGTTAGTGTATTACACAGCAGACGATTACACTATACGGAGGTACACACACCGCGAGCTTGACGTACGCAGTGTAGTGACGTCAGCACTGTGTGCGTGGGATCGGACGTTTGAGCCAATCAGGACTCAGGCTGAGCGGCTAGATCCAGTTCTGGCTGATTCAGTCCAAACCAGGTATTAGGTCAGTTGAGAGTAAGACACCACAGGGTACACAGCTACACCTGAGTAGAGCAATACCTCCACTGAATAGACCAGGAAACAGGACTTGAGAATCTTAGAATTCACTCAAGTAGCCACGAGCCTGACTTTGTCAAACAGGTAAATGAACCTACTTCTGTTTCATCGTGATATATTTATATTATTGTTGAAATTATGTTTGTAGAATTTGCCATGCATAGATGTGAATTGTTAGGCCGACTTTGCCTGAACACATGGAGAAGCTGACCACGAGGCAAAAGACGACCGGCCGACGCCATCTTGAATTATGTACGGACCCACTGTTGTTTAACCTATATGTATGTTTGCAGACCAGTGGCTGTACCATTGAATGTTTATAATATTATTATTTCTGTATGTGTATAATTAGCCACGAGTTATATTTATGTATGAATAGGAAATTAGAGTGGAGAGTCCGGGACCACGGACGTAGCAGAATGTTCGTCGCTTATGTATAGAGATGTGGAGCTATCACTGAGGGGTACTTTGGCTTTCAGGGAGACGCTCTGCACAGACCTATTATTCAAGGTTGTGCAGAAGTTCGTCTCTTATGATTACAGACGAGCAGGCGAGCTATAACGTGCGCCCAACTCAACAGGAAACACGAGTTGGCTGTACAGCACAAGCCTGAGAGAGCAACCCTGGAAAACACCCTGCAAGACCCCACAGCGTGGCAAGGGACCAAACTACACGACGACACATCGTGTACCAGAAGCTACCTCAACGAAGGACTTCAAACCCACTACGTGACAGTTAAGTGCATAAACAAAAGTGCACCCAAACTGATAGCAAAAGGACCACAGTAGTCCACTCTTCAGAAACTATAGTAAAACGGACCACAGTAGTCCAATCTTCAAGAACTTTAGTAGCCAGTGCCCGATGAAGACATAACAGCTGCCTAGACTATCAGCGATCGAACCATTTGCTTTGACTTATGACATTTTAAGGCAGATTAGTACATCGAAGATTCTGTATAGAGTAGAAGAAATAAATGTGTGATTTTAACTGTTATCAAGTGGCTGGACTACATATGATTCATAGCCGTGTGAAAGCTAGTGTGACAGTGATCTTTTACCATTTTTCTATCTATCTCTGTACCCCAGCCTTAACACAGACCGAGCTAAACAAATAAATTTATTAAAGTAATTCACAGGGTGACTAACTAGCAGTTCCCATCGAATAAAGCGTGAGGGTTACAGCATTCCATTGTGCAGAGCCCAGTAACCCATAAACCCCAAGTTACAAGAGCAGATACGTCACATGACGAATCTAAGCAGCTGTTTTACAGAAACCCCTGTATGATCTAGTGCTAGGATGTAGGTATGTGTTCTTAGGCACGCCCCCTAAAACTGTAGAGATATCTGCAGTGCAAACCATGGCCCAAGCTAAAACCCAACCACCCCAACCCGAGTTAGCCCCGAATCCAGGACTCGAAGAGATCAAAACAGCACAGAAAGCTGACGCCTCGATAGCGAAGTGCTTCCAGAAGCTACTCAAGGCGCACACACACCCGCACAAAGGAGACTTCTACATGGAAGACGGAGTTCTACATCGACAAGGAGATGGAGATCACACCCAACTAGTACTACCAGCCACCATTCGAGCCCAAGTACTAGAATTAGGCCACAGCATGCCACTCAGCGGACACATGGGAATTGGAGCCACAGTACAGTGAATCAGCGCACACTACTATTGGCCAGGAATCACGGAGGATGTCAAGCGCTACGTGAAATCTTGTCACCAATGTCAACGATATTCCCCGCGACATCACACCGTACCAGTTACCTTAGGACCATCGGTAGTAGTCGGCGTGCCATTCCAGCAAGTCTCAGTAGACATAGTAGGACCACTGCCCATGACCTAGACGCGGAACAGATTTCTACTCACACTCGTCGACGCCTGTTCGATGTGGTGCGAAGCTGTCCCGTTGCCAGAGATCGACACCAGGAAGATTGCAGATGCACTCATCGCCATCTTTACCAGAGTCGGATTCCCGGACAGCATTAGAACGGACAACGGATCTCAGTTCAACGGCCGCCTGATGCAAGACGTGTTCGAGTTGATACAAGTTCATCACATTCGTACACCACCGTACCACCCAGCCAGGAATTGACAAGAAGAAAGACTGAATGGAACCCTTCTCACCATCCTCAGGAAAGTAGCCGACGACAATCCAGAAGCGTGGGACACCTACGTGAATGCGGCACTGTTCGCATATCAAGAAACGCCCCATGCAGCCACAGGCTACACCACGTCAACATTGCTATTCGGCAGACCTCTAGCAGGACCGCTAGAAGCCCTACGCAGAAGTTGGATGGAAGCCAAGATAGACGACATACCCAGAGGTGCCACCAAATACGTCGCAGACCTGCAGGAAACACCCAAAGCCACGTGGAAGAAAGCTGGTGAAGCACTGAAGAAGGCAAGAGCCCGTCAGGCGAAGTACTACAACCGCCACGCGAAGGACCGAGAACTGCAAGTCGGCGATCAAGTGCTACTCTTACTTCCAAGTGGGACCAACAAGCTGGACATCGCTTGGAGAGGACCGTACCGGGTGACTGCCAAGAAATCCAAGACAGTCTACCAAGTAGAGGTAAACGGGAGAGCCCGATACCACCACGTCAATCTCCTCAAGAAGTATACGGCCCGACCAGCGACCCCCAGCACTCACAACTTGCTAGCTATCGCCGTTGCGGAAGAAGGAGAAAGCATGGAGACCAATGCAGTAGAGTATCCCCTGCACTCCAAAGAAATCCACAAAGACGTGATACTCAACGGAGACCTAGCCGCCATACAGCAACAGCAAGTACTACAGGTCATTCGACAACATCAGACCGACCAGGGAGGACAGACCTCGTCGAAGTAACCTTAACGGTGACCGACCCAACTCCCGTCCGCCAGAAGCTCTACCCGATGCCACTGTCGCAGCAGCGAGCCATCAAGGAAGAGATAGACACCTTACTGGCAGCCGGAATCATCTCAGAGTCTACTTTACCCTACAGCGCATGCACAGTATTGTTGCGAAAACCCAACGGAGAGCATCGGCTGTGCATCGACTTCAGACTCCTGAATGCCGTAACGCAGTTCCACCCACAGCCACTCTCGGACCAGACAGACCTATTTGCCAAGCTACAGCGAGCGAAGTACTTCTCACGCATCGACCTCAGCAAAGGATACTATCAGATACCAGTACAACCGCAAGTCCGAAAGTACCTAGCGTTTAGCACTATGGAAGGACAAAGTCGTATGGACAGCCGAATGCGAGACAGCATTCCAAACACTCAAGGACAAAATGACATCGGCGTCAGTACTCCACCTACCCGATTTGACTTAGCCCTTCGTTCTTCGCACCGACGCCAGTGACTTAGGACTCGGAGCAGTACTGCTACAGCGCGACCACAAGAATGCAGAGACGCTATTCCCTGTCGCCTATGCCAGCAGAAAATTGAGACCCGCCAAGACCCACTACGCCACGTCGGAGAAAGAATGCCTTGGACTAGTCTGGGTCATACAGAAGTTTCAACTCTACCTGTATGGGACACACTTCACAGTTCAGGTGGACCACCAACCACTATCGTTCCTGGCAGCCTCCAAATCCTTGAACTCTCGCCTGATGAGATGGGCACTCACCCTTCAGGCATACTCATTCCAAATCGAGTACATCCCCGGCAAAGAGAACCACGGAGCCGAATACCTCAGTCGCCATCTCGTGGAGGACACAGCCGCTGTCGCCCAGCCAACACAACTAAGGGCCACAGTACCAGAATTCGTCCCCGTCCAGTAAAACCCTGTCACTAGTGTCCATAGCTACCTGGCATAGCATTGCAGCTCAGGTAGAGAAACTTAACTAGTTTGTAAATAGGACCTTAGGATAGTGCAGTGTTAAACTAGGCTCTGTAGTAGAAAAAGGTCGAAGCCAGTAGTCATCGCCTTTTTTCAGTTGAGGGAGCCTGTAACAAGCAGACCCGTTTACCCCGCGCTATTTGAGCATTTGCTTGTTTAGCAGTAGTAAAACTTACAAGGTTACTATAATCTATAGCAGACGATTAAGGTATAACTGATGTGTAAACACACACTGCGAGCTGACGCAAGCCGTTTAGTGGCATCATCGCGGCCTACGATCGAGTTTTGAACTTTATATTCACTTAGATTGTTTCAGCCAACCGGGACACAGGTAGAGGGTTAGAACCAGTTCTGGCTGATTCAGTCCAAGCCAAGTATAGGTCAGTTGTGTGGAAAGCTCTGAGCAGTACACAGTTACCCTCGTGCAGAGAAATATCTCCACTGATAGAACAGGGAAGCAGTGCTTGTTGAATTTTTGAATTCAATCAAGTAGCCACGGGCCTGACATTGTCGAACAGGTATATGAACATACTTCTGTTTCATCGTGATGTATTTATATTATTGTTGAAATTATGTTTGTGGAATTTGCTATGCATAGATTTGAATTGTTAATCCGACTTTGCCTTATCACGTGTAGAAGCCGAACACATGTCAAGAACGACCGGTTTTGACGCCATGTTGTATACCGGACGGAACCACTGTTGTTTAACCTATATGTATGCTTGCAGACCAGTGGCTATACCAGTGAATGTTTACAATATTAATAATTCTTTATGTGTATAGTTAGCCACGATTTATATTTAAGTATGTATAGGAAATTAGAGCGCGGATTCCAGTGGACCACCGACTTAGCAGAATGTTCGTCGCTTATGGGAAGGCACGGTGGCCTAATGGTTGAGCTTTGGCTTGCGGATCGGAAGGTCCCGGGTTCGAACCCAGGCCGGGGCATTGTGTTGTGTCCTTGGGAAAGACACTTTACTCCCGTTTCCTACTCCTTCGGATGAGAGTATAAACCGAGGTCTAGTCTGTTTCGCACACATTCCATCATAACGGACTTTAAAGATTCTGACGCTCATGTCCTAGACGGGTGAGTGCCGGTGACAAGAACACATCAGCATGCACCTAGGTCCTTCTTCCCCATCCCTGGCTGCCCAGGATTGTGCTCAGTTGTCTGGGGCGTTATTACGGTGCGCCCAAAGGCTGCAAGTTGGCGCCTCCATCGGCTGGAGTTAGATCCTGTATCGGGCCAGCGCCTTGAGCAGCTCTTGAGCTGAAAAAGCGCTATATAAGAACGATTAAATAAATAATAATAATAATTATGTATAGAGATGTGGAGCTATCACCGAGGGCTTCTTTGGCTTTCAGTGAGACGCTCTGCACAGACCAATTATTCAGGGTTGTGCAGAATTTCGCCTCATATGTTACAGACGAGCAGGCAGAATATCGTGAGCCCAACTCAACAGAAGAGCAGAACCTAATCCGCGATTCGAGTTGGCTGCCAAGGCATCTACAGCATCGTCGTACCAAAAGTCAAAGACTACACGACGACCCAGCGTGTACCAGAAGCTACCTCAACGCAGCGCTTCACCCACGCATCCATACAGATAAGTGCCCAGGAAACAGTGCACTAAAACTGTAGCAAAAGGACCACAGTAGTCCACTCTTCATGAAGGCTAGTAGCCAGTACCCTATGAAGATAAAGTAGCTGCCTAGATTATCAGCAAGCGAACCATCGCATTGACAATTGAACTTTTAAGTTAGATTCGTACTTCGAAGATTGTGTATAGAGTAGAAAAAATAAATGTGTGATTTTGACTGTTATCAAGTGGCTGGACTACATATGATTCATAGCCGTGTGAAAGCTAGAGTGACAGTGATCTTTTACCATGAAAAAGGGTACCTAAATATTTATATTCCCAAACTATTTGAAGGATTACATTATTAAACTTTAAGAGAGGCAACTTTCTGATTTTACCGCGGGAGAAAATCATAACTTTCGTTTTTGCAATATTTATACACAGACCAAACTTCGCACAATATAAATTAAGAATATCTGGAGCTTTCTGCATGTCTTCAGCTGACTCTGATAAAATGACTGTGTCATCAGCATATAATAACAAAAACAATTTAAAATACTGGTCAACATCTGAGAAATTGAACCCATTACCAATATTCCGTGGCAACGATAAACCATCAATATATTCGGCAAGGAAAGACCTTAAATCATTCAAACAATGAAAATAGAATAGGTGATAAATTCTCACCTTGCCGCACTCCAGCATTAAATGTAAAAAAAGTAGGCGATATACCATTAGGGCTTTTAACATAAGATTTAGCTTTTTGCTACATATCTTTAATCACTACAAAACTCTTCCAGAAATACCATTGTTGATTAATTTTTCCCAAAGTATATTACGCTGTACATTATCAAATGCCTTTTTATAATTTACAAATGTAGTAAACAATCTTTTCTTTTGTTGTAAGTAAATATCAATAAGAGTGCAGTGCAAAACCATGATCAGCGGTTGAGTTACTTTTTCTAAAACCTGCTTGTTCATTATCTAATAAATTATTGGACTCCAGAAATACATTAATCCTATTATTAATAATGCTAGTAAAAAGTTTACCCAAACAGCTAAGAAGAGTTATACCTCTGTAGTTGTCTACATTTAACGTGTCTCCTTTCCCTTTATATAGTGGGCAAACTATGCCAACTGATCATCACCACCACTACTACAATCATCAACGTAGTTTCAGTCTTCGTCTTCCCATTAGCATCATCAAGATGACACAATGAAAGAAAGAAAAAAACATTAAGAAAGACCTGAAGAAAAAAAAGGCACCTGCTAACTGTCAAAACGTAGGTGATACTCTACCTCTCCGGTGGAGGTCCTTTTGGCATGCATAACGCGACTGCGCTTTTCTTGTCGTCTCGATCTTGTGAAGTCATTTTTTTGTTTAGGTATAGTTTACGCAGTTTCCTGAAGGAAAAGGATAAACAAATTGTTCACTCTATTACATAACAAGAACACAAGACAAAAGACTTTAGCGTGCGTCTGAGGTCAAGACCAAAATTGCGCCACAACGCATAAAGTGCCTCATTCACGCAAAGAGATGATTATTCACTTATCTATTCATACAAGTTTGTATTTTCAGACGTATTAAAAAGACTTTGAAATAGTCGAGGGTAGAAGGCGAGGTGGGAGGGTTTGGGTGGGAGGGATCAGGACGAGCCTATCGGTTGGTCAGTTTGTCGTTCCGTTGGATGCAATATCTCAAGAACCACTGAACGGATTTTGATAAAGATTCATAAGTCTGTCTCCCGTGCATCCGTATTTGCTCTAATGCAAAGGTCAAGGTCACTGGGGGTCAATGTATTGCTACGCACGTTTCGCTCAGCATCTTAATAAACGGCTTAGGTGATTTTGCTGAGTTTCGGTCTACAGGCACTTCAAATCATGGGTCATCCTTCAGTGGCAGTCCGGTTGTCGGTCAGTTGGTCGGTCCGTCAGTTAAACTGCGTTTTTGAAGGGTCTGACATCTGATTTGTTTTGTTTCCACCTTTTTAAAGCTGCAAGTATGTTTACGTCACAAAACTCTTAACATATTATATCCCCCCACTCCCCACCCCCGCTCTCTCTCTCTCTCTCTCTCTCTCTCTCTCTCAGCAAAAAGCTTAGCATATAGTGTAGACACAAGACTGTCAAGTCTGTCTCCCTGTTTAAGTGTATGTATGTATATGGGGTGTGTATGTATATGAAGAGAGACCGAATTCGTTTTCATTGGAAATTTGGTAATGAAACAGTAACGTGTCATTAACATCCTCTCATCCATCAAAAATATACTGTATAATGATTATGACGTTAGACGTACCGATTTCGACATTTTGGGTTGAAGACGAATGCGAAGACGAAGAGGACAACTATTACAATAATAATAGTAATAATAATAATAATGTCAACTGTCGATGCATTGATGACGTTCTCGGGCCCTGATTTCTCGGAGTCCGTCGGGGTTTCTGCCACAAATTACAGTAAGAAGACTTGAAAAACACGTGAGGTGAAGTTAGTGATGTAAAATAACATAACATAAAATAAAGTGAAATACAATACATTCATCTAAGTAAAGTAAACTATGTTAAACTTTCTTTGTTTCAAAGCGGTTTGCATAAAAACTTGTTTTTAATGTCACAATAATAGAGTATAGAATACAAAATTCATGAATTAAATGACAACACACATTTTAAATGGGAATTGTCCAATGTTGGTTAACAGTTCGACAAACATCCACACCCCAGGCATATATCATCATGACTATAACTGTCGTAAATCTATTACACACACAGCACTTGCAAAAACTTCAGTTTTACAAACAAAATCACCTACTAGAACACATTCAAAATGGACACATAACATTTTAAATAGGGGCATGGGTATATCATAGACACGCCAATTATCATATAAAATGCTAAAAGAAATGGAGAAGAAAACACACACACTCACACACACACACACACGAACACACACACACACACACATTCTCTTACTTGACCGACCGTAAAAAGTGACCTTATGACATCACAGAGAGAGAGAGAGAGAGAGAGAGAGAGAGAGAGAGAGAGAGAGAGAGAGAGAGAGAGAGAGAGAGAGAGAGAGAGAGATGGTTATTCATTGTGTACAGGGTCCAGGGGACTGCAAAGAGCCGAATCAGGACCTCAAAATCAAGACCACAACTTCGCTAAAAGAGAACTCACCCCTAATCCGCATAAAAGATCTGCCGAAACAACCCTAGTGGTAAAACTGAAGGCTCTCCACCAGCCAGTCACTTTATAATAAAGACATCCCACGCAGGGGACGCTGAGGCTATACTCTAATTTATCGAGCCCCCGTTTACAAAAACAAAAAGAATATAAACATTATAAAATATCAACAAAACACATACATAGAACATGCCTACATTGCACATAACATTACATTATTTTTATTATATTATATTATATTATATTATATTATATTATATTATATTATATTATATTATATTATATTATATTATATTTAATTATTACATTACATTACATTACATTACCTCACAGGGAGCTGATGCCTACCGAAAAATCAACAATGACATTCGAAAAGGCATGCGCACAGCAAAGGAGAACTGGATAAAAGATCAATGCCAGGAAATAGAGAACAGTCTGAACAAGAACTACAGCAAGAAGGCCTAATAGACTGTGAAGAGGCTGACAAGTGTTAAACAGCCTAAAATCCCCACGATCCAAAGCAAGTCTGGCATATGCCTTACAGAAGAACAAGAAGTCTTGGACAGATGGACAGAGTGCTGCTCTGACCTTTTCAACCACACACCAAACGGAGACCCATCAGTTCTAGTATGTCCAGAGAACAGAGAAGAAGAAGAAATCCTCCCAATTCACCGGGAAGAAGTTGAGCCAGCAGTGCAATCGCTGAAGACGTGGAAGTCAGCGGGAGTGAACAACATACCTGCGGAACTAATTCAAGCAGGAGGAGAAGCGATGATTGACGCACAACATTATCTGTAACAAAATCTGGCAGAGTGTGGAGTGGCCTACACCATGGATCCAGTCGCTTGTCATCACTCTTCCCAAAAAAGATAACCTTCAGAAATGTGAAAATTACCGCAACATCAGCCTCATCAGCCATCCTAGCAAGGTCCTCCTGAAAACAATACTCAACAGCTTGAAACCCCAAGCTTAACAAATCATAGCATTGAACTCATCCGCAAATACTTGACAACTGCTGCAACTGCAACTTCTTCATGGAGCGCATCATGTCAGATGCCCTTGCAGATCACGAAGGTGTAGTCAGCATAGGTGGTAGAGCAGTCACCAACCTTCGTTTTGCGGCTGACATTGATGAATTGGCTGGAGAGGAAAAAGAACTTGAACAGCTGGTACAGAGGCTTGACACCACCTCCAGAGCCCATGGAATGGAAATAAGTGCAGAGAAGACCAAAAGGATGACCAACAACACCAATGGCATCAACACTGACATCAAAGTCCAAGACCAATCTCTCAACACAGTGCAGAGCTTCAAATATTTAGGAGCCATTGTATCAGAAAATGGGTCCTGATAGGAAGTACTCTCCAGGATCGCACAAAGAACTGCTGCCCTGGCGAGGTTGAAGCCCATTTGGAAAGACAGGACCATTAGTCTACATTCCAAGGTAAGACTGCTGCGCTCCTTGTCATCTCCATCTTCCTATATACTTGTGAAACATGGACCCTCACAACAGATCTACAACGAAGAATAAAAAGCATAGAGATGAGGTGCTACAGAATACTTCTGGGCATTTCCTATACCCAGCACATCACCAACGACAAAGTCCGAAAGACCATCACACAAGCCATTGGACAACATGATGACCTGGTGAAAAAACGGAAACTGAGATGGTATGGCCACGTCACCAGATCATCAGGTCTTGCAAAGACCATCCTGCAAGGCACAGTGCAAGGATGTAGAAGAAGAGGGAGACCGAAGAAAAGGTGGGCTGACAGCATTTGAGAATGGACTGGTTTGACAATGAGCGAAAAAATCAGGGTTGCTGAGGACAGGGAAAGATGGAGTATGCTGGTTAAACGATCACCTGTGGTGCCCATATGACCTCCGAGTTACGGGATAGGATAGGATAGGATAGGATAGGATAGGATAGGATAGGATAGGATAGGCCTACATTGAACAATAATAACAGTAACCATTTGGCAAAAAGTGTCCAATGTTCCCAAGCTGATCCAACAGACCTCACACACAAATGAGGAGTTTTGTCCCGAAAGAATTTTCAAGAAAAAAGGTAGGTGACTGGTCTAGAGAAGAAGAGGATAGTATAGTAGATTGACAGAACAGGGTAGGAATGAGAAAGAACAAAGGAGAAGACAGCGACAGTGGGAATTTAAAGTACTAAATTTTCAGAAAGTGGGGAAACTATTTATACTGAAACTTCCAACACCCCATCGGGGACAGGGAGAGAGAGAGAGAGAGAGAGAGAGAGAGAGAGAGAGAGAGAGAGAGTAGTAGTAGTAGTAATAGGAGCAACAATAATAATAATAATAATAATAATAATAATAATAATAATAATAATATATTAATAATTAACATATGTACAGCGCCATTCCTCACTGGAGCTCATAGAGCTTTACAGAAGAAAAAATTTAAATAAAATAAAACGAAAGCACAACATATAATACAAATATTTTGGTATGTAAAGACGGAGATAATAATTTGTCTAAAAAGTGAAAAGTTAACATAAATGGCACAAATAAAATCAACAATAAGTTACACATAACTGGACTGGTTTTGATTGCTGTCGACAAATGCCACTGTCACCACACCCAATTTCGTTTTCATTTCGCTCAAAGCCAGTTTCATTGCTTTCAGGCTAAAAGTAGTAGAAGTAGTTGTTATAGCAGTGTGTTACACGGTTATTCATCAATAGTCGATTTAGCCCCGATGTTTGTGTTACACGTTGTTATTTATCAATGGGCGATTCAGCACTGATACTTGAATCTTGATAAGTGGATCTCTGATTCGTTTATCCGCGCAGTCTATTCACTCAGCAACAAGGCAGGAGTCGTCGTATAAAGGTGTCCACTTTATTCAGCAAACATCAACAATTGCATACGAGATCGCTTTCCGAAAATCACTTCGAAGATCATCACCAAAAATCAACACAAATCTCTCTCAATCACTAATCTCTCACAAGATAGTTAGTTAGTTATATAGATTAACGTCCCCGGACACATAAGCGTATAGGGGACGATTTCTCTCACAAGCAGACAGCGTGTTACTTATATAGCCTCTCTGCAATCAAGAAACCGTTCGAACATTCCAGCATGACGCAATAAAACTCAATCAAAATAACACTGCTCAACGGAACTATGCACTGTCTTACGTCATATAACATTATTTAGGATAAAAGAATGCCTTAGCTATTACTAGATGTATCTAGATTCTTCGTCGATAGTAAACATGTAATTCCAGAAAATTCTTAACAATATCGACCAACGAAAATTATCAACATTATACAAAACTTCTTCTAGCAACAACGCACAATCAAAAAAGGTTAATATAGATCTGTTATTGCATTCTTTGCAAAACAAATGATCGGATCTATCGTGCGCGTCTCAAACGTAACAGCTTGAATCTTCATAAGTGTAACTCGAATTCGTTTATCCACAGAGCCTGTTCACTCAGCAACAAGGCAGAAGTCGTCGTGTAAAGTTTTCCAACTTTATTCTGCAAACATCAACAACTGCATACAAGATCGCTTTCCGAAAACCAACACGAAGATCATCCTCACAAGCAGACAGTGCATTACGTATATAGCATCTCTGCGATGAGAAAACGTTCGAACATTCCAGCAGGACGCAATAACACCCAGTCAAAATAAAACTCGTCACCGGAACTATGCACTGCCTTACGTCATATACTGTTTAGATTCGATCAGCTTTTACCAATAAGGTCTATAATCTTCGTTCGATATTAAACATGTAATTTAAGAAAATTCTCAACAATATCGAGCAAAATCAAATCAAAGGTAAATAGTTTAATTTATTACACTCTGTTGTTGCTTGCTTTGCAAAACAAAACGATCGTATCTATCATGCGCATCTCAATCGTAACATTACCACACACAAGACGAAATTTACTTAATTTCTGTTAACAACATTGAGACGCAATGTACAAAGTCCAGAAACTTATTTCAGTCTTTCTGGATACTGTCAATGTTCTTCACCTGCACGGAACCAATGCCCTCGCCCGTAACTGTTGTCATCGGCCCAGGGTCAAAGATAATGATCTCCTAGACTTTCCCGGAGTCAGTGCACCCTTCATCGCCTCCTTTCAGCGAATGACAGATGAAGTCGACGTTGTAAGTTCCCAGAATGCACTTGCTGGGTCTCACGGTCAGGTTGGCTTCTGTTAGACGTTGAACCAGCTACCTCAAGGTCATCAAATGCTTTTTCCAGGCCTGGGTGTAGACTAGCAGGTCGTCCCAATAACAAACGACGTTGTCCATCTCTTTGAGCATCTTCCTCATTCCTCTCTTCAGGGTAGCACCGCTGTTAATCATGCCAAAGGGCATCCTCAAGCACTCGTACATCCCATCAGGAGTTATAAAAGCAGTCTTTGGTATGTCCTGTTGACGCACGGGAACTTGCCAATAATCCTTGCTAAATCTATGTAAATCTTTGAGAAGAATTTGCTCCCCGATAATTGAAGGAACAGTTTTGATGCAGTAGGCACGGCTCAGGGTCGAAGACGGTGATCTTGTTAACCTTCCTGTAGTCGATGCATACTCTGTTGCTCCCGTACTTCTTCTTCACGACCACGACAGGGGACGCTTAGGGTAAACTGGACTCTCTGATGATGTCTATCTTCAGCGTCTCATCCATGTCTTTCCTCAAGGATTTGCGGGTCTTGAACGGGGATATCTGAAGTAAGGTAGACTTCATGTCCGACCAAAGTCGTAGAGCCTGGGACATCACTGAAATTATGGGGAAACTCACCCATAAGGTCTTTGAGCTCCATCTTTTGTCCCTCAGTCATGCTTAGTCCTAGTTTAACATCATCGATGCCTTCTTTGCTATGGAAGTCTCCAAATTCCAACATCTCTTCGCTGTCGAAAGCTGTTCTCAATCTCAGCTGCTGTTGCTGCTTGTATAGTCTCTGGTGGCCTTTCCACGTACAGCTTAAGGAGATTGGCGTATTATATCTAGGAATGTTGACCGACTTTTACCTTGAAGACATGGATCCTCACTGCGGCCTTTACATCAGACGGGCCTTTCCACGGCATCAGCAACTTATTGTGATCGGTAGGTAGCAGCACCAGCACTCTGTTGTCAGGTTTGAACTTCCGGTTCACAGCCCTACGATCGTAGTAACGCTTTCCACAGTCCTGGGACTTCTTCAGGTTTTCTCTGGCTATCTCGAGAGCCTGCTCGAGCTTCTCCCGTAGCTCAAACACGTACTGGTAACGGTTCTTTACTTCTGGGTTGTCTACGTCTTTCGTCCACAGTTCTTTCAGTATGTGCAATGGCCCTCGGGTAGTTTTTTTTCCCGTATAACAGCTCGAACTGAGAAAAGCCGGTATATTCCTGCGGTACTTTTGGGCTGCTTGCTGCACATTATTCTTCATGGTGGACTTTAGCGTTGCATTGAACTTCTCGACGAGTCCTGATAGGGTGTCGTAGTCACATGCCGGATGCGAACCAGTCTATTGACCTTCTTCATGCAGTCAGTGACGAACTGTGTCCAGAGGTCTGTCAGGATTTCTTCAGGCACTCCAAGTCTGCTGAACATGTCCACCAGCGCATCTGCCACAGTTTCAGTGTCAATCTTCTTCAGAGGCACTGCTTCTGGGTACCGAGTCGCGTAGTCCACTACGGTCAGTGCACATTGGTGACATTATTCACTCGGTGGTTTTATTTTGCCGATTAAGTCCAAGGTCACCCTCTTGAAAAGTCGGTCGATCCTGCATTATCACTTTAGGGGCCGTTCCTCGAGGTGTGTCTTCTGGCAAATGTCACATGATCGGCAGAAACGGCTGACGTCTGCATAAAATCCTGGCCAGTATAACACTGCCTGGATTCTGTCCGACGTCTTCTTGATGCCCAGGTGACCTCCCATAATAGAGTCGTGAGCTACTTCCATCACTTGGCGCCTTAGGGGTAACGGTACCAAGACTTGGCGTAGTGGTTTCCCTTAGTTGATCCTTGGGTGCTGGAAGATTATGTACCGGATCTTGGCCTTCACCTCGAAATAGGCCATGCCGCTGCCCTTGCATTACATTACATGATTATTGCTTTAGGTCCAGCGGACTCTTCTGAGGAAAATCAGGACCAGTACAGCCGAATCAGGACCACAAAATCAAGAACACAACTTCGCCGAAAGAGGACTCGCCCCTGATCCGCATAAAAGATCTGCCGAAACAACCCTAATGATACACCCTGATCAACAACTCACCCCTGCAAATGTGAACCGTGATTCCTGGCTTAGTGCAAGTGCACTAAACCAAAACAAGACACACATATTTCTTCAACCAGTACAGTACAGCCGTACTGATCTTGTGTCCAAATCCAGCTGTTCAGGGGTGCCCTCCCCTTCCCTCACCTCTACGTTGAAGGAACTTGGCATAGATAGAATTCTTTCCAAGAGGCCACGACGATCCAGGAGAGGCGGGAGGAATGAACAACGTCCTGTCCAGTGCGTCATGGATTATGCTCACACAGATCCTAACCTGCCCTCTTCACCTGGTGCGGCCGTCCCCAGTCCCCGGCCACCTCTTGCAGTGCCTCAGAGAATTCCCGTTGTTCTAGGTCGTGTTCGTAGACAAAAAAGCACTTGTGGTGGCATGTGCAGTGTGAACTTGATTAACATCCCCCTTCAGAACTTTATCAAAGCTGATCGTCTTCTGCGTACTGTTCACTTTAACGCTCAGTCTGTGGGCACGACCTGTGCCAAAAAGCGGACCGCTATCCAAGAGTTTATTGTGGACAATGATGTTGACATCATGCAGCTGACAGAGACTTGGCTTCGCGACTCCGGCGATGAGGGAAGATGTGCGGACATTACCCCGTTAGGCTACACTATGTTCTCGTTCCCCCGACCCATCAGTGAATGAGCAAAGTGTGGGGGTGGCATAGCCTTCATTGTCAGTGACTGTTTGGTTCAGGAATGTTCTTTCAATGCCACATTCCCCTTTCCCCATGATTCCTTTGACACTGTGCGTATGCCACTTGTTACGAACAATCGCAGAGTCAACATGGTGTGCTTGTATCGCCCACCTCCTAGCAAACGTAATCAGCTTCCGTGCCCTTCTCAGAGAAAGTCAGAGATCTCGGGTTCCACCTTGACTCAGATCTTTCAATGAGACACCATGTCACTAAAACGTGTCAAGCAGTCTATCTCGAGATCAGACGTATCAGTTCTATTCGCCACTTTTTGACCGAAGAAGCCACTAAGATACTTGTCACTTCCTGCATACTTTCCCGCTTAGATTACTGCAATGCCCTGTTGATCGGATGTCCTTCTTCAGTCACCCAACCTCTCCAAACTGCTCAAAATGCCGCAGCTCGTCTTACCTGTAGGTCACAGAAACGACAGCATATCACCCCTCTCCTCTACAAACTTCACTGGTTGCCAGTCGACCAGCGCATCAAGTACAAAATCTGCTGTTTGGTGTTCAAAGCGTTCACCGATAGGGCCCCCCCAATATTTATCAGATCTCCTTCACATCTACACACCCTCTCGCACACTCAGATCCTCTGCTGACACTAGACAGTTGAAAGTTGAGCGCTTCAATAGGAAGCAACATGGGGCTAGAAGCTTCTGTTGTTCTGCCCCACCACTCTGGAACTCCCTGCCATTCTCTGTCAGACACTGCACTTCCCTTGACTCTTTCAAAAACCAACTGAAAACATTTCTCTTCACACAGCACTACAACACCCCGGCTTAAAATCCTTCCGTTCTCACAGTCTGCCACTTCCCCCTACTTCCCCCCACCCCTCTTCTAACGGACCAATATTACATTTTAACAGTATGGTATGTGACACTGGTGTATGTGTTCGTGTCTGAGACTGATAGTTGTTGTGCATGTATGTTTTGCTATGTACATTTGTAGTCTCTGTCCATATTTAGTTGTGTTTATATGTTGATTGTAATATTTATTACTTTTGCAAAGGGCCTAGAGCCATTGGTTAGGCACTTAAAAATTTACAGTTATTATTATTATTATTATTATTATTATTATTATTATTATTATTATTATTAACACTGAAGGCACTCCACCAGCGGGTCACTTTACAATAAAGACATCCCACGCAGGAGACGCTGAGGCTATACTCTAAGTTATCGAACCCCCGTTTACAAAATATCTACAAAACACATACATATAAAATGCCAACATTGCCAAATAATAACATCATAGGGAGCCCCAGTGACCACCTGGCAGAAAGCATCCTATATTTCCAAGCTGATCCAACAGACCTCACACACAAATGATGAGTTTTCCCGGAAGTTTTCAAGAAAAAGGGTAGGTGACTGGTCTAGCGAAGAAGAAGATAGTATAGTAGATTGATAGAACAGAGTAGGATTGAGAAAGAAGAAAGGAGAAAGACAGCGACAGGGGGAATTTAAAGCACTACATTTCCAGAAAGTGGGGTTAACTATTTATACTGAAACCCCGACACCCCGTGGTCTTGGCGGTTCCTGTACTTGTTTAACCCATTAATGCCCAAATTTTATTTCAAAGTGCAAATTAGTTTATATTATGGATAATTGTCTACAATGGACATGTGTTGTTAAGACAATAAAATGTAGATGTCCCAAAAATGGGACGGTGGGCAGGAATGGGTAGGGGTTTTTCATTTTTCAAAGAGTGAACACAAGAACCAAAATACTGAAACTAGTAAACTTTTATTGAAAGAAAATGTAATAATTGAGGTGAAAACAAAGTAAACACAACAAAACAATATTTTGATTTAAATTGCTTTTAGGTATCTTTAGAAAACAAGGAAATCATAACTATTAAAAGAGGGGGAAAAAAAGAAGAAACAATTGCAAGTAAAGGACAGTTTCAATTTTGTCAATTTTTTTGTGATGTCCAGCTGTCACTGTCTTAGGTGATTTTAGCACCACATAAGCTGTTAAGAGTTTTAGTGAGTATGGTACTGCTGGAAGCATTTGTCGTGGAGGCCAACCTTGCACTTAGCACAGCGGCGCTTAGTCTTCTTCCCGCATGATGCACATCTCAGTTGTGTAGGCCAACTTTGAACAAGATGGTCAACACGGTCAAACCTGACCTCTGTTGAGACACGCTTGTCAAGAGATACAAATCCTCTTGGACGACCAGGCCCTGCATGACCAGCTCGCGCAAGATAGACTCTGACAACGCTCCTGCGGATAAGGAGAAGGTCCAAAGGGTTGTCTTTCGCTACATCTGTGTTCCTGTAGAGGTGCCAGGCTTGTTGGATACTGAGGTCCAGACAATAGGCAAAGATGGGCCACCACCACTTCTTGCAGCGAATGACCGTTCTGTACTTTGCCACATTCTGGTCTGTGCGGTCCACACCGCCCATAGTGTTGTTGTAATGGCGGATCATGAAGGGTTGAGGAATGGTGACTTGCTTTGATTCTGCCCTTGACCATCTCTTGGCTGTCTGAAGTGGATGCACTCCTACATTGTTTGAAACAACATTGACGATGTTGTTGCCATTCCACCGAACAACAGTGAGGCCAGTCTTTGTGTCGGTTGCATGGTCATAGGTTCCCCTTGGCGTCTTCTTCATCTCGTTTACATCCCTCAAAGGGCAATCCTGAAGGCGATTTGCACGTATCGTTCCTGTGCATGCAATGTTTTTCTCTGTCAAAACATCCACCAGCTGCAGGCTTGTGAACAAATTGTCAAACGTGAGATGGTATGAGCTGCCCTCTTCTTCTTGCAGCTCTGCAATGAGATCAACAACAACCGAACCCCCCATTCCAAGTCCTGGGTATTCAGTTTGGCGTCCTCTTGCACCTTGATAGGGCTCAAACTGGATGACATAGCCCAGAGGCGTGCTCAGCATCCGCATCTTATAACCAAATCTGATTGGTTTGCCTCGTATGAATTGTTTGCAACTGTGCCGTCCATAATAAGGCACCATCGACTCATCGATACTGAGATTTTGTGTCTGGACAGCTTTGAAGAAGGTCAGAAACTTTTCATTCATGTGTGTCAGCAACGGCCGAACTTTGCTCATCTTGTCAGCAGCATCCAGTAGTGTGTTATCACTGACATGGAAATACCGCAGCATTTCTTCAAAGCGGTTTCTTGACATAGCAGACTGAACAGCATCCTTCCCCACATCCTCATCTGAAGACCAATACATTCGTCTCCTGGGCACAGGACTGTATCCAGACAGGAGTAGAATGGCAAGAAAGGTCTGGATCTCTTCAGGTGTGGTTGAAAATGTCAAGTTGCCCTTGGACCGTGCATATATCTTGCTAAAATCAGCAAAGATTTCAAAGATTTCTTTGTCAAAGAAGCACTCAAACAGATCAACTGGAGAAGAAGGCATTTTCGACAGGTCAACAACAGTCTTGTTCCAGGAAAAGCGTTGCTTTTGCCTATTTGACAGATCTGTATTTCTCCATTCTCGCTGATTTATTGCTGCTTTCTTTGAAGATGGAGCTTTAGTTGCTGCAGGCCGTGTTACTTTCCTTTTTCTCCCCATGGATGTAGAAGGAATAGGTGCTGCATCGTCCGACTCCAAGGATTCTGAATCCCCAGATGCATCTTGCACTGTCCCTGTGGCAGCAGGAGCACTCTGAATAGGAGCACTGATATTCTCTGATACATCAGCAGATTCCTCCGTCTCATCATAGGACACTTTTTCACCCTGTCTCCGGATAGTGACAGTAGCAGGAGCCTGCAGCTGATTTCTGTTTAGGTTGGAGACAGTACCATCTTCATCTTCGTCTCCGCTGTCCTCATCTGTGTCTTCATTTGTAGGAGGGGGTTCAATAAAGATGTCAGCTTCTTCAAAGTTAGCATCATCTTCCAGCATTGATACCACTTCATGAACAGTAAAAAACCTGGACAAAAGCAGAAAAAAACAGTGCATGTAGTATAAGCAAAACCCCTTCCCTCTGGTGCCCACCGTCCCATTTTTGGGACGGTAACTCTAACATATACAGATCAGTACATATTCAAGCTATCATCAAACTGACAAAAACATATACAGATAACAGTATAGTCTCTAGGTTTTGTTCTTAGTGTTATATATAAAAGTGTAATGTAAAAAAAGTAATCCTTACCTTTTCTTGGTTGCCATGTTGATGTTGTAGGCACCAGTTTTTTTCTGCAAATGGCAGCTCTCACTGCTAGTGTGAAGGGAAAGTACTCAAAACAAAAACAATGCCTGGATGCAGTGATGTCCCCTGATTAACACAATAGGCTGCTGAGTCACAGTGACACAAGCACCTAGATACAGTAATTAAAATAAGTTGCGTCCCAAAACTGGGACGGTGGGCAATAATGGGTTAAAGTACTATCAGCTTCCTGGAGCTGGATTAGCTTATTTTTGTCCACGATGGCGGATTTGGGGCTGTCGGCGACCCTCAGTGGCGTGGTCATCTTAACTCTCCTGGCCTGGACCCTGGTAGTGACAGCACCGACGATCTCTGGTCGGCACGGCTCAGTCGGAGTGGCCACAATATTCCGTAGCAGCTTTGTAATGCCTCCATCGGAAAACAGAAACGGATCATCCTCGACAATCTCTCAGCGTCCATTTCTTCGCGCCTGCGCTGCGCTTCTCTTTCTTGCCGCTCTTCTCTTTCTTGCCGCTGCAGTTCAATTTCATTGTCTTCACGCCGCCGTTGCTCTTTAAATTCTCTTTCTTCACGCGGATTTTGCTCTTCGAGGACTCTTTCTTGTAGTCTCTCGTGAGGCGACATTCTCCGTCAGCTGCTTGCCTTTTAGATTCAGTTCAAAATACCTTCTGCCAGAAGTCAGCCATCTTGATGCTTTTCTGGAAAGTGTTTGACTATGCTGCACCTCTTTAGACTGTCCTAGAACAGCACGCTGTCTGCAGTAGCGATGATGCTTGTCTGTAGTCGCCTTCGTTGACGCAGGCCCCGCTGTCCTCGTCGTATGCGACGCTGTACCACGTTAGTGTTGATATATACGCCCCTGTGCTGAAGTAGACGCGACGCTCGTCGCTATGTAATAATGGCGATGTAGCTCCGAGACTGTCCCTCGACGTAGTCTTGCGGCAGCCAAGTAGTCCCCGTCTGTTGTTCGCTCACAAAGCAACTCTTCGGCGACTACACGCCCTTACAGTCAACCCGAATCTATCGGGGATGTAGTCCCAATATGTTGATCCCTCCCGACGCAACTTGGAGACTGCCCTCGATGACTGCATCTCGTAACGTTGACTCGCTTGTTGTCGCAGTTGAACCCGTGGCTATACAAAGGTCATCCTCAAAAGCAGACAGTGCATTACTTGCATAGCCTCTCTGCGATCGAGAAAAGGTTCGAACAACATTCCAGCAGGACGCAATAACACCCATAACAATAAAACTCGTCACAGCCTTACGTCATATAAAGTTTAGATTCGATCAGCTTAAGGTATAGAAGCTTCGGTCGATAAAAAACAAGTAATTCGAGAACATTCTCAACAATATCGACCGACGAAAATTATCAACAATATCGACCGATGAAAATTATCAACATTATTCAAAGCTTCTCCTAGCAACAACGCAAAATCAAATCAAAGGTAACTACACGCTGTTATTGCATGCTTTGCAAATCAAAACGATCGGATCTATCGTGCGCGTCTCAATCGTAAGACAGTGGTAGTAGTAGTAGTAGTAGTAGTAGTAGTAGTAGTAGTAGTAGTAGTAGTTGTTGTTGTAGTAGTAGTAGTAGTAGTAGTAGTAGTAGTAGTAGTAGTAGTAGTAGTAGTAGTAATACCCACCTGGAGCCCTGGTCGGACACGGAGTACCCGGCATACCGCACTCATAAGATGTCGTTAAGGGTGGAATGGTTTGACACTTGAAGTATCTGCCGGACTCTATAGTCTGTAAAGGGACAGTAACTGTAACGCTCTCATTGATATCACTGTCGTTGAAAGAAAATCCAGATGTAGGACTGCAGTGCGGTTTTACCGCCTTAATCCACCAGCAGGATAGCAAGGTCTCTTTCAACAAACAAACAACCACAAAATTAAACACTTTTTTTTAAATCTGTGTGTACACTTTATACTGTAATGTACACTTTATACTAACTTTAATACTATTCGTAACGAAATCATGAAATTGACGAATTTGTGAAAACTAAGTTGACGATTTTGTAAAATTGGCAATGGCTTGCCAATAACGCGAATTCTGTAGTCTGTTGTCGATATTGCAAAAAGGCTTTCTCAAAATTGACATACTCATAAAATAGGAATATATATATATATATATATATATATATATATATATATATATATATATATATATATATATATATATATATATATATATATATATATATATATATATATATATATATATATATATATATATATATTATATATATATATATATATATATATATATATATATATATATATATATATATATATATATATATATATATATATATATATCGAGAGAGAGAGAGAGAGAGAGAGAGAGAGAGAGAGAGAGAGAGAGAGAGAGAGAGAGAGATCGTGCCTATTTCACGAATATATCGTGCGGATCTTGCTATGTTGTCCATCAATAGCACACTTATCACATCCGTCCTAAGGGCCAACGGAAGGCGCGGTCCTTGGTGACCCGGGCGGCGACCGATCCGGTATGGAGTGAGTGGTTCTTTTCATCATACGGTGTGTCTTGGGCAAGAAAGACCTGGCAGAACCCAATCCTCTCCAGGCTGTTGGCCACAGCCGAAATCCACAAGTACAGTGTGGCTCGCCTTGACTCCGAGCAGGTGGTCGTTAAACTGTAGTAACGTGAGGTACCTCCGTCCTGGCAGGTGACATCTGTGTAGGAGACTTTCGCCCAGTGATGCCATGCTGACATCACCCCTGTTAGTTGCCTTTTACGACACGCCTTTCCAACCTAGTTCCAGTCATTCGCCGAAAAAGGCAATTACCGAAGTTGAACGAAGCTCTCCGAGTCGAGCGAAGCTATCCGATGTTTTACGAACGAATGCTGGCAGGACTACGTTAAACAACAGGCTGGGAAGTCTCGTCTTTCGTAGGCCTCAATTACATACTATACTACGTACGTATGTAGGAGGCCCACGAGTTTACAAAGACGAAAGAAAAGACTTCAGAGCCTGTGGTGAAACATCCGTGCATAAAAATAGCCGCTGTTGCTTCTAGATCTAATTCTATTTCGATCTGCACAGCTTCAAGCTGTAAGTCAAGTCGAGATTCGCATTTTGAAGCAGTTAGTATAATTATTATTTTATGATGATTAATATACTGAAACAATTAGTAATAAAGAGTAAAAGTAATATATAACACATAATGCACACATACAACGATTTCACATCTATATCAACAATAAAACCATGATAAAACTTCAAAGCGCTATGGATACGTTGATGTCCCTTCAGCACAACAAGGCAAAGCAAGTTTATAATGGTCTCAAAAAACAATGACATTTGTATTGCAAGCACCAAAGCAATTATTTATTTAACTATTATTATTATTATTTTTAACTGATACAGTAAATTTGTTATATGTATTTCAATGATATGTATTTTAATGAGAAACACGTATTTTAAAAAAATGTTACGTCGCAGGCGGAAATTTCCATAAATCATCTGAACTCTTTGGTAAGTCTATAAGAAAAAATAACCAGTAGCAACATCTGAATATTTCGGGTTACACCCAACTTCAGCAAAAACAAACAAAACGTCACTAACTATATTTACACCATTGAGCACACACAGCAGCACACTATTCTTTTATTTTCTTTTTTAAAAGTAGGAATAATGATAATAATAATAATAATAATAATAATAATAATAATAATAATAATAATAATAATAATAATAATAATAACAATAATAATAATAATAACAACAACAAAACAAATAAATAAATTAAAGATTTAACTAAATAACTATACTACTACTACTACTACTACTACTACTACTACTAGCGAAGTTGTGGTCTTGATTTTGTGGTCCTGATTCGGCTCTTTGCAGTCCGCTGGACCCTGTAAGCAATGAATAACTAACTAACTATTAATTTAACTCTGATCTCGAGTTATTAAAAAAAAAATTCGCTTAGCCTACTCGTCCTTCTACGGAAATTTAAAGATTCAAATATTATAAAGTATAGGCCTAAATAGTATTAATTAGAATAGATATAGTTTATACCTTTATTTACGTATAAAACAAACAATACAGGTCTAATAATTATATTCATCTAGTGAGCTTCTTCGCTGCGCGAAGACTGACTTATAATATATAATGTAGATTAAGCCTATGTATACTGTATAACAGTGTCTACTTCGCAATTCGTTCTAGGCAGGAAATGGGGAATGCTATTATTAGTCTACTGCTGAGAACTAACAAATTGCAAATCAAGGAACGCAACTATTAAATATGGTCGATAATAACAAAGTATACCGTTGCGAAATGCTAATCTGTGTAAATCGAACAGAATTAGAAGCAACAGCGATCATTTTTAATGTCAACTAGTTGTAGTCAGGCAAGCATCATTTCAAACAGAGCTTCGTTCAACTTCGGTGATTGCCTTTTTGGGCGAATGACTGGAACTAAGTTGGAAAAAACAAGTTTGCCGCCGGGAAACGTTGGGTCTATTCTATTCAGTGCCCAAATCCACAGGGCATAGGAACCTCGAATGTCAGGACACTAACTGCGGAGGAAAAATTTGAAGAACTGGCCCACGAGCTGGACCACTAACGATGAAACATTTTAGGTATCAGCGAACTGCGCTGGAAGCGCCTAGGTGAAACAACGATCGACTAAGGCCACAAGCTATATTTCCGCGGGAGAGATGACAGGCATGAACACAGCGTTCGATTCTTGGTCCACAAAGACATTCTAGTCACTGTCATGGGTTGTCGCCCAGTCTCCAGTAGACTCATTACCATCCGTCTGAGAGCAGCCCCTTTTAACATCACCATCATCCAGACCTATGCCCCACCATCAGATTATGACGACAGCGAAGTCGTGGATTTTTATGAACATCTACAGGCTGTTCTTGACCAAGTGCCGAAGAAGGACGTAGTCATAGTGCAAGGCGACTGGAATGCCAACGTTGGCCAAGATGCGCACAACTACTGGGGAGACACATTTGGACTCCACTTCAGCCACGAGGCAAAGGACAGGAGTCTGAGACTCTTGAAGTCTGCCAAATACAACAATCTGATACTGGCAATCACGCTTGGTCTCTACAAAAAATCCAGACGATGAACATAGCACAATCCCAGCGGGGAAAATCACAACCAGATTGATTACATCATAGTCAAGACACGCTTCAAATAAAGCATTAACACTTGCAGGACACGCACTTTTTCAGGAGCAAATATCGGAAGTGACCACGATCTCGTGATTATGTCCTTCCGGCTCCACTTGAAGAGAGTAAAAACAGCAAAGTGCACCAAACTCAAGTTCGACTAGGACAAACTGCAAGACCCGGAGGTGGCAGAAATATTCCAAGCCATAATTGGAGGGAAATTTGCACCACTGTTCGTTTTTGGAGCTGGTGAAGCAGATGCAACACAATGACCACTACATTCATCTCAGCTGTGACACATGCCGCCACTGAGATCCTTGGCCAGCACCGCCCAAAGAAGAAACCGTGGATCATACCTGAACTTTTGGACACGTGTCATAAACGAAGAGAGCTGGAATAATAAAACAAAAAACAGAACACTTCACAGAGAGCTAACGCCTACCTAAAAATCAACAATGGCATCTGAATAGGCATGCGCACAGCAAAGGAGAACTGGATAGAAGATCAATGCCAGGAAATAGAGAACAGTCTCAATAGGAACAAAATCAAGAAGGCCTACCAGACTGTGAAGCTGCTGACAAGTGTTAAACAACCCTAGGTCTCCACGATCCAAAGCAAGTCGGGCATATGCCTTACAGAAGAACAAGAAGTATTGCATAGATGGACAGAGTAGTGCTCGGACCATTACAACCACACACCAAAAGGAGACCCATCAGTTCTAGCATGTCCCCAGAACAGAGAAAAAGAAGTAATAGAATAATCATAAGAAGAAGAAGAAGAAGAAATCTTCCCAATTCTCCGAGAAGGAGTTGAGGCAGCAGTGCAATCATTGAAGAAGGGGAAGTCAGCGGGAGTGGACAACATACCCCCGGAATTGCTTCAAGCAGGAGGAGAAGCAATGATTGACGCCTTCATCATTAAGTGTAACCAGATCTGTCAGTGGGACGTGGCCTACACCATGTATCCAGTCGCTTGTCAGCATTCGTCCTAAACTGGGTAACCTTCAAGAGTGTGAACATTGCCGCACCATCAGCCTCATCAGTCATTCCAGCAAGATCCACCTGAAAATAATATTCAACAGGTTGAAACCCCAAACTGAACAAATCATAGCTAAAGAACAAGCAGGATTTATGGCAGGACGAAGTACCACTGAACAGATTTTCAACCTCAGAATAATCTGCAAGAAATACCTAGTCTGGCAAGCAGCTCTGTGTGCAACCATGAGAACGTACAACATCAGCCCTAAAGTTATTGAAGTCATCAAAAGCCTGTATGACAAGGATATCAGTGCAGTCCTCCACAACAGCGCCATCGGAAACTGGTTCAGAACAACAATCGGCGTGCGTCAAGGATGGTTACTTTCTCCACCATTATTCAACATCTTCCTAGAACGCATCATGTCAGATGCCCTTGCCGATTACGAAGGCACAGCTAGCATAGGAGGTAGAGCAATCTCCAACCTCAGTTTTGCGGATGACATTGATGGATTGGATGTAGAGGAACAAGAACTTGAACAGCTGGTACAGAGGCTTGACACCACCTCCAGAGCCTATGGAATGAAATAATTGCAACGAGTACCAAAATGATGACCAACAACACCAATGGCATCAAAACGGACATCCAAGTCCAAGACCAATCCCTCAACACAGTGTATAGCTTCAAATATTTTTAATATATTAGACAATGGGTCTCGACAGGAAGTCCACTCCAGGATCGCACAAACAACTGCTGCCCTGACAAGGTTGAAGACCTTGTCATCTCCATATTCCTATACGCTTGCGAAACATGGACCCTCACATCAGATCTACAACGAAGACTACAAGGAATGGAGATGAGGTGCTACAAAAGACTTCTGGGCATTTCCTCGACTCAGCACATCACCAATGACGAAGTCCGTCAGACCATCACACAAGACATTGGACAACACGATGACATGCTCACAGTGGTGATAAAACGGAAATTCTGATGGTATGGCCAAATCACCAAAAGCATTGCAAAGACCATCCTGCAAGGCGTGATGCAAGGAGGTAGAAGAAGAGGGAGACAGAAAGGTGGGAGGACGACATTCGAGAATGGACTAGGTTGTCACTGAGCGAAACCCTGAGTGTTTCTGAGGACAGAGAAAGATGGAGTACGCTAGTTAAACGATCATCCGTGGTGCCCCAACGATCTTCGAGTTACGGGACACATGTGTGTGGTGTGTGTGGTGTGTGTGTGTGTGTGTGTGTGCGCGCGCGTGTGTGTGTGTGTGTGTGTGTGTGTGTGTACATAACATTTTTTGTGTTTAATATGAATAGGAATACATTTTCTATCCTATGCTATCATATCCCGTAACTCGGAGGTCGTAGGGGCACCAAAGATGATCGTTTAACCAGCGTACTCCATCTTTCTCTGGCCTCAGCAACCCTGATGGCTTCGCTCAGTGTCAAATTAGTCCATTCTCGAATGCTGTCCTCCCACTTCTTTTTCGGTCTCCCTCTTCTTCTACCTCCTTGCACTGTGCCTTGCAGGATGGTCTTTGCAAGGACTGATGCTCTGGCGACGTGGTCATACCATCGGAGTTCCCGTTTCCTCACCACTGTGAGCAGGTCATTGTGTTGTCCAATGGCTTGCGTGGTCTGGACGGACTTCGTCTTGGTGATGTGCGGGCATGGAAAATGCCCAGAAGTCTTCGTAGCACCTCATCTCCATGCTTTGTATTCTTCTTTGTAGATCTGCTGTGAGGGTCCATGTTTCGCAAGCGTACATGTTTAGGAAGATGGAGATGACAAGGGAGCGCAGCAGTCTTACCTTGCAATGTCTTTCCAAATGGGGTTCAACCTTGCCAGGGCAGCAGTTGTTTGTGCGATCCTGGAGAGGACTTCCTAAATATTTAAAGCTATGCACTGTGTTGAAGGGATTGGACTTCGATGTCCGTGTTGATGCCATTGGTGTTGTTGGTCGTCATTTTTAGCGTCAGTTAAACTAGTTTTTTCGCATGGTGTCCAAGGATAAAGAGATATTTTAAGATAAAAGTATAAACATCAAGCAACTTACGTGTTTCATGTGAACAATTGGAATACAGCACCTCAAAATCCAAAAGATGTTGTCTGACATTGATGCCGAAGTTGCAAGTGACTGCACCGGTGCTCTTTGTATTATTCAATTCCTGAATTGTACATGTTGTTTGTGTGTGAACTGCGTGGTCGATTCTTAGAAAGACGAACCCATACAAAGTGAGTACAACTGAAACATAGTACAAAAAAAAAATAATAATAATAATAATAATAATAATAATAATAATAATAATAATAATAATAATAATAATAATAATAATAATAATGAATGCTATATACGTCATGTTTTACCTAAAGCAACTTCAAAGCGCGGGGTTCTGTAACCAACATATACACTGACATAATGGACGCACTCCCATATACTCAACTAATTATACACATTGATCATTCAAACACGTCGTTTAACGGCAAGGAGAGAGGTGCTTTAGACATCATTCTGTCCTATCCCTCACTTGAAAACCGGAGGACGCCTGCTTGTGATAAGATTATACCCAAGTGCTTTCTTTGACTCCATTTTCCTTTTTCGCAAGCGAAGCAAGCACATTATGCGCACAATTTTTGTTTTCACTCCGATGAAATAGGGTACACACAAAGGGCAATAACTGCCGCGTTCTTGATTATTCAGTTTGGTTGCTTGATTGTTTTTTAGCAAGAGTTTTGTCCCATGTATCATTGCTCTTCAATTTCTAACGTTAGCAGAACAGCTGCTATCAATTATTGTTACTGTCACAATAGGATAGTTCAGAACCTGCACTAAGGCTTTTCGCCTTAAAAGTTCATCCCGCTGTAGCCTTTGTAACTTAAAGTCGATGTCTAGCAGACGACAGAAGTTAAAGTTTTGTGCTAATCATGGTTAGCCTAGATTCTCCCTAGGGTAGGCAGTGACCTCATCCCCTTGACCTATATCCAGAACCACCGCAGAAGGGCTCTTGGGCTCAGAAGATTTCGCGGGCTTAAGCTGACCATAGGGTTAAGGTCTTTGTCTAACTCTCGCCCGAGAAGGACGCACGCTGAAAACCTCTTACCGTAGACTATGCAGGTGATGGGTGAAATTCAATTCATCCCAATATAGCCAGAGCCTGACGTTGTCAAGAAGGTAAATGACCAATCTTTTGTCTCATCTCTATTTATTGATATTATTATTGGATTATGTTTGTGAAGTCTTGCCATGGTTTATGATTGTGAATGTTAGTCAAACTTTGATTGACCACGTGGCTGGCACACGCGACCGGTTTCGAGACCATGAGGTAGCCCCTATGGACCCATGGTTGTTTCTCATATTTGTATTCTTGCAGACCAGTGGCTGTACTGGAGAAAGTGTATATTATTAATTACTTCTCCATGTGTTTATTTTAGCCATGATGTATGTGTATAGGAATTATGTTGGATATTCCAGTGGACCATGGACGTAGAAGATTGTTCGTCTCTTGTTTGTATAAGTGGACGCGATCACTGATGGCTATTTTTGCCATCAGGGAGACGCTCTGCAAACCCTTTGTAAACAAGGCGTTGCAGAAACTCGTCTTATGTTTTGCAGACGAGCAGGCTTGGTCCGATGCAGGAGATAGACCACTGAGAGTCAACCCTGACATTCGGCCTGCAGTGGAGCATCGAGCACTGGGCTCCGATTCCTAATAGTCAACAAACAATAAGAGGAGACACCATCACCACACCTCAACGATTCAGCTAAGTGCTTAAGAAGAAATGCATACACGCTGATCTAGAAGGACTGTGCGGTAGTCCACTCTCCTGAAAACGAACATTAGGCCAACCAGAACAAATAGCCCAATGATGAGACAGTTGCAACTATCGAGAACAGTAGCAGCATAGACCCATTAAGGAGCGAACTAATTGATGTGAAGTTGGACTGTTAAGTTAATCATAGTTATATTACATGTCGGACAATTAATTTAGTGTAGTGATTAGAAACTTATGTATAGAGTAGAGGAAATAAATGTGTGATAATTAATGTTAACAAGTGGCTGGACTACCTATGTTTTATAGCGGTGTGAGAGCTAGTGTTTCAGTGAATCTTTTACCATTTTCTCCCTATCTCTATAACCCTACCACAGACGTGCCAAACATATACATGTATTAAGATTAGTCATAGGGTGATTAAACTAACCGATTCCTGCAGACAAAGACAAGTGGGTAATAGCATTCCATTGTGCAGAGCCCCGCAACAATAGACCCACCGTCACAGTTACGCTTACTACGCGAACTGTACAAGAACTCTTTCGGGGTGGAGGAGGGAGGGAAAGAGAGAGAGAGTTATTAGGTCCTTTCTACATGTACTCTATCGGCAAAAATAATTAACGAGTACAAGATGTAACAACGTTGTAACATTCTTTCCTTTACGTACCCGTGTACCAGCTTGTAATAAACAACAGCAGCGACAGCAGGAGCAGCAGCAGCAACAACAACAACAACAACAACAACAAAATTCCATAATTTAAAAAAACAATTATTGATCTCATTATTTATTTAAATATGTGTTCTATGATCATCATTGAAAGAACAAAAAGTATCCATCATTATGATTCTACAAGATAATAATAATAATAATAATAATAATAATAATAATAATAATAATAATAATAATAATAATAATAATGGTATTTATATAGCGCTTTTCTCCTAACGGCATAGGTTCAAAGCGCAGTTCTCACGCACTCACACTTAACGTTAACATCGAAATACATATGAAAAGAAGTACAAGTAAAAAGACCCTAAATAAATTATACACAGACATAATTCAAACATGGAAAATAATATTTACAAGTAAACTAAAACAGACGAGGGAGGAAGGGGGAGGAGGAGAGCAGCTAAGGAGTGAGGGGGCTGTGGGCGTACGGCGTGACGGTAGTGGTCTGAATCAGAAAAGAAGGAATGACGATGGTGATGGGAGACGAGATCAGACAATATTAAGGAAGAGATGAGTTTTCAAGTTGGTCTTGAAAGTGGCTGCGTTCGGAAAGCTGCAGAGAGAGAGAGAGAGAGAGAGAGAGAGAGAGAGAGAGAGAGAGAGAGAGAGAGAGAGAGAGAGAGAGAGAGAGAGAGAGAGAGAGAAAGAAGAGAGAGAGAAAGAAGAGAGAGAGAGAGAGAGAGAGAGAGAGAGAGAGAGAAAGGTGGTAGTGGGGGGGGGGGGGTCGGGGTCCAAGTTGAAGGGCCAAGCACCGAGAAAAATGTCTCATCGGGCAGGTTGAGAGTTTGCAGCATCCCTATTTCTCATCCTTTGCATGTTCATCTTCACGGCTGTTACTTAAATGGTTTGTTAAAAATATCATAATCCTTTGAAGACATTGAGAAACTGCAACTTTGTTTATGATTGTTTCCAAATTAAAATAGAACTCTGATATTTAAGCCATTAATATGTGGCAGATAGTGTCCAACAAGGCTTAGTTAGCAACTGTAATTATTATTAATCTATCAGATTGTGTCATATAACCTACAGGTTGAAACAAACGTAGGCCTACATTTTCTGCTCTCTTATATTTACAATCGCTGACAAGGATATTGGTCAGTTAATTCCAATGAAACTTAAAAATGTAAGTAACTGACCTTGGCTCCGTGCGTACAAATTCCACCTTACAGCCATTTAATATGGTGTGTGGGTATCGATCTATTGTAGGTCAGTTGGGTGCGTATTGGAAAATCAGTTTTACAATCAGTGCTCTTGGTAGGTAACGACACGATAATAATCCAGTGACACACTCTCGTATTGGATAACAGGTTGCACCACTATAAGTGCGTATACAGACTTCGTGTCTGCATGTACACAGGCTAAAGGCGATACAGGTAAAAGAATAGCTCGCGCTAGCTGTCTCTCTGACTCTGTCTCTGTCTCTCTCTTTCTCTCTCTCTCTCTCTCTCTCTCTCTCTCTCTCTTTCTCTGCTTTACTGCTTGAAATGTAGGTCACTTAGCTATATCAAATAACTCGTTTTGCGCAGAGGGCATTGTTTTACAACTTGCATTTAAGGAGCATACATATATTATGATATCGCTTACCTTGTCTCTGGCAGACTGAACTCGAAGCGCACAGTGTGCTATATACGTTTCTGTTCTCAATAGTATCCCCATTTTCTGGAAATGTAGTGCTTTAAATTTCCATTGTCGCTGTCTTTCTCCTTTGTTCTTTCTCATTCCTACTCTGTTCTATCAGTCTGCTATACTATCTTCTTCCATACACCAATCACATATTGTTTTTTTTTTAACTCTTTCCAAACACATAATTTGTGCATGGGGTCTGTTGGGCTTCCCATGATATTGTTAATAAGCAATGTAGGCATTTTGTATGTGTGTGTTTTGTTGATATTTTGTGATGTTTATATTCTATTTTGTTTTTGTAAACGGGGGTTCGATGAATTGAAGTGTAGCCTCAGCGTCCCGTGCGTGGGATGCCTTTATTGTAAGTTGGCCTAAATATTTATTTATTTATTCAAACGAGGTAATAATAATAATAATAATAATAATAATAATAATAATAATAATAATACTAATAATAATAATAATAATACTAATAATAAATAATAATAATAATTTATTATTATTATTATTATTATTATTATTATTATTATTATTACCTCGACTAATCGACTGAATAAATAAATAAATATTATATAAATACATATGAATACGTTCACCAGTAGGACATTTTTCTCAATTTTTAACCCTTTGCCCTTTCCCGTTAGTTTGCACCGATTTGAGCGTAGTTGTTAGATCTTCTGTTCGACCCAATTTGTACATTTGATCAACTATAACTGTACAGGGTGTTCCAAAAGTCTTGGGCACATTTTGACATTGAATATTTCCGAAACTATAAAGGATATAAAAACGCATCTGGTAAATTCAGAAAGCTTGTAATCTCAAGTTTTACATGGAATGTTCAAAGATGTTCAATGTGAGCACCATTGGTCACACGACACACATCAAGCCGATAGTCAAATTCTTGCCAAACGCGTCCCTACATTTTCTGTTTGAGTGAACGCCATTAATGGGTCTGAAAAGAAATAAAAAAATCAACAGCTTTACTAAAAACTTAATGTAATTAGCTTTAAAATGGCACAACTGTTATCTTACTACCATTCATAGTTATTGAGATATGGGGACTTCAAATGTGCCCAAGACTTTTGGAACACCCTGTATAATAGAAATTGGAACACAGCCAAGCAGAAGAATAAGGACAATGTACCTACATAACGTATACACAGTTTGTAGACGAACGTTTACCTACATCCTGTCCATAGATTACATTACAGCATAAAGCCTGTGCATGTGAAAAGCGACAGACTAAAAATAACGAGCCCGTCACAGCCACACACAACACACACGGTCCACATCCCAGGACACGAGACGGGGGCAGTAGGGGGAGGCGGGTGGGGTGGGGGGGGAACAGGACTGTTAGAGTGCATGCTGGGTGTATTGATGTTTCTGGCACTCAACCGTCATGGACTTGAGCGTCCGAATCTTTAAAGTCCGTGAGGCGGACTGCATATTACAAAAACTCTCACCCTAAGAAGTAAAATGTGTGTTTCTCTCTCTACACTCAAAGGACATCTAGGCCTACTGTGAGGAACCTGTACGTTGTCCTTGACAATATAATAATAATAATAATAATAATAATAATAATAATAATAATAATAATAATAATAATAATAATAATAATAATAATAAAAACGATAACAACTCACGCACACTGATATACACTTATGCATACATTACATGAAGATGACAAGGCAACAACACAGAGACACGACACGCAGAAATAAGCATAACACATTTTCAAATCATGATTATATACATGGCCAATTACAACTGCTTTGAGTAGTGGTGAGGGGCAGCAGGACACTGTAGTCTGATGATTATTTAAGGAAAAGAAAATCCTTGAGGCCCGATTTAAATGCTTCTAAACACTGTTGTTGTCGGAGGGGTAGAGGTAGAGGATTCCAGTCGGTGAGGGCTTGAAAAGAAAAGGAGCGTTGGCTTGCAGGTTTTTATGTGAGGTATGTTGAGTTTAAAGTTATCGTTTGAGTAGCGGAGTGGTCGGGAAGGTTGATAAAGTGAGAGGGAATCGGAACGATAGGTAGGAGCAAGCTTGTTGAGGCATTTTATGTGAGAGTGTTGAGCTTGTATTTGATCCAATGTGAAACAGGTAGCCAGTGGAGTGGTTGCAACAAAAGGGTGAGGTGGTCTTTCTTTTTTTGTCTAAGACAAGACGGGCAGAGCTGTTTTAAATGCGTTGAAGACGTTAGATAGAAGAAGCAAGAAATCCAGCAAGAAGGGAGTTACAATAGTCAAGACGAAAGAGAATGGTAAAGTGACAAGTTTGGCTGTAGCATATGTGGTGAGATAATTGGGAAAGGTGGCAAAGCGGCGGAGCTGAAAGTAACAGGTGCAAGAGACAGAAGAGATGTTTTGTTTCATGGAGATGGAGTTGTCTAGAGTGACTACAAGATTTTTGACAGTAGAAGACAGAGACAGATGAGTCAAAGAGTTCAAGAGAGCCAGACGTGGTTTTAAAGAGTTTGGATGTGGTCCCTATTTCTTCCGCAAAGCATGTCAAGTCTGCCAATACCAACTCCGCCGCATTGGACCTATTCGTAAAAATACCTGACAATCGATGCAGCGTCTAAATGTATGACGTCTTTCATTGCTTCCCGACTTCACTATTGCAACTCTCTTCTTTCTGGTCTGCCTGCTTCTTCCATCCACCATTTGCAACGTGTTCAAAACGCATCGACCCGCCTAATTGACGAAAAGACAAAAAATCTGACCACATCACTCCACTTCTTCGCTCACTCCACTGGCTTCCCATACCGCAAATAATTCTTTACAAAACATGTCTGTTCTGTTCCAAGTACTCCGCGGCTTCGCTATTTCATACTTTGCCGATGCTATCCAAAGCTACACTCACTCTCGCAACTTGCGCTCTTAATTCAGGATACACACACTGTCTTCTGTTGGTTTTAGATCTTTTTTCTGTCTTTGGTCCAACTTTCTGGAATTCATTACCCCTTTCTCTCCGCAGCATACCGACTATCAACACTTTCAAGGCAAACCTCATAGCTCATTTCTTCTCTAAGGTCTTCTCCTGACCTGCTCTGTCTTTGAACTGCTTCTTCCACATTGCCTCATCCATTTTGTGAATGTGTGTGTGGTGTATGCCTGTTTGTGTTTATATGTGTGGGGAATCATCACTTTGTTTATTACTGCCACTCCTGCCATGTATATATCATAGCCAAGCATCAACATTGGCAGGTCCAGGAGCAGAACTTGGAAGTGACCATGATCTCGTGATGATGTCCTTCCGGTTCCATTTGAAGAGTGCACCAGACTGAAGTTCGACCTGGACAAACTGCAAGATCCGGAGTTGGCAGATATATTCCCAGCCACGATTGGAGGGAAATTGCGCACGGACGTTTGCACAATATCACTGTGAAAATATGAATTGAAAAATAATAGCTACAAAGAAGCTGTACAAAATGTTTCCAGAGGTTGCAAGATTGAATCTGTGTGAACTCTGTCGAATTTTCTAAGTGTTATATGTTAAAGTCGTTAGCTTTTCTCGTCTCTTCATTCATTCTTCGTCAAATCTATCAAACTTAGTAAGTCTTCCCATTGAACAGATCGAGCGCGTCGGTTGTCGAGGCCATTCCTTACAAGAACAAAGAACAACGCTGGACAATTGGCGCGCCGATCTGTCACACCGTAACTATATATATATATCTATATATATATCTATATATCTATATATATCTATATATATATCTATATATCTATATATATATATATATATATATATATATATTATATATATATATATATATATATATATATATATATATATATATATCTATATATATCTATATATATCTATATATATATATATATATATATATATATATCTATATCTATATCTATATCTATATATATATATCTATATATATATATATATATATATATATATATATATATATATATATATATATATATATATATATATATATATATATATATATATATATATATATATATATATGTAGTGGTGTTGGTAATTTTGTTTGGAGAGAAGATGAAGAAGTGATGATGATGGAGGTTATAGTGAAGAATTTTCACTCACACATTCTCTCTCTCTCTCCCCAACGCCAGTTCGTTGATGACCTTTGAAAAGTTTTATTCTCGAAGTGCATCATACTAAGAGAGCGCAAAAGGCAATGCTCGTGGAGCTGACAGCTACATTTTGCCCTGTGCTATGTGTTCTGCTCTTCTCCCGTTCTCTTGTTCTCTTTCTGCGTGCTCCAGCTCTCTGTCTTGCTCTCTTGTGCTGAGTTGTGTGTGCTGCTTTTATTTAGGACCGCCAGCCGCAGCGACAGTGCCTCTTACGCCTGCCGCACGCGTCACAAAATGTTTGCCCTCGCGGTAATTTGTTTAAGTCATTAATCTTTATTTTACATATACTGCCTGAAACGCTAACGATTACTATACAAATTATATATTGGCGGAAACGCGGAAATACGACCTTTCTACTGATATAAAAGTATTGGACCTATCTGCTACGAAATAAAAATAATACGCAATTTAAGAGGGAGTTGGCTGCTGGTCTAAAGAGTGTCACGAGTCTAATCTCATACTAACTCTTTAATTTAATACAATTATAAATAATAATAAAAATGACAAAGAACAACGTCTCCCCTTTCCAACGATATACAATATGACATGGTTACTATTATGGGTTCCGACTAAGACGGACTAAACTAGAAATCACCTAACACATACATCTATCCTCTTCTTACAACTTTTCCTCAGTTTCTCTTCCGATATATGTCCCTATAAAACTAATATTTAACCTAAGTATATACTATTAGAGATTGAACTATCTAAGGCATCGGAAAATATCACACTTAAGGTGTTACAGTGGAAAACCTTTGCTATCGCCATCATCGACAATTTTGTTTTTATCATGTGTTAATCTACGATTACACAAGGCAAGAAGATCGTTACGACCGGCCAACCTCGGTTCAGCGGTTGCTTAGTATACAACAACGCGGTGTCTTTATCACCGTGATATGCATCGCGCCATTCTAAACATCGCGCTCCAATTCAAAATTTCTACATAAATCACAAATAAAGTTTATATATTCTAATAGAGAATGTAATGCTGCGTCTAACGATGATATGCTTTAAGGGATCTAAAAAGTCTATATCAAATTATTGCATACAGCTAGTTTAAACATACACAGATAGATATCTAGATTTTTTTTAAATAACAAGAACGGTATGCTTTAATCCAAGGACAGTATATTTTTACGTACATTGTAATACAATATTTTATAACTATTCCCTGGCATAAATTGAATTAAAATTTTAAATTATTGTGTGTGTGTGTGTGTGTATCTTACTGTGTGTCATTGCATTGCATGGTTATTGCTTTAGGTCCAGCGGACTCCTCCGAGCCAAATCAGGACTAAAAAATCAAGACCACAACTTCGCTGAAAGATCCGCATAAAAGATCTGCTGAAACAACCCTTGTGGTAACACTGAATGGACTCCACCAGCCAGTCACTTTACAATAAAGACATCCCACGCAGGGGACGCTGAGGCTATACTCTAATTTATCGAACCCCCGTTTACAAAAACAAAATAGAATACAAACATCATTATAAAATATCAACAAAACACATACATATAAAATGCGTACATTGCCAAATAGTAACATCATAGGAAGCCCCAGTGACCACACTGGCAGAAAGTGTTCAATATTCCCAAGCTGATCCAACAGACCCCACACACAAATGAGGAGTTTGTTCCCGAAGAGTTTTCAAGAAAAAAGGTAGGTGACTGGTCTGGCGAAGAATATAATAGATTGATAGAACAGAGTAGAAATGAGAAAGAACAAAGGAGAAAAACAGCGACAGTGGGAATTTAAAGCACTAAATTTCCAGAAAGTGGGGATACTTTTTATACTCTAATACCCGGCATCCCCACGGGGGTATACTGTGTATCTATAAGCGTGTTATACTCGATGTTGGTTTGTTCTATCAGTAGTCGATTCAGCCCCAATGCTTGAATCCTGATAGGTGTAACTCAGATTCGTTTATCCCCGCAACCCGTTCAATCATCAACAAGGCTGGAGTCGTCGTATGAAATTTTTCAACTTTATTCAGCATACATCAACAACTGTATACAATCACTCAATCGTTTTTTTTCACTCTGTACAATTCTCAACTATCAACCTTACAAATTCAATTCAATACACTTTTGAAACAGTGCGGCACTTATATAGTCTCTCTAACTCCAGAGAAATAAAGAACGTTTGGGCAAGACATAATTATAACCAATCAAAACGCATTTCGTCATCACTGTCTCACGTCATACAACCTTATTTGAGATGGAAGCTTCTATAGTTACCACTAGAATTATACATACGCTTCGATCGATAGTAAACAACCAACTCTAGAACATTCTCAAATAATATCGACCAACTAAAATTACCAACGTTATACAAATGTTCTTCTAATAACAACGCAAAAGCAAATCATGGATAAATACACTCTGTTATTGCATGCTTAGCAAAACAAAACGATCGCATCTATCGTGCGCGTCGCACACGAACTATCGTGCGCGTTTGAACGTAACAAAGCGAATCAAGTCAAGTGAATTTTAGAAGTTTATTCCAGAAAAGAAACCTCCAGTAATGTATTAACTTTTTTGTTTTTTTACATTTAAACTAACAACTAAATAACACCTGTATTGTTTTTTTAAATGCATATTAAAACATGTATTCATGCACACATGAAAAACTCATTAAAAACAATGCATCAATCTTGACTTGTACACAGCAACAACTCCAAACCATGACATACAAACAGGCAAACTGCATTTGCAAATACAATATTCCCCTTAGTATTACTCATTAAATTTCAAGTAAGTTGAGTCAAGTCAACAAATCTTTATTACCCCATTAAAGAAATTCATACAGTACATTGCAAGCAAAGCGAAAACGGTAAAACATCATCAAACAAACAAAACCCAAATCTAAGCAAAATACTTCTTTTTATACTTCTAAAATCACTAAGAGACCAATCAATTTAATAAACAAACAAGATTGCAAGACATTCGCATGTATGTCCAGACACTCACACACATAGACACCCCCAACCGACCTGCCCACTGCCAACCCCTCCACACCTATCCCCCACCCACCCCAAATTTTTAAAAAAAAATAGTCTTTGTAAATGAATACTATTTCAAGGTACTAGTGACATTCGAAAGCAACTTCCAGCTTAAATTTGTCCCACAAACAGAAATTCCGATAACAATTAGTTAGTAGCAGTAACAACAGCATTAACCAATAACACACCAGTAGGAAACAACGAACATGAAAGTTCCAAGTCTTCATCTATTGTTGGCCATTTGGCAGACGGGGATAACCATCTCAGAAAAAAAGGGAAGAGGCCTGAATCAACACTGAACCCCCACCACCTGAGCAATCACACAGCTAAGATGAACAGTGAAAGACTTCTGAGTATGCCTGAATCATGGGTTTTACTGTGATCATCTTTGAACAACCACTACAACCTTGACATGTATTAGCTATCCGCAAAAAGATGTGTTTTTTTTCTCATCAACACGCGAACACGGCATTGAACTTATTATGCACCCCATTTTATAATAACAATTCAATTGAGAAAAAAACCAAGATTTCTTCCTATAAATCAAAGCTCTGATAAGTGTTCTGACGCCTTCTTTTAAAAATATGAAACACGATGGACGTTGTCAGTTCTGAGGAATAGTGTTGTAGAGAAATAGAACGTTCATTTATTTGTGAACAACTTGCGCGCTTCCGTGTTGGCAGTGGCTGTTAACTGTTGATCAAGACATCCTTTATACACTTGTGTCAACAAATGCAGTTAACCCTGGTCGCAGGCTTCAGCATCGTTATTTCCATTCAATAACGGACGTGTAGCATATTCATCAGTATTACCATTGTGTACATCAGCGACTGCTTTTTGGGTAACAGGATCTACGGTCCTACGAAGACTCTGCTGAGCAACATCACATACGTCTTCCGGATTTTGAGGTGCACGTATTCCTGCATTTAAATCGCTGAGACCCTGAGAAGTTCCTTTGTTAAGTTCTAATGTGTTATAGTCATTATCTTCATCCTGCTCGACATTGTGTACCTCAGCGACTGCTTTTTGGGTAACAGGATCTACGGTCCTACTAAGACTCTGCTGAGCAACATCACATACGTCTTCCGGATTTTGAGGTGCACGTATTCCTGCATTTAAATCACTGAGACCCTGAGAAGTTCCTTTGTTAAGTTCTAATGTGTTATAGTCATTATCTTCATCCTGTTCGACATGTTTGTGACTCCGTTTACATTTCCGTGTCAAAGAGGACCTAAATTTAACCAACCGGTTGAACAAGCCAGCACGATGGGATATACAGCCAACGATGAGAGCAAGTATAAGCACAAGAATCACGTCTCGTCCAATTGGTGAAAGGAAGCCTGGGTCATCCACTTGAAAAAACAACAACCAAAAAAACAACAACAAATGAATGAATCAAATGAGGGGCCAGTTGGATCAATTAATACACAAATAAATGTATCTTTAAATGCATGAATACATAAATAAACAAACAAACAAATAAATAAATAGTGAAAACGACCAAGTGTTATTTATTTTTTCCTAACACTCGACGATGATACAGAACAAGTAATGAACTTGTACGTGGTCGATGAATCGGCTTTATTTTCCTTGAAAATGTGCATTGTACTAACTGATTGGTTCGTATGTGGATAAAACTACATCGCGGTAGATTAGCACAACAGCACAAGACATTCTGGTCCTGCCAGATGGAAAATAGCATCTTGTTCTACAAAATGATGTAGTTAAAGCATCTACGGAGAGGAGGTGGGCACAACACTCAGTAAGCTGGTTATGAGAAGAGGGAGATCCCTAGCGAATCTCTCACATATGTCTATGTGAGGTTTATTTGAAGATGTTTCAAACATGATACTTACATGCAATGAAGGTACTGCCAACTTTGGGGGAGGGCAAGGCAGGCGCGTTGGTGGTCACACTAAGATCTAAAATAAAACATACAGACAAAAGAAGCTTTGGACATGTGCCATTCAACGACGACATTCACTTTTCTATTGTTCATCAATGTCAAATGCTATCAATCTCAATTTTTACAAAATCGTACAATTGCACAAAATGGCATCGTAAATACACTTTCTTGCACGTGGAATCTTCGTTCTTATGCATGCAGCCCAAGCAAAAGGTACTGACAAAAGGCAAGACAAAAACCAACAGTAATTAAACACAGAGGTCACAGAATGTACACACAGTACTGAACGAGTTACCACCAGCCAAATCACCCACAAAAAGAAAAAAAAATAGCTGTCATCAGCAGGATTGAACTTAAGGTTACATTTTAGAAATCTTGTCCACAGAGCCGTGTAAAGTGATATAGAATGCAAACAACAGTATACATACGTTCCCTTGAGGTATCCCCTTTGGAGGAGGGCGCCAAAGACGCATGAGTAGTCACATTAAAATCTGGAGACAAAAAAAAAAAAAAAACAAAAAAAAAAAACTAAACCCCCAAAAAAGATAACAGAAAAACATAATATCGTACAGCACGTGTACCCTAAACGGATATACGGAAGAGAGCGAGAAAGAGAGAGAGAGAGAGAGAGAGAGTTGTGTGTGTGTAGGTGTGTGTGTGTGTGGGTGTGTGTGTAGGTGTGTAGGTGTGTGTGGGTGTGTGTGTAATCACTGCTCGTACTTAGCCAGTTCAAAGTGTGATGCGGGATGGCATCACAGGTGCTTGGTGCAGCTCTACACTGAAACCTTCCAGATTCCAACTTGTCCTGTGACTCGAACATGATAAGCTCGCGGGTTTGGGGGTTGTAGCTGCCGTTAATGCCGCACTTTTCTATCAATATGGAGACAGTCTCATTGCCGATCCATTCACAAACTAAGTTCTGGTCTGAAAAAAAACATAATTACAATGCTAATCCTCATCCTCCTGCCCTTCCTCCTCCTCCTCCTCATCATCATCACCACCACCACCACCGTCACCATAAGTAGCAGTAAATAGAGTTAAGACAGTATATGGACCTATTGCTAAACAAACAGGTGTAATTGCGAAGGTGGTCTAGCTGTTACCATTGAGACGCGCATGATAGTTCCTATCATTGTATTTTGCAAAGGATGCAATGATAGCGTGTATTTACCTTTGATTTGATTCTGCGCTGTTACTAAAAAGAATGCTTTGTATAATGTTAGTAGTTTTCGTCAATCGATGTTGTTGTATTATAGTTCAGAAATCTGGAATTGCTTGTTTGTTACCGATCGAATTTTCCAGATTTAACGGGGAATGGCTGGACAAATCTTCTAACCTAAAGACTGTTCTATGACGTAAGGTTAGAAGAATTGTCCAGCCATTCCCCGTAAAATCTTGAAAATTCGATTCATAACAAGCAAGCAATTCCAAGTGCGTACATGTAGTTCCGGTGACGAATTTTATTTTGATTGGATGTTATTGTGTCATTCTGGAATGTTCGAAACTTCTCTAGATTGTTGAAAAAACTATAATAAAGTAATGCACTGTCTGCTTGTGAGTAGTGATTTTCGGAAAGCGATCTTGTATGCAGTTGTTGATGCTTGCTGCACAAAGTTGGAAAATTTCAAAAGACGACTCATGCCTTGTTGCTGAGTGAACAGGTGGCGTAAATAAACTAATTCGAATTACACTTATCAAGATTCAAGCATCGGGGCTGAATCGACTATTGATAAAAACGTGTAACACTAGCACAATAGCATTAATCAAAAGGGTTATTCAAACGGCAAATATTTTTTTTGAATCATTCCTAACATGTTACTATTGCAACATGCCAGCTGCTGAACACACAGTTCTGCCGTATCTCATGTGTGTCCTGACTGCATTGTTTCTATAATTTTCAACTTTTTCAATTCAATTCAATCAATTTATTTATAGTCTGTTCACTACTAAAGTGATATTAGACCTTTTTCCCCTAAGATATTGCCTCCTGTGTCACTTACCTTTTGCCTGAAAAGACGAATTCTCGGTTATAAACTGAATATTAATGGAAAAGCGCTCCTTCACTATGTCCACCAGGAACTTGCAGACCACGGTGGAATTGGCCTTGAAGATTGTTCCATTTACAAAACCTGCTTTTTGCCATCGACCGCTTCCACAATGTTCTTCTAGGCATTGGCGTTGTGCAACAACCACCAACAGAGTTGCAACTGACAGAAACGAGACATAATGTAATTACATAAATATGAAAAAATATAAATATTAAAAATATGAATAAATACCTAAACACATGGAGAGCTTTTTGTATGGCCTGCTTTAAAGCTCAGAAATGTTCTCAAGGCACTGGTAATCATGATCTACCACGAACAAAACGAAGTGGCAAAATTAGGATTCGAACCCACTGCTCCGCGAAACAACAATTAACAACGACTAATAACAAAAACGATAGCAACCACAACGGTGACGACGACGGCGGCGACAACAATAGCAGTAACTCAATGGTTGTACATAGACACGTGCATTGTAATTGGCTACTATTTAATTTATTATTCATTCCCAGCGAACCGCTCATTTGCACACACACACACACACACACACACACACACACACACACGCACACATCTCTCTCTCTCTCTCTCTCTCTCTCTCTCTCTCTCTCTCTCTCTCTCTCTCTGTATATAACTGTAAAATGTAAGTAACTCACCTCGGCTCCAGTTTACTGCCATTGAAATAAACTATGTGGATATCGATCTACTGCAGGTCAGTTGGGTGCTCAATAGAAAATCAGTATGAGGAACCTGTGCGCAATAGAAAATCAGTATGAGCAACTTGTGTGCATTATCTGTAACCACACACTAGTTATTTAGTTTTACACACGCTCGTACTGGAGAAATAAATACATACCACCCCTATAGAGGGACTGTAGGCTGAGTGTACACAGGCGAAAGACAGGTCACATATATAAAGCATAACTCGCACCTACTTCTTCCAACATGACGCTAGCGCTGTGAACATGCCTGCACTGTATGGTATAGATATATGTATGCTCTTACTAAATTGTAATTCAATCGTTCACGAAACTAGTAGGGACTCTTTTTCCCGTCATATAACTTGGATAAACCTAAAACATATCACGAACCATCGACAACCCGATTTTTGATCACGAACGTCAGCTGCGAGCGTGGTGGCACACTGCATACCGTGGATAAACCTAACGAAATTGTAAGGAAAATTCCCCAATAACCGGATTTTGAATAACGAAAGTCAGCTGCCAGCGGAGAGTAGCTGTACGAAAACGACTCTTGGCGTTTCAGTCACCCTTGACTTTTGTTTCGGTGCATTCCCCGTGCATTCCTTCACCCGTGACTTTCGTTTCTGTGCATGCCCCATGGAAAACAAACAGGCTGAGACATTCTGTAATGATATCATAATGACTTTGCATTTATTTATTATTATCACTATTTCTTTCTTTTATATAGCGCTTTTTCCAGTTCAATAGCTGCTCAAGGCGCTGGTCGATATAGGATCTAACTCATGCCGCCCAAACAGGGTTATATTTGCAGACTGAGAACAGACAATTGAGATAAAAAGCTTTAGGTTGTCACGCCTAACAAATTGGGATTGAAATTCAAGTCCAACATCTTAGACACAATCCTTATTGAACATGCTATCCACCTGGCAATAATGGAAACATATAGGAAAGAGCTCTCTCCCATTCTTTGTTGCCAGTGGTTTACATTTGCGCATTTGTGCAATTAATGACTATGCTAATGATAACCACCACCACCACCAACACCACTAACGACAAAAACAACAACAACAACAACAACAACAACAACACACTATTAGAATTGTACCAGTCAATCAATAAAGGGTTTGAAGAGTTTTATCTCCGTATTTCACGTCATAGTATGTTCTACACGGACTCGGTACCGTAATCTATACGGATAGACTGCATTTCTTCAAGTCTAATCAGGACTAGTTTGATCGCTCAGGCGCTCGTATCTGGCTACAATATCGCCCTCTCTACAGAAAGTATCCCTCTCAAGGTCTCAAACTTCCCTCATCAAAAATCACGGGTCATCGCTATAACAGTTTTTGTTAAAGAAGGCGACTCAGTTGATTCAACAAGGATTCATGCACACATCCAAAGTAATAAATATGGGGTCATTTTCATTTTCTCATACATTTTCAAACCCGTTCAACTCCTGTAAAATTATGAAAACAACGACAACAACAACAACTTCACGTTTATCATGATCATTGGACGGACGTAGAATGTAGAACAGGTTTGTAAATAGACATATGGATTTGAGAAATGCGCTGGCCTGTGTATATTTTTTGGGAGGACCTGGTTATACAAGTACTGATAAGGACACGTTCTATAGAAAGGAGTCTATATGTATCCAGATAATAGAGACTGTGGTTTAACGCAAGTTACAGCACAAATAAATATTAAAAAGTAGGTAAGAATGATACCGACATTTCACTGCCCGTTTGTACTGTTTCAGTTGTTATTTTTTGTATGTCCGAACTTAAATACTTTAAAATAGTCGGGAGGCAGAACGAGCCAAATATTATGTCGGTCGGTCGGTCCGTCAGTGTGTCGGTCCCTTGGAAGCCATATTTTAAGAACTACTAAGCGGATTTTGACCACACGTCACAGGAACATTACATAGGTTGTGGCCTGCCTCCTCTGCCATCATATTTGCTTCAACTCAAAGGTCAAGGTCAATGAAGTCTATTTGTTTCTAAACACATTTTGCTCAGTGGCTCCAAAAAAACATAAATAATACAAAATAAAAAACAGCTACAGCAATTGTGTTGAATTCTTTTTTTTTTAACATACATATACTTCAAATTATGGGCCATCTTTCAGTAACAGTCCGATTGTTGGTCCGTCACCTCGAATTTCACTTTTGGGTTCCAAACACACTTTTTAACTTACCACAAGAATAACTGAACTAAAATTAGTCATTTTAATTTAGCGGATATTTTAACTACAGTTAAGCATGTTAGATCATTCATATATAGACTTTCCCAAAGGTCAAGGTCATTGAGACTCACAATTTTCTAAAGACATTTTGCGCTGTAGGCTGACTTAGCCGACTTTTATAATTTTGTTAGCAGATAGTTCAGATCTTGGCCTGTCATTCCATGTTTTCATGTTGCTTTGTTAGGATAAAGACGAGTCAAAACTTCACCATGAAATTTCACAGTTCTGAACATGCGTAGTTTTCGGATATGTTGTGTGTGACGGTGTGCGCGTGTCTGAAATACATTTGAATGGTGTACGATCTTGTTTTGTCTATTCAAAACTTGTGATTGTAGACAGTATAAATTGAGTACGGTGATTCTTAATTACCATGTCATACAAAGGTCGCCGACTATGGTTGTTGAATTTGCAACAAGTGGACTTAATTACATAACGGGCACTGTATTTAATTCCATGGGAAATGGAAATAGGACTGACAATTACGTGTAACATAATATGTGTTTGAATGTTAAGTATGACATTGTTATACTTGGTTGTTATGAATATTTCACAGAAGCGAGCTAAAGATGATAAATTCATTAATTGAATAGAGGAAGGTAATGAGTTTGTGTTGAAGAGAGAATGTATCCCCTTACACGACAGTGTAGAGTGTGGAAGAGGTTTCAACCAATGAGTTATTAGTAGTAGTGGAGTAAATGTTTTATTTAACGAATCGTGTTGCAATAGACAAGAGGGGTGAGCTCATTGGTTAAATTCATTATGAAAATGTACTGCTAATATATAGATGTACCTGGGTTTGCGAGTCTCGAAAACTTTGTGCATCTAATTTTTGCAGTTACAATGTCTAAAATAGGAACAGCCATGGAGATTGCAACTGCAGGGAGTATTTCTGGAGGTTGATGTTTTACAATTCCTACAAGGGGAGCCCCGTGTCACAGAAGGATATTTAGACCCTGCACTAAGACTTCTCGCCTTAAATAGTTCAGCCTGCTGTAGATTTTGTAAATGAAAGTCGATGCCAAGGAGAGGACGCAAGTCAGTTGTGTGCTAAGCATGTGTAAGCTACATGTAACGCTGGCTCATTTAGGCAGTGACCTCATTCAGCTGACATATGGCCAGAAACACGCGATAGGGGCGCCACTTATAGTACTAGTTTTTGCGGGCTTTTGCTGACCGCTACGATAGGTAGTCATTCTGTGCCTAACTCTCACACGAGAAGGAACAACGCTCTGAAAGATCGCTAGCAGAAGACTAAAGCAGGGACGGGTGAAATTCAATTCAACCTAGTATAGCCACAGCCTGACATTGTCAAAAAGGTACACGATCTATCTTTTGTTTCATCGTGCTTTATTCATATTATTGCTGTATTATGTTTGTGAAGTTTTGCCATGTTTAGAAATGTGAATGTTAGTCAAACTTTGCTTGACCACGTGGCGGACACGCGACCGGTTTCACCACCATGAGGTATCCCCTACAGACCAACTGTTGTTTCTCCTAAGTGTCTTGTTCCAGACCAGTGGCTATACCGATGAATATGTATGTTGTTAATTACTTCTCCATGTGTTTAGTTTAGCCATGATGTGTACATGTATTGGAATTAGAGTGGGGATTCCAGTGGGCCACGGACATAAAAGATTGTTCGTCGCTTAAATATATATAAGTGGAGCTATCACTGAAGGCTGTTTTTGCTATCAGTAGACGCTCTGCACACCCTTAGTAAACTCGGTGTTGCAGAAATTCGTCTCATATTTTGCAGACGAGCAGGCATCGTTGGTCCCAGGCAGGAGGAAGACCACTAAGAGTCAACCATGACATTCGGCCTGCATCTAGCACTGAGCTACGATAGCCCAATAGTCTACCACCAAGGCGGAGACACCATCACCACACCTCAAACTGCAGTTAAGTGACACCGAAAGTGTGCACCCACACTGACATAGATTGAAGGACTGTGCGGTAGTCCACTCTCCTGAAACCAACAATAGGACAGACAGAACAAATAGCCCAATGATGAGACATTAGCAAATATCAAGAACAGTAGCAGTATAGAACCATCAAGGAACGAACTATTCGAAGTGAATTTGGACATTTAAGTTAATAGAGTGTTTAGAGAATTATGTACATAGTAGAGGGAATAAATGTGTGATATTTACTGTTTACAAGTGGCTTGACTACCTATGTTTCATAGCCGTGCGAGAGCTAGTGTGTCAGTGAATCTTTACCATTTTCTCCCTATCTCTATAACCCTATCCGCACACAGACCAAGATAAACCTATAAATGTATTAAGATTAGTCATAGGGTGATTACACTAGCCGATCCCCTCAGACAAAGACGAGTGGGTAATAGCATTCCATTGTGCAGAGCCCAGTAACAATAGACCCACCGTCACACCCCGGAGAGGTACCATATTTTTAAAATGAGATTTATAGTATCTTTGTTGGTTGCATGTTACAGCTCGGAAAGAGTCCGCTGTACCTAAAGCAACAACCATGTAATGTAATGCATGCTACAGTATTCGCCGGGTTTGGATATCGCGACTGCAGATTGCATTTTTGTGTTAGGTTCAGCAATTGATGGGTAGGGTAGGGTATAGGCTCGTTGGTTGCAGAGGAACATTCTGGAGGAGCAGCTGGAGGAAACAGCTGATTTTATTAAGTTATGGTCACATTGTATTGCTGTGAGAAGGCTCCTAATTACAATGATTGACAGAGGTCGAACCTGAACAGCTTTCAGCATGGAAAATTTATGTATTAGAGGTATCGCCATTTGGAAAAGTGGGTAATTCACTTAATTTTTGTTTAGTTTTCACTAATGTACTCGGCAAGGGGGTCTATAGCAGAGGTAATATAGGGGACTTGTCGGGAACAGTAGTGTTAGGGCTCTCAAGCGTTATGCTGAAAATTGCTTAAAATAATGTAGCAATATTAGTAAACATAATTAATATAGGAAGATGTTGAAGAGTGTTGGAAAAAAGTTGGCATCCTTGACGCACGACGATTGTTGTGCTGAATCAGTTCCCAATGGCGCTGTTGTGGAGGACTGCCTTGTCATTCAGACTTTTGATGACTTCAATAATGTTAGGGCTGATGTTGTACACTCTCATGGTTGCTCACAGAGCTGCATGCCAGATCGTTCAAACGCTTTATTGAAGTCTACAAACACATGATATATATATATATATTTTTGTGTGTTGTAGATATTTCTCGCAGATTATTCTAAGGTTAAAAACCTGTTCAGTGGTACTTCGCCCTGCCCGGAATCCTGATTGCTCTTCAGCTATGATTTGTTCAGCTTGGGGTTTCAACCTGTTGAATATTATTTTCAGGAGGATCTTGCTGGGATGGCTGATGAGGCTGATGGTGCGGTAATTTTTACACTTCTGAAGGTTACCCTTGTTGGGAAGAGTGTTGACAAGCGTCAAGGATGAATACTCTCTCCAACACTCTTCAACATCTTCCTAGAGCGCATGGTGCCAGATGCCATTGCAGATCACGAAGGCACTGTCAGCATAGGGGGTAGAGCAATCTTCAATCTTCGTTTTGCGGACGACATTGATGGATTGGCTAGAGAGGAACAAGAACTTGAACAGCTGGTACAGAGGCTTGACACCAACTCCAGAGCTGATGGAATGGAAATAAGTGCAGAGAAAACCAAACTGATGACCAACAACACCAATGGCATCAACACGGACATCAAAGTCCAAGGCCAATCCCTCAACACAGTGCATAGCTTCAAACATTTAGGAGCCATTGTATCAGACAATGGGTCCCGACAGGAAGTCCTCTCCAGGATCACACAAACAAATTCTGCCCTGACAAGGTTGAAGCCCATTTGGAAAGACGGGACTATCAGTCTACATTCCAAAGTAAGACTGCTGCGCTCCCTTGTCATCTCCATCTTCCTATATGCTTGCGAAGCATGGACCCTCACAGCAGATCTACAACGAAGAATACAAAGCATGGAGATGAGGTGCTACAGAAAACTTCTGGGCATTTCCTATACCCAACACATCACCAAAGACGAAGTCCGATAGACCATCACACAAGCCATTGGACAACACGTGACCTGCTCACAGTGGTGAAGAAACGGAAACTCCGATGGTATGGCCACGTCACCAGATCATCAGGCCTTGAAAAGACCATTCTGCAAGGCACAGTGCAAGGAGGTAGAAGAAGAGGGAGACCGAAGAAGAGGTTGAAGGACAACATTCGAAAATGGACTGATTTGACACTGAGCATGAGCGAAACCATAAGGGCTGTGTAAAGAACGGGATTTTCCCGGTATTTTTTAAATAAAATTAATTAATGATTTTTTGATTGGCTAAAAGCCTTGAGCCAATGGACGAAGAGATGGTTTGAATTAGAGGGGAAATTAGTCAGTCGACTGGTTGGTGTTATACCGTGAGGTCGAGTGTGTATGTAGGCCAAGGATAGAACAAGAAAAGTTAAAAGAAGAAAGTGAAAAGTAAATTGTAAAACTAAAGGAGGTAGAAAGCGTGAAAGGCTATCAAGGTGTATAGGTGATACGGACTTTCTCTCTGGGAGTGGATCGTTATTTTGTGCTGTTAAAATTACAGGTATTTATAGTGTTTTCATGGTTGTAAAATGGCGGATAAGTATATTTTTGTATTGAAAGGTAGTGAGCTGTTGTCCACTGAAATGGAATGTTGAATTTTTCATTGATGCAGTAATATTATTAATTACGTGGGGCGATAGTTGTAGAGTAGTAGATAATGAAGTATGAATGAAATGCGTGAGCTTGGTTAATAGTAATTTTCATTCATGAACTGATTACCTGGATATGAAAAGTAATGGTGGAGGAAGGAAAGGGTGATCGCATACGAAACAGAATGGAACAAAGCGAGGAACAAAGGGGAGGTGAGAAAGGGTGATCCTGTGTTTTCTCTGTGTTAGTAGTGCAGTTCAAAGGTTTATTAGGTCAATTCTTTCATATTGTTGGGTAGAGTTTAGATTGTCTCCCTTGTTTGCCTGTGAAGTGATTTGTGACTTGCGATTGTGTGATGTTTGTTGTTATTAAGTAGTGGTTTTTAGACCGTCTCCAGTTTCACGGTAGGGCGCTCCTGTATAGTTTCAGAGTTGCTCAAGGGCTTAGTATCTTTTTCTACCTGTGGGGTCTATTTTTCTTTTTCATTGCTCTTTCTGCTGTCTAAGATTCATTGTTTACATTGGTTCTAGTATTTGTGTTCTGTAGGCCTAACTTTGTGTGTGAGTGAATCAGTGAATGAATTAGTAGTTCCACGTTCTTATTTTATTCTAGGTTAGTTATAAAGCCCCTTAGTGTTAATATAATTTTGATTTTGTTTTTCTTTTAAATTTATTATTAGAAATTTTGCAATTGATTGTTGATTTTTTTTCTTTGCTTGGAGTTAATATATCTTTTGATTTGTTCTGACGTTATTATTAGAAATTTTGGTAATATTTGTTGATTGTATTGTTGCTTAGTGTGGGTATAATTCATTATCTGTTTCTTTAACTTGAACATTAATAATTTTGAAATTTTCTGTTGAATTGTTCCTTTGTTGTGTATATATATTTCAGTATTAATTGAAGTTATTGTTTGAATTTGCGTTATTATTTGAGTTAGTAATATTTGATTTGTTTATATTATCCTTGTTTAGTCTTAGTAGGTGTTAGTATTCGCCATACTTGTTTCTATTTCAGTGTATTTATTAAAGTAGTGTTGACTTTGAGGTGTTGAAAATTTTTTTTTTTTTTGGAAATAATTTATAGGGTTTAGACATTTGAGGACTGAGATTAATTGAACACTGCTGTTATTGATTTAGTATTGAGTATCTTCGATTTTTTTTTTTATTATAAAAATAATTTATTTTAAAAAAAAGGAAATTATAGTTGTTGATATTGGATTGTTCATACTTTGTCATTTAATTGATTTGCTTTACTGCTATTTATTAGTTAGATTTGTTGATATTTGATTGTTAGTACTTCATCGGTTTATTGATTTGGTTCCTGCTATTTATTGGTTACTTACATTTGTTTCACTTTGAGTTTATTTTGACTTAGCTTGGCTTGGGCTATTGTTAGTTTTTATTTTTATCATTCTTTCTTGGGTATTCGGGACTTAGTGTATATATTGTGGTTTAGGTAGGTGCTGATTTTGATTTATATTTTCAAAAAAAAATTTAAACTTTAAAACTTTAAACATGGATAACTATGATGTTCTGTTTGAAAAGTTTCTTAAACAAGCTGCTACTCTGGAAGTCGCTGATAAACATAAATATGTTCAAGAATGTTTTGATCGACTTGATAGACAGAGAGATCGGGAGGCTAAACAAATGGACAAAGAAATGGAATCCAAGAAACTAGATACACAAAATGGAGCTGGAAGCTAGAAAACTGGAATCCAAGAAGTTAGATACTCAAAAAAATGGAACTGGAAGCTAGAAAACTGGAATCCAAGAAACTAGATACACAAAAAGAAATGGAGCTGGAAGCTAAAAAACTGGAATCCAAGAAACTAGATACACAAAAAGAGATTGAACTTGAGAGGGAAAAAACAAAGCAGTTAGGACTACAGGCTAATCAGGGTGGTCATGTTGTTGGTCAAGATCAGGATCACGATCAGACTTATGCGAAGCATCAGTTCAAAGCTAGACCAATTTTTCCTAAACTTCCAATGTTTAGAGAAAAGACTGATGATATTGATTCATACTTGTTTCGTTTTGAAACAAATGCTAATGCACTTGGCTGGGAAAAGAGTCAATGGGTTGTTTATTTGTCTGCCTTACTTGAAGGGAATGCTTTGAGTTTGTATCATAGTTTAGCTGCCAATGGACATTGTGATTATGACATTTTGAAAGATAATTTGTTAAAAAAATTCCAATGTACTGCTGAAGGTTTCAGAGAGAAATTCCGTGCCACCAAACCAGACGCTAATGAACCATTTCAAACTTTTGGCATTGAGCTTAATCGATTGTTTGATCGATGGGTTGCACTTTCAGGGGTCAAACGTACTCTAGATGGCATAATTGATTTGGTACTAGGCGAACAATTTCTACAGAGTGTGTCTTCAGATCTTGCCACTTTCATTCGCGAGAGAGGATTGGTCAGCCTCAATGACATGGTGAATTGTGCCGAAAGTTACCGTCTTGCTCGTCCGGGTAAGAATTTGGCTCGCAAGGCCAGTACTTCTGCGTTCGCGTCGGTTGGTCAGTTCAATACAGTCGCTGAAACTAATGCCGCTTCGGGTCGTTCGGATTTTCGCGGTGGATACGGTGGTTATCGACGTCAGGTTGGTTACCGTGGCCGCTGGAACTTTAATCGAAGTACGCCATCCACTGTTGCAGATTCTCATCAAGGTCAAAGTCGTGGTGGATTCGGACGTGGCTCGTCCATGAATTTTGCTAGTAAATGTCAACTTTGCAAAGGCAGTGGCCATTCATCTTTCAAATGTCCACTTAGAAACAATCCGACAAATCCATGCTACATTTGTGGGTTGGGGGGACATGTTAAGAAAAATTGTCCGTTTGGTACTTCTGCACTCAAAACAGATACGCAAAAGACTCAGGTTGTTTCTGCTGCATTGCCTGTGGGTCTTGAAGTTGTCTGTTCAGTAGCTAGTCCAGCTGTTGGTCATCTACATTTGGAGTTGGGTACGGTGAAGGGTACACCATGTTCTGTACTTCGTGACACAGGTGCTACTATTTGTGGTGTGCGTCAGCGATTGGTGTCATCTCTCGAGTACATCGAAGGACAAGTTCGTTGTAAGACATTTGGAGGCGAGATTACTGTTTATCCACTTGCCAAACTTGCAGTTTCAACTCCATATTTTTCATGTCAGTTGGTTTGTGCTGTGCTTCCTGACCCAGTTGCTGATTTGATCATTGGGAACATTGCTGGGTTGACAGATTCTGTTGTTGGTGCTCAGGTTTCAGTTGAGTTGAGTGTGGCGGCTGTCACTACTCGAGCTCGCACTGCGAAGAAAGATTTTCCTCATACTCCTTTAGTTGATGTTTCTCAGGATTTTGGCGTTTCTCGTCAGGAGTTGATTGATTTTCAGTCTTGCTTCATGTTTCACGTTTGCTCAGTCTGGTGAAAGGAAAGCTGTTGGTTCTGCTACTTATTTTTTCTTTGAGGATGCAGGTGTTTTGTATCGTTCGTACGAGAAGCCAGGTCAAATTCTACAGTAGATTGTTGTTCCAGAGAAGTTGCGTGCTGCTGTTTTGGCTACTTCACATGATCTGTTGCTTGCTGCTCATTGTGGTACTCGTCGTACTTTGACGCGAGTTCTTTCAAAGTTTTTTTGGCCTGGAGTGTCAGCGGATACTTCGAGGTATGTTCGTTCTTGTGAGGTGTGTCAGGAGTCTAAGTCGAAAGGAGAGGTTTCGAAGGTACCGTTGGTGGTTGTTCAACGTGTTGCTGAAGTTGAGGTGTGTGTTGACACAGTTGTTTGTGAAGGTGAGATGGTAGAGTGTGATGATTTGGTTTCAGACAAGTTTGTAGAGCTTGCCAAGGAAAGGGTTTTTCCTAACGATGGGTGTTGTTCAGAGGGTTCAGCAGTTGTGAATTCAATGGTGTTACGTGAAGAAACAACGAGACAGATTTTGGCGTCTGTGGGTGTTGTACAGGATGATGAGGATGATGATGTTTTGCTGCCAACGTTGCCTTTGGCATCATCTATGACTGATGAGGACATTTCGTCAGTGGTTTTTGATGAGTTGTTGCCTGCGTCAGATCGTCAGGATCTTTTTTCTGTTTTTTTCTGACTTTGCTGATATACTGACAGCAAAACCGGGTTCTTTTGTAGGGGGTTTGTTTTTGGATGTACATTTGACATCGGATGTTCCAGTTCGTCGAAGGGCTTACGATCTGCCGTTTGCTTCACCTCAGGTTGTGGAACGAGAAATTCAAACGATGTTGGAACTTGGAGTTATTGAGAAGTCCAGTTCGGCATATTCTTCGCCTGTGGTCTTGGTGCAGAAGAAAGATCATTCGTGCCGGTTCTGCATTGATTATAGGGCGCTGAATAAGGCTACTCTTTTTGACGCCGAACCGATTCCAGATGTCACCGAGTTGTACACAAGACTTGCAGCCAGTGTGTTTTTCACTCGCATTGACTTAGCCAAGGGATACTGGCAGATTGTCGTCAATCCTGTGGATAGGCATAAGACTGCTTTTGCCACCCACATGGGTTTGTTTCAGTGGGTTAGAATGCCATTTGGATTAGTTTATGCTCCTGCTGTTTTTGCTCGCATGATGAGGGTGTTTGAACTCCAGGAAGTTTCAGCTATGATTTTTTTCGATGACATCCTTGTGCACAGTGAAGCTTTCCAACAACATTTGGTGCATGTGAGGGGAGTTCTTCAGAAACTGAAGCAGTACGGTCTTACTGCTCGACCATCGAAGATTGCTGCTGGTTTTCGCAGTCTTGAGTTTCTTGGGCATGTGGTTGGTGAGGGAGTGTTGCGGCCTGAGGGGAAGAAGATTGAGAAGATTTTGGCCATCCCTACACCTACAACCAAGAAACAGGTCCGTTCGATTCTGGGGCTATTGGGATTCTACAGATGCTACATCCCGAATTTTTCTGCATTGCTTGCACCCATTTCGGATCTTACGAAGGATTCAAAGGTCAGGTCCATTGTGTGGTCAGCTGAGTGTGATGAGGCGTTGACTGCAGTGAAGCGCTTGTTTTCTACTGCGCCAGTCTTGCAGTTGCCACGATTGCAAGAACAGTTTGTACTTCGTACAGATGCCAGTTCGTTTGGTGTTGGTGCTGTCTTGATGCAGGAGATGGAGGGTGTTTTGCATCCGGTCTGTTTCGCCAGCAGGAAGTTGTTGCCCAGGGAAGTGAGGTACAATACCATTGAGAGAGAGTGTCTTGCCATTGTATGGGCTGTCTCGAAGTTCTCACGTTTCCTGTGGGGTGTTGCGTTCATCTTGCAGACAGACCACAGACCGCTCACATACATGCAGACATGTAGATTCAAGAATACACGAATCATGCGATGGGCTCTGTCTTTGCAAGAGTACAATTTTCATATTGAACCTCTTCCGGGTTCTCGCAACATTCTTGCTGATCTTCTGTCGCGTTCTGCTGTTGATCAGTTTGTGCCATAAATTTTGCGGAAGAACTTCTGTTCTTGAAAAGACTGCTCTTTTTGAAAAAAGAAACCTCGGTCGGTCTCTTTTTTTCGTAGAGGGGGGGGGTGGGGTAGTGTAAAGAACGGGATTTTCCCGGTATTTTTTAAATAAAATTAATTAATGATTTTTTGATTGGCTAAAAGCCTTGAGCCAATGGACGAAGAGATGGTTTGAATTAGAGGGGAAATTAGTCAGTCGACTGGTTGGTGTTATACCGTGAGGTCGAGTGTGTATGTAGGCCAAGGATAGAACAAGAAAAGTTAAAAGAAGAAAGTGAAAAGTAAATTGTAAAACTAAAGGAGGTAGAAAGCGTGAAATTATTATTAAGGTGTATAGGTGATACGGACTTTCTCTCTGGAAGTGGATCGTTATTTTGTGCTGTAAAAATTACAGGTATTTATAGTGTTTTCATGATTGTAAAATGGCGGATAAGTATATTTTTGTATTGAAAGGTAGTGAGCTGTTGTCCACTGAAATGGAATGTTGAATTTTTCATTGATGCAGTAATATTATTAATTACGTGGGGCGATAGTTGTAGAGTAGTAGATAATGAAGTATGAATGAAATGCGTGAGGTTGGTTAATAGTAATTTTCATTCATGAACTGATTACCTGGATATGAAAAGTAATGGTGGAGGAAGGAAAGGGTGATCGCATACGAAACAGAATGGAACAAAGCGAGGAACAAAGGGGAGGTGAGAAAGGGTGAAACTAAAGAAGAATAGATACGTTATCCGAGTCAGAGAATTGACGTTTGAATATGTATATTGTACAGCGGCCTACTTGGAGCCGAGAGACCAACTGGAGATTGGGAGCCTGTTGGGGCTACTGGCTTACTGGGAGCAGAATTGGCTCTATCCTGTCCGGAACGTGGACAAAGGGGGAACTCTGAGACGTTGGAGGGGAATCGACTCTATTTCTACGCTTGTTCAAGACAACGTCTTCTCCGAGTGGACTGGGGCAGGAGGATAGTCCCTCCACTCGTCGACGTTCATCTGTCGTCGACGCTTTCTTATCGTCGACCCCCGTCTCGCGTCGACGTGTGTTTGGCAACGTGTGCCAGTTTTTGTGAACCCGGGACCCTCGGAAAATAAGGTAGTGTAAAGTTGAGCATTTGTTGCATTGACCAGGACAAGAAATTGCCGGTCTCGATTTTCCGTTCCGAGTGTCAGACTCGTCGACGTCGTATATGTGTGAGACATTGGGATAAGCCCATCTGGGATAGATTATTTGTATGAAAGGATTGGAGCGAAAGTGTGATATGAAATAGTTGATTATTTATATAAATTTTGAGAACGTTTTGAGAACGTGGAACGGATATATGGTGTTGGTGTTTGTCTGTGTTGGGAAGAATCCGTACGTTTGTGGGTGTGTCCGTAAACAGAGAACGTGCACGCACGCATAATTCACTTTAGGAGTCATATACAAATATTTTGCACTTACACTAAATATCCATTCATTACAGGCTGCTGAGGACAGAGAAAGATGGAGTATGCTGTTTAAACGATCATCTGTAGTGCCCCTACGACCTCCGAGTTACGGGACAGGATAGGATAGGATAGGTGTTGACAAGCGACTGGGTCCATGGTGCAGGCCACTCCACACTCTGCCACATCTTATTACAGATAATGGTGAGGGCATCGATCATTGCTTCTACTCCTGCTTGAAGCAATTCCGCGGGTATGTTGTCCATTCCCTCTGACTTCCCCGTCTTCAGCGATAGCACTGCTGCATCAACTTCTCGGAGAATTGGTGTTTGGTGTGTGGTTGTAAAGGTCATGGTAGTACTCTGTGTTACGTTGAAACGCGAATGGTAGTATGTCTGAAACGCGCACGATAGATCTAATCGTTTCGTTTTGCAAAGTATTCAATAATAGAGTGTATTTACCTTTGATTTGAGTTTGCGTTGTTGTTAGAAGAAGCTTTGTATAACGATGGTAATTTTGTTAGTCGATATTATTGGAGAGTTCTCTGGATTTGCGGGTTTACTGTCGATAGAAACTTCCTGATGGATGTCGAAGTTTGAGAACGTTCCTGGAATGTTTAGAAAGATGTATGACGTAGGTCAGTGATGACGAAGTTAGAAGCGATTGGTTAAATTGCGTCATACGCGATTGATCCAGGGTGTTCGGGAGAAGAAAGAGGCTATATATGTGCCGCACTGTTTTGTGTTGTTGTCGAGTCGAGTCGAGTCGAGTTGAGTTGAGAATTGTACGCAGATGTTGATGTGTGCTGAATAAAAGTTTAAAATTTCATACGCAGGCTCAGTGACTTGTATGCTGATTGAACGGGTTACGTGGATAATCGAATCCGAGCTTACACTCATCAGGAGCATTCACGCATTGGGGCTGAATCTACTACTGACTGAAAACACCACCATCAAACGGAGTGTAACACTCTGTCCATCTATCCAAGACTTCTTGTTTTTCTGTAAGGCATGTGGCAGACTTGCTTTGGATCTTGGAGACCTTGGTCTATTTAACACTTGTCTGCCGCTTCACAGTCTGGTTCAGACTGTTCTCTATTTCCTGGCATTGATCTTCTATCCAGTTCTCCTTTGCTGGGCGCATGCCTTTTCGGCTTTCATTGTTGATTTTTTGGAATGCTTCGGCTCCCTGTGAGGTTTTCTTTTTCGTTTTCATCTCTCTTCGTTTATCACACACGTCCAAAGTCTTCAGGTGTGATCCACGGTTTCTTCTTAGGGCGGTGCTTGCGAAGGATCTCAATGGCGGCATATGCTACAGCTGAGATGAAGATGGAGGTCGTGTTGTTAACATCTATTTCACCAGCTCCCAAATACTACAAAACTGCGCCTAAAGGACTATCCAGTAAAGGGATTAAACAGATTATAAATCAGCTGAGGACTATTAAAATGTCGTCTTCAGTATTTGATTTCAACACCGGTAGATTGTCCAAGCTGTTTTAATGTTGGGCATGAACGTATAATATGTTGTTGAGAATGCCACTAAATGTGCATTTAACATGTTAAACATAAATACATATATATTTAACTTGATATCCCTGTTTGCTTATTGTAGCAATGTATTTCGCTTTGAAATATCTCTCTCTGTGTTTCTCTCTGTCTCTCTGACTGCAACAGGAATGGTTTAGTAAATTAAGGGACAGCGAAAGGTTCTCAGTGTATGGTTCCTTTAAATCACTATTGCAGTGTGAGAAGTACTTAACAGATATTACTATAAATAAGTTCAGAAATATCTTTGTAAAGTTACGTCTAGGCATTATAGACTTGAATGGAAATAAACAATACAGTGTTGTTTCAAAGACATGCCCTTTCTGTACATCTGTACAAAATGAAATGCATTTTTTGTGGTATTGTCCAGCGTATAAGGATATTCGTGAAAAGTACATTTTCAGGCACTTCAATGTTGACGTACCACCATTGATGTTTTCTTATTACAAAGTGATAGTACGATTATTGCAAAAGCTGTAGCGATGTTTACGTACTATGCAATGAAAAAACGTGAAGAATTGTTGAGTTAAAGTAACGCAAAATATGTTTACTTTTCTTTGAGACACATTCTGTCAAATGACACGTGTTTGTCATATTTATTTTTGTAACGTTTCACATTTTGGGTGATTTTTGTCTTTTCTTTCTTTTCCTTCATGTCTCAAGTCAAGTCAAGTCAATACATTCTTTATTTCTCAGAAAGAAAAAAATGTGGGTTGTCGCTTTGCAAGACAAGACAATATTGTATATGGCAATAAACACAGTGACAGAAATGGAATAGTAACATAACATTGAGGGGGAAAATAAACACCACAAAACACACACGCACACACACACACACCTACTAATTGACACAACACATGCAATCACACACACACACACACACTCAATTACGTTATTACAGTATACTATTCAGCTTAAACAAACATACCAGATACACAACATTTGCACCCTTGCGTGCATATACATGTAATCACACACACACACACACACACCCACACACACACACACACACACACACACACAATATTACATAGGTTACATTACATGAAGGAAAGGATCCATTACAACAAATAAGTTCATAGCAGGTGGAAGAGGTTACGCGAATGAGCACTCTCGGAAGGGGTAAGTGGTGGAAATGGGTCGGTGGTAGTGTCGCGTTATATATATATTTTATATTAATATATATATTGATGTTAAAGGGTGAATGAATATATTAAAAGAATTTTATATGAATAGAATCAATTTCCTCTTTTTACTATGCCTAAAATCGATAAGAAACAAGAAAATAATGTTGAGAAATAGAAAATAAAGAATAAAAAAAATTACTGGCTATTCATTCGTCCTGTTTGCTTTTTTACAACTAAAAAAGAATACCACTGGTTGATGGTTGATGATATTTATTTCATATGATGTGATACAAAAACCCGTGAAATCATGGTTCTAAAGAATTTCACTGTTGATTAAAATTGTCACTTATCTGACGTGGATTCCCTGATGGAGAAGAAGAATTGTCTCTTTTGTTTAACTTAATTCTGTCCTCACGTTTGACCAAAAGGATTATCGTCCAGCTGGCTTCACATGGACGTCAGGGATATGACGAGCTCCATGTCATCAGAAGAATAAGCGTTGAGGGTGGAAGTAGGTTAAACGATCATATCAGGAATCCGACAGTCGAAAATATTATGAAGAAGGAAGCAAAAACAAAAATCCTTTCCCTGCGCACAGACAAATTAACAGGGACTAAATACACAATCTGTATCCTGTTGAATGACCAGCGAGGAACGCCGTTGACGTTGTCTGAATAAGAACCCTGCATATTCACGGGTTATTGTATCTTATTCTCAAAACATAATAATGTTCTTTCCTCGCTGTTCATCCACACTGTTCCAATGTTTAAGAATGCACCAACATTCTTTATGAACTAAGCTAAACATGTTAAATTAACTATCACCATATAAACTTCACGCGCTGAAGAATTTATATGAAATGAGAACAACATGTTAAAATAACTATTATCATACAATTTGCATACATTGAAGAATAATAACGAATCACCTTGATGAAGGACGATGAATGATTCGCATGGCGCAATGGACACAAGCACAAGACTACCCATTCCCCAGCTTCACACATCGAATCGTAACTTACCAGCTCAGGATTCGTTTGTGGTGTCTACGACACGTGTTGTTTAGGGTGAGACGAGCTTTTCGAACCAACTTTATGACCTCAGTAATCCGAAATAGTGGTCTGGCGTAAACATACGTTCCTTGCCCTCCAAGATGGTCGCTCGAATGGTTTTTCTTAACGATATTTCCCACATCCAGCCAATCGAAAGGATAGTACACAAATTGTCTATGGTAACAATAATCTAAAATTGAACTACACTAAATAAAACAATGTCGCATACTGCGTCATTCCGAAAACAATATTATTATCGTCACTGTCTATGACGTACTGTCTATGACACATTGTCTGGACTTATAGCAGATTATCGAGGATGCGTAGAGTAGGCGCTTGTATCGCGACAATATCCCCCCGCTTAAGTGAAAAATCAAGAATGCAATTTTTCCTTACACTTACATCGAGCGGCTGAGATAATCTGCCCCGATATTGTCTTTGCCTGGAATGACACGTACAGAGAAGTTGTACTGTTGGAGTTGTATGGCCCATCTCATCAGCCGTCCGTTTTCTGTCCTTGCTTTTTGCAGATATTGTAGAGGCTGGTGATCTGTTTCGATAACAAACTTTGTTCCAAACAGGTATTGTTCAAACTTCCGTATTCCCCATACTATTGCCATGCATTCCTTCTCGATCGTGGCATACCGGCCTTCAGTTTCACTCAGCTTCTTGCTGGCGTACGCGATTGGTTGTAAGCCATCACCATGGTCTTGCATCAGGATAGTGCCAATGCCTCTGTCTGATGCGTCCGTCCTCAGGACGTACTGTTTCTCTGGATCAGGGAGACAGATGACTGGCTTCTTGCACAACTCTCGCTTGAGTGACGTGAATGCTTCTTCGCATTTGTCGTCCCACTGAACTCGTTCAGGATGCCCTTTCTTCGTCTTTTCAGTCAGCGGCAGTGCGAGCGTAGCGAAGTTCGGCACGAACTTCCGATAATATCCTGCTAGACCCAAGAAAGCGCGCAAGTCTTTCTTCGTCTTCGGTGGTTGCGCGTTTCTGATCTTTTCAACCTTGTCCTCTTCTGGTTGAATTGTACCTTGACCAACTATGTGTCCTAGAAATGACAGGCTCTCAAATCCAAAATAACATTTGGAAGGTTTTGCTGTCAGATTGCACTCATGTAATCTATCCAACGTTGCTTTGAGGACTTGCACGTGCTCCTCCCACGTTTCAGTTGCTACCATGACGTCATCAATGAAATTACTGACTGCGTCTTCGTTCAGCGGTTTCAAAAGTTTCCTCATCATGCGTGTGAAAACAGCCCCAGCGTTCTTCAACCCAAATGGCATCACAGTCCATTGAAATTGACCTTGCGGTGTAGTGAAAGCGGTTTTCTCTTTGTCCTCTGTCTTCATAGGGATTTGCCAGTATCCTTTTGCGAGGTCTATCTTAGAAAAATATTTCTTCTTGCTCAACTTGGCAAATAGCTCATCGATGTTAGGCATTGGCTCAGCATCGAATCTCGTGGCTTGATTCAATTTCCTGTAGTCAATACAGAATCGGTTGTTGCCGTCCTTCTTTTGTACAAGTACTACAGGTGCGCTGTATGGTGATGCTGCTTGTTCGATGACGTTCATTTTCAACATTGCTTCAACCTCTTCTCCGATTGCTTTTATCTTAGAATATGGCAGAGGGTACTGTCGAACAAATATAGCTCGATCCTGTTCCATTGGGATATTACATTCTTGCAATGATGTTTTTCCCGGCAAATCTGTCAATACAGACTTCTTGCGGTTGCAGATTTCTGTAAGCTCTGTTCTTTGCTTTTCTGTCAGTTTGTCGGACAAATGAACATCTGCTGGTCCTTGGGTATTTTCCAGCTGAATCACAGGTATGCTATCTTTTGTTCCAGTAGTATCTTTCTGTTCATGTTCGTCGATCATCACAACGGCGACGATATGAGTTTCCACTTGCTTTTCTCTTTCAACGTACAGTTTCAGTGCATTAGCATGGTAGATTTTCTCATTGTCTCCTACTGCAATCTTGTAGTCACATTCATTGATGCGGTCAGTGACAACATACGGACCTTTCCATAGCATCTGCAGTTTGTTGGCTTTATCAGAAACAAGCATGAGAACTTTATCTCCAACGTTGAATTTTCGTGCTTTTGCTTTCATGTTGAAATGTTTCGCGTGTTTAGCGCTCGCTTTTCCAAGATTTTCTCTGGCGATTTTACAGGTTTCTTCAATTCTGTTCCGGAGGTCGATCACATACTGAAATGTGGTCCTAGTTTCTTCCGTCTGTTCTTCCTGTGTCCAGAGCTCTTTCAGAATCTGTAACGGTCCTCGTACAGTTCGTCCATAAAGAAGCTCAAAGGGAGAGAATTGTAGTGATTCTTGCGGTACTTCTCTGATAGCAAATAGAAGTGCAGGAATAAACCTGTCCCATTCTTTTGGTTGTTCTTGACAAAGATGTTTCAGCATACTTTTGATGGTACCATTGAAACGTTCCACCAACCCGTTACACTGTGCGTGTCTTGGTGTGGTCCCCAGGCCTTTCACACTCAATAGCCTGTTCACTTCGTCAGCTAGGGATCCTACGAATTGAGATCCGTTGTCTGTCAGAATCTCTCTCGGAATACCTAAGCGAGTCCACATTTCCCACAATGATTCGGCCACATCTTCGGCTTTGATGGATTTTAATGGCTTGGCTTCGACGTAGCGTGTAGCATAGTCCACCATGGTGATTATATAGCGGTGCCCCCTGTCGGACGCTGGTAAGATAGGTCCGATGATATCCACCGCCACACGATCAAAAGGTGTGTGGATTATTGGCATCTTGCCCAAAGGCAGTTTCCGAACTTGACCCTTCGGTGACGTCCTCTGGCATATGTCACATGACGCGCAATAGCGTCTGATGTCTCCGCAGATTCCGGGCCATACGAAATCGTTCCAGATTCTCTTCCTGGTTTTGGTTACACCCAGGTGTCCTGACATCGGCGTGTCATGGGCCAATCGTAACACTTCGTTGCGATATTTCTTTGGGACAACAATTTGTTTGGTCTCTTTACCGTTTTGGAGAAAAGTACGGTACAAAATTCCCTTTCTCCAGCTGTAGGTGGTTTTAGAAGTTGATTTGCGCCCTCCTTTCCCATGCTTGGTCTCACTGTCAGCTAGCTTTCTTGCTTTCTCCAGGGTTGGATCCTCCTTCTGAGCTTGTCCCAACTCCACTGGAGTGACATCCCCGAGCAGAGAATTGGATGTTTTCAATGTTCTATCTGTTTTCCCCACAGAAGCTCTAGTTTGCATTGCTGCGCATACTTCTCGAATTGCGTAAACTGGAACAGGCGTCAGGTTCCCATCCTCAGACTTACGGTAGTTCCCTACAAGAACTTGCTCTACCGGCTGCTTCATAACGGCCACAACAGTCTTCCCTTCAAAGAATGGTGTGTTCATGTGTACCGTCGCAATTGGTAGTGATAACTTCGCAGGCGACGAGGCCATTACTATCTCAATGGTCTCTCCTGACAAACATCGCTCGGGTACGAGACTGGAATCGACGATGGTGATCGACGCTCCAGTGTCGCGCAATGCCGTCGCTTGCTTTCCTTCTACTTCTACTTGGCACTCCGGCGAGAACGGTATCGCCGTACATAATGAACAGAGCTTGCCGTGACTCTGTACATCCTCCGGCCTCATACTTCCAGCTATTGCGGCGGCTGCTTTATTTTCTTTCCCTCCTTTTGGGCATTGTCTCGCCACATGACCTTGCTGGTTACAAGTATAGCAGGTTACTTCAGGCCTCCTTGTCCTGACGTTGTGGAGCTGCTTCTGCGTTACCTCCACCTTCTTTTTATCTCCTTCCTCATCTTCTTTCCTTCTACTATGCTTGAGTCTATCTCCGAATCTATTCCTGGGTCTTTCATGATCAGACATAGTGGCTTGCTTTGCTGATTCGTAGGTTAAAGCAAATCTTATTGCATCGCCCATCGTTTCCGGCTCCTTTTCTCTGACAAAACGCGCTTGATCAAACGGTATCCCACTAAGAAACTTTTCTTGCAGTATCAAATCACGCAGATCGTCATATGTGTTGTCTTTCCCTGCAAGTTCCTGCCATCTGGATAACCAGAGATCTAACTTGGTAGCGTACTCTTGTGTTGATTCTCCTTGCTGTCTTCTGGCCTCTCGAAATTTTTTCCGATATTCTTCAGCCGTCAGCTGGAATCGGAACAATAATGATCGCCGCAATGTTCCGTAGTCGCCGGCATCAGCATCACTCAACATAGAGTAGACTTCCCTCGCTTTCCCTTTTAGCAAGGTGCCTAGGCGAGGAGCCCATTGATTAATTGGCCATTCTTGAATCTTAGCCGTTCTCTCAAATGTGCGTAGATAATCTTCCAGATCATCTTTGTCTTCCAGAAAAGGTAGTTTTATCTTCAGTTTTTCCTGATAAAACTGCGATGAACGAGAATCCGACGGATCGGCAGCATTGTCGTTGGTGTTGTCACTGTTCACGTGACGAATTCGTTCGAGTTCTAATTCATATTCCAATGTTGCTTTATGTTTCCTTTCATCGATTTCAGCTTGACGCTTCCTTTCTTCAGCCTCAGCTTGTCGCTTCCTTTCTTCAGCTTCAACTTCAGCTTGTCGCTTTCTTTCTTCAGCTTCAGCTTGACGCTTTCTTTCTTCAGCTTCAACTTCAGCTTGTCGCTTTCTTTCTTCAGCTTCAGCTTGACGCTTTCTTTCTTCAGCTTCAGCTTGAGCTAAACGCGTTTTCTCTTCCTTGACGTAATTGACAAGATCTGGACCCGACAACCCCAACGCTTCTCCTTCGGCCTTAAACTTTAGGAAAGGATCGTTGGCTTCCATTGCTTTCGCTTGAGCACGAGTCGTCATTTACGAATTCCAAAAATGTAATACGACAGGAAAGAATAAATTAGCGTTCGAAAAGTTCCGATTTCGTCACGCCGATTACGTCACGTCAATGACGTTATTTTCCCGAGGAGGAAAAAAAATACAAAATGGCAACTCTTTGAAATATCTTCGAACAACCCCAATGGATTCGTTATAACTATACGCTTTTACTGCAAATTCTGTTATTTGCTATTCGCGTATTAACAGCATAAAACCAAGAACTTGAAAAGAAGAGTTTTGTGTATCCGGCAATGGCACCCTCTTGTTAACACCAGTTCTACTTCGAACTCAAAGATTCTAATTCATTCTTGTAATGTAATTAGAATTGTGATAACGTGTCACTGTCTAGGCTCGAATCCAGTAGCTAAACTTATCAAATTCACAAAAGTTATCCCGCTACCTTTACCTTGATTCGCCTAATAAGATCAACTGTACGTGGCCTTATTTGATTGCCACACAGATACAATCCACCCTGGATGATACACCCGTGTCTCAGGGATTTACTGTGTGTATATTTATAAATTAAAAAATACACTCTAGTATAACTCGCGGTCCGTTCCTTTGTGGCGGATGAGTTTACTAGACCCTTCTGCTAATACTCTCTCACTACGAGTATTCTTCTAATTTTCTATGTCGCTCTTACTTCGGCGAACAGAAATGTTAGGCTACAAAACTGACTTAATGATCCTGTGTGATTATTCCGTTTATCACTGATCTATTAAGCGCGACGCTACTGTCTGTCTACTGTTCGGTCCGTTGAACATAGAACATTTACCTTACCTTCAAAGGTGACTAGTAGGTCAACAAGTTATTTAGTCTTCATACTAAATTATAACTTGTTATCTCTCTCCTTCTAATATTGACACAGGTCCTCGTGTCTCCGGATTCACTATAACAACAAATGCTATAGGATTCCAATATTAGCTTCAACACTCAATCGGTTAAGACTGAGATAATAAAATAGACCACCGTTCTGCCTATTCTTTTACAGCATGTAATACCCGAAATTACTGCTGAACATTTGATTGACAACACGTACTGGGAGTCGTTTGCATAAGGTTATAAATATGCAACCTAATTATATTTGTAAATATAACTGGTAACTTATGATCGACGTGGGAAGCTGATGTTACATTGGTTGGTAGGGTAGTCCATAAGTCCGCCCATTTGTAAGAGCGGCTCCCGCCAACCTCCCGCGTTGAACAAATGAATGATACAATGATAATTTACATGTACAATGTAGTAAATATCATCACCACCAGTGGTAACACGACTTAAAAAGTGATTGTGACTCCAACTATCCCGGACGAGCCCCCATTGTCGCGTTATATATATATTTTATATTAATATATATATTGATGTTAAAGGGTGAATGAATATATTAAAAGAATTTTATATGAATAGAATCAATTTTCTCTTTTTACTATGCCTAAAATCGATAAGAAACAAGAAAATAATGTTGAGAAATAGAAAATAAAGAATAAAAAAAATTACTGGCTATTCATTCGTCCTGTTTGCTTTTTTACAACTAAAAAAGAATACCACTGGTTGATGGTTGATGATATTTATTTCATATGATGTGATACAAAAACCCGTGAAATCATGGTTCTAAAGAATTTCACTGTTGATTAAAATTGTCACTTATCTGACGTGGATTCCCTGATGGAGAAGAAGAATTGTCTCTTTTGTTTAACTTAATTCTGTCCTCACGTTTGACCAAAAGGATTATCGTCCAGCTGGCTTCACATGGACGTCAGGGATATGACGAGCTCCATGTCATCAGAAGAATAAGCGTTGAGGGTGGAAGTAGGTTAAACGATCATATCAGGAATCCGACAGTCGAAAATATTATGAAGAAGGAAGCAAAAACAAAAATCCTTTCCCTGCGCACAGACAAATTAACAGGGACTAAATACACAATCTGTATCCTGTTGAATGACCAGCGAGGAACGCCGTTGACGTTGTCTGAATAAGAACCCTGCATATTCACGGGTTATTGTATCTTATTCTCAAAACATAATAATGTTCTTTCCTCGCTGTTCATCCACACTGTTCCAATGTTTAAGAATGCACCAACATTCTTTATGAACTAAGCTAAACATGTTAAATTAACTATCACCATATAAACTTCACGCGCTGAAGAATTTATATGAAATGAGAACAACATGTTAAAATAACTATTATCATACAATTTGCATACATTGAAGAATAATAACGAATCACCTTGATGAAGGACGATGAATGATTCGCATGGCGCAATGGACACAAGCACAAGACTACCCATTCCCCAGCTTCACACATCGAATCGTAACTTACCAGCTCAGGATTCGTTTGTGGTGTCTACGACACGTGTTGTTTAGGGTGAGACGAGCTTTTCGAACCAACTTTATGACCTCAGTAATCCGAAATAGTGGTCTGGCGTAAACATACGTTCCTTGCCCTCCAAGATGGTCGCTCGAATGGTTTTTCTTAACGATATTTCCCACATCCAGCCAATCGAAAGGATAGTACACAAATTGTCTATGGTAACAATAATCTAAAATTGAACTACACTAAATAAAACAATGTCGCATACTGCGTCATTCCGAAAACAATATTATTATCGTCACTGTCTATGACGTACTGTCTATGACACATTGTCTGGACTTATAGCAGATTATCGAGGATGCGTAGAGTAGGCGCTTGTATCGCGACAGGTAGCAAAACAGTGCGGGGAAGTGGGTGGGTTTTAACACATACAGACATTAGTCCATCTGGGGTGATTCTGTCCTAGAGCTGTACTATGCGCCGCCCGACTAAAGCATTAAAGCATTTGACTGCGTTACAATACAAGATTATTGCTTACAGCGGACTCTTCCGAGCCAAATCAGGACCAGATTTGACTGCGTTAGGAACAAAGCTGTTCCTGAGTTTGACTTTGTTGCATTTGGGTACTCTGTACCTGCACTGCGATGGCAAGATCTCAAACTCACCGTTCAGAGGGTGCGAAGTGTCGGCCAAGACCCCACGCGCTCTGCGAAAGAGGGCTTTCTCACAAAGGTCGGGCAGAGGGGGGACGGGGATGCCTATGATCTTTGAGGCAGTTTGCGCTACTTTTAGCAGCTTGTTCTTCTCTGTGACCGACAGCGTCTGGAAGAACACAGGGCTGCAGTATAGCAGAAGGGGCTCTATCATGCTCCTATACAAAATGAGAAGCAGCTTGGGGTCAGGGTCAAAGGATTTCAGTCTTCGCAGGACGTGAAGCCTCTGCTGACACTTCTTTTGAGTTGATGACACGTGGTCTTTGAAGCTGAGCTTTGAGTCCATAGTCAGGCCTAGGTACTTGGTCGTGTCCACAATCACAATGTCCTCACCTCTAATTTGAATTGGCTCTGGCCGGTCAGCACCGAGCCTGTGGTCAAGAATCAATTCATTAGTTTTTGTCACATTGAGTTCCAAGAAATGGTCACTACACCAACCTGCAAACTCATCTACTGATTCTTGATATTTTTTGATGGATTTGTTATCGGAAATGAGACCCACAATTGCAGAATCGTCAGCAAATTTCACACACGAGGTGTTGTTTTTGGTGCACCGACAGGCATTTGTGTACATAATGTACAGAAAGGGGCTCAAGACACACCTCTGAGGGGCCCCAGTGTTGGTGGTCAGGGCCGATGACACAACGTCGCCCACTCTCACCCGCTGCTCTCTGCCGCTGAGGAAGTCCAGGATCCACTTTACGGTCGTTGTCGGCACCTGAAAACCGAACAGCTTCTGCACCATGACGTGACGCTGGATCGTGTTAACTGCTGACGAAAAGTCAGCAAATAACACACGTGCAGAGTTGCCGGGGGAGTCCAGATGGGTGAGGATCTTGTGCAGCAACGTGGCGATGGCGTCCACAACTCCTCGTCCTGCGCGGTATGCGAACTGGAGCGGGTCCAGCTGAGGCTCCACCGTCTTCAGCAGCGACTTGAAGATGATCTCTCCAGGCACTCAATTGCCAGAGGAGTGAGCGCCACGGGTCGGAAGTGGTTTAACTCGGAGGGTTTGGCTTTCTTGGGGACGGGGACAATGAGAGTGGATTTCCAGAGGAAGGGAACCACGCCGGTGTCGACGGACTGCTGAAAGACAGGCTGGAAGGCGGGGGCGAGGGATTCGGCGCACTCGTCTGTTGTGTTACCCCAAAGCGTATAAGCTGGTGGCCTCGCATTAAAGTTTCCTGAGTTCCTGAGTTCTCTGTCTCTATCCTGGTCTCTGTCTCTCTCTCTTTCTCTCTCTTTCTCTCTCTCTCTCTATTATTATTATTATTATTATTATTATTATTATTATTATTATTATTATTATTATTATTATTATTTATTTATTTATAAGGCGCTTTCCCTCGCAGAGATCAAAGCGCACACATACACCCACACACGCCATGTGTACCGCACACACACACAGATAGCAGCCCCAAAAAATACAGCAAACGTTTTAATTGCATGTGGCAGTAAAAAGGTATGTCTTCAACTTTTTCTTAAAAGAATTAAAGGATGTCGCATGGCGTACATCTGCTGGGAGGCTATTCCATATCAATGGTCCTTGAAAAGAAAATGATCTCTCACCACATGATTTGTTTGTAAATGCTTGAGGTTTTAGTTTCATGGTGTCATTACCAGAGCGGAGAGATCGTGAAGGTGTGTAGATATGGAGGAGGTCTGACAGATACCGAGGGGTGTTGTTTGATAGTGCATTGTAGCACATGCATGCAACCTTATATTGTATCCTTGCAGACACTTTGAGCCAATGGAGTTCTTTGAGAAGGGGGGTAATATGACACACTCTGAAAATGCTATCGTATTCTCCCCAATCTGCATTTCGGTAGGGGGGGGGGGGGGGGAGGTACTTTTTGGCATTATATTTTGATGCAAGAAGAATTTCTGTTTTGTCTTGATTAAGTTGAAGTCTCTCTCTCTCTCTCTCTCTCTCTCTCTCTCTCTCTCTCTCTCTCTCCTCTCTCTCTCTCTTTCTCTCTCTCTCTCTCCATACTGCTAATGTTCGTTATCCTTTTCCTTCTCACTCTCCTTCGTTTCTCTTTGCTATTTTAATATATGGTTTTTTTCACGTGTATGCGTGCGTGTACATGAGAGTTGGTATGCCGCGCGCTTAGATTTAAAAACACACACACACACACAAAAAGCTTACATTATTTATGTTTGTATGTATGTATGTATGTTTGTACTATGTTTGTATGCATGTGTCACGTCACCCGAGCGGGTTCCGCGACGTCAGCACATACAACGAGTGGAAAGGATAAAACTCAAACAAAAATAACTAACACAAAGATGCCAGAATAACAATCACACTCTTTTATTCAACAATCAAACGCACATACACAGGACAATGGGGTACTAAACCACCCTCCACCCCCAAGACCCCCAACCCAGTATTTACTAACAATTACCTCCCTTGTTTACCCCCCCAAAAAACAGAACTAAGCAAAACAGGTTTCCAACAACAATGTACAGCAATAGCAATAAACAATCAAATTCAAAATATAAATTCCAGATGAAGAAATGGAGCTGCAAATCTTATAAATTCAAACTATCATCCAAGCTAGCTTGCGAGTCAGAAGCACTGTTCAGAATCTGTCAGTTATTCAGAGCTCAGTAGGAGCTAAATCAGTTATTCACTCAACATGAAGAAATGATTCACGTTAACTAAATGAAGTATGTTTTTAGGTGCGTGTCGTGCAAATCTGTGTGTGAGTGGGTGTGGTGCGTGTAGTTCCTGTGGCGCCCACAATCCCGAAGAAAGATGTGGCAGTGGTGGCGAAGTGTCCCGTCAACGTCCACACCTTCCAGCTGAAAGGCAGAGGTTCCAGAACGGATGCACACACGGCCCAAAGGTACAGCAAAGGCGCGTAAAAGCGTAGAAGAGTGCAGTAGTAGTTGAAGAATAAACTACATCAGCATAACACAGCAAAATAGTAGAACAGTAGAACAGTATAACAGTAGAACAGCCCAAACCTGTAGACAAATATATAGTCTTAACAGCTTGCCTACAAAACTCATATGCTACATCACATAATACGCCTTCCGCCGTCCGTCATCTTGACCTGGTTATACATAATAACAATGATAATAATACAGGATGCTAAATACATCTCAATAATATAATGCAACTCTTGATACTAATAATTCATGCCTCTTCCATAAGCACAGTTGTTTATATAAATATACATAATTACTGCGTTTACACTTCAGCCACACAGTCCCAATTCATTCCGTTCTCATCTCCATCCTCATCATCCCTCTCAACTGTTATAATACATTATGATTATCTCCCTTCATCCATGTTACCTCTATCATTCTATAATATAAACATGCTCCCCTCATATCCATCACCTTCTTCACCTCCTCTCCAGCATAGTACAATTATCTCTCTTCCTTCACGTACATCATCCCTCTCTCTCTCTCTAACATGCATTCTTCATCGTCACCTTGACCCACTTTAGCAACAACAGTAACGACATTCCCATTTATGTAAATAAGAAAATCATATGAAAATCATATAAAAATCAATAACTTAATATTTATCAAATACACCCCTTTTCCCCTCATTCACCATCATTCATTCTCGTACGCAGTCTCGAAGCGCTCGCCACTGAGGAAATGAATTACAGGGTTTTGCTTACCTTATAAGTTCTCGGCCTGTGATGACCTCCCCAACACAGTACAACACAGCACAGTACAGTACACACTGGTTAGTTAGTCTGAGAGTTAATTCGTTATCTGGCTAATTGCTAGCGATGCATAAGGACATCTCAATTCTGATAAAGACATTGAGCCTTGGCAGGTGCCCAATCGAGGACTACACAACCTTAGGAAAGAATCCTACATTTATTTCCAATAAATGGCGATTACGTTCCTCCTACTACAGTCTTTAGACATTCTTACCCCAATGAGGGCGTAAGACCTTGGGTGGTTCGAAACACAAAGAACACTACACCCTTCCAGGAAGAAAAACCTAATTCTCGTCTGACACGCAGTCACAAGGTTACTTTCTGGCTAAAACTGACCTCTCGCAAAAAGCGCCACATCGACTCTGCCCTACTAAACACACGCCAGGCCACAGGTAACCGGTCGAGTTCAAATTCAGTACCCCACTTCTAATTCATCATATCCCTATTTCCCGCGTTAAGCACGTGGACTTAGAGATACTGCATCTTTCATACGCAATAAAGAAAATTGCCGAGCTATATATATACACTACATAGTAGAGAGGTGCAACTTCACACAAAATATAGCTCTCTCTGTTATGTGCTGAAACTCGTGTCGTCACAGCATGTATGTAAGTATGTTAGTAAGCTATGTATTGTAAGCCCCATTCACCCCCATGGTGCACCGGTTTCCTCAAAGAGAGAACCCCCCAAAAAAAACCACACCACGCAGGTTCGTCAGGAAGGCTTCATAGGACTCACAAGAGATGCGGGTTTAATAAAAATATCAGTTCTGACACCATCTCCGACAAACCGATCTTTCCACAGGTATAGGCTCGCCGAGACATCCAAATCCACAACCCAAAGACAACACCTCCCGCCCACAGCGGATTGATTGATTTATTGTTAAAGCGGAGAGAATGCATTTAAAAATTACTAGGATGGATGCCTCCCCAAACCACAACCTGAGGAAACAAAGGTCTGTCAGATAAAAATGTATTTACCTTCAATATTTAATGTTATGTGTAAAATACTGTTAATTTTATTTAGAAATCGTATTTATATAAATTATAAAAGTTTAATTGAGATGCATGAAATGAAAATGCAATGGTCAGTTTCAATAAAAAATAGAATCAGAGTTGTATCTTATGCTAAACAATTAGAATAATTAGAAAGAAAAAGAAATAATAAACTAAACACAAATTTATTTAAGCAAAGAAGGCCTGGTTTGACACTGAGCGAAACCATCAGGGTTGCTGAGGACAGGGAAAGATGGAGTACGCTGGTTATACCATCATCTGTGGTGCCCCTACGACCTCCGATTTACGGGATAAGATAGGATAGGGCCTGTATTCCATACTACGACTATATTCTTGTTTTCAAATGTCCACTTCTGCATGGAGGGCAGTGAATTGTCAACTGTGTGACATCCAGCCAAAGTCATTATGAGATTGCTCCTTGTTTTGATGTTCATGTGTATTTCGTTTTCAATGAAAAAGACAAAGCTTATTTCCATCTCTGATGTAGTGATATTTCTCTGAAACGCGATCGCGCATCATGTGGCTGTGACTACAATTGAATAAAATGCGATCTACAACGAGTGTTATTTCTCTCTCTCTCTCTCTCTCTCTCTCTCTCTCTCTCTCTCTCTCTCTCTCTCTCTCTCTCTCTCTCTCTCTCTCTCTCTCTCTCTCTCTCTCCCTCTCTCTCTGTGATCTGTTTGTCTGTTTCTCTCTCGCTGTCTCTCTCTCTCTGTCTATCTATGGTCTCTCTTTCTGTATCTCTCCCTCATTCACCCCACCCTCTCTGTCTGTCTGTCTCTCTCCTAAATATCTCTCTCACTTTCTTAGTATCTTTCTCTGTAGTCTCTGTCTGCTATCTCTGTCTCTGTCTTCCCCCCCCTCTCTCTCTCTCTCTCTCTCTCTCTCTCTCTCTCTCTCTCTCTCTCTCTCTCTCTCTCTCTCTCTCTCTCTCTCTCTTTAACGATATACGAATAAATTCCATAGGATTTTTTTCGTCCTGTTGACTCGCACAAACACAAGGCTAATAGATTGGTCCGGTCGTCTCCTTTGTTCAGAAAAGAACCACCAAGCAACCGTTTTGCCTACCGTTGGTCGCTGAATGAAATCTAATGCCTTTTATTATATGTGTACACGCGTTTGACAATCAAGCAAACGTGCAGCAGTGCATTTTTTAAGAACTGGGAACAGCGCCAAGATCATATCTTAATGCTTATGGAATATTAATAGTAAGCTTATACTTACATCCTTTTCCGACCCAACACTCTTTGCCACAACTGTGAATTTTTCAGAAACAAGAAACCAAAGGGCACAATTAATAGTGTAGCTCTTATAGTATTCAGTACTGTCAACTCCTCGCGGCCTGACCTTATTTGAAAATAAAACAAGATGGCAAGCCATTAAAATGTATTTCGAGACACAAACACACACACACGCACACACACACACTCACACACACACACACACACACACACAACACAACTAACACACACACCACACACACATACATGTTTATTACCGAAAAATAAAACCTTTTTAAAAGTGTTAAATTTCTTCCCATTTTTGTGAATCGGCAACTCTCTCTCTCTTTCTCTATCTTCTCTCTCTCTTTCTCTATCTCCCCCCCCTCTCTCTCTCTCTGTAGTATAATTGTGTATAACATTGTTCTTTTTGTTTTGTTGAGGGAAAACTTTCTTTTCTAAAGTGAATTTTATTTAATAGTAATAATGACTATTTTATTTTGCTTCTAATGATGATGATTATGATGATGATGATGATGATGATGATAATAATAATAATAATAATAATAATAATAATAATAATAATAATAATAATAATAATAATAACAATAATAATAATAATAATAATAATAATAATAATAATAATAATAATAATAATAATAATAATAATAACAATAATAATAATAACAATAATAATAATAATAATAATAATAATAATAATAATAATAATAATAATAATAATAATAATAATAACAATAATAACAATAATAATAATAAAATTCATTTAAGAAGCACGCTTGTTCCTCACAGGGAAGCTCCTAGCGCGTTACACGAAGCACACTTCCTATCCTATCCTATCCTGTCCCATAACCCGGAGGTCGTAGGGGCACCACAGATGATCGTTTAACCAGCATACTCCATCTTTCTCTGTCCTCAGCAGCCCTCATGGCTTCGCTCAGTGTCAAACCAGTCCATTCTCGAATGTTGTCCTCCCACCTCTTTTTCGGTCCCCCCCCTTCTTCTACCTCCTTGCACTGTGCCTTGCAGAATGGTCTTTGCAAGGCCTGATGATCTGGTGACGTGGCCATACCATCGGAGTTTCCGTTTCTTCACCACTGTGAGCAGGTCATCGTGTTGTCCAATGGCTTGTGTGATGGTCTGTCGGACTTCGTCGTTGGTGATGTGTTGGGTATAGGAAATGCACAGAAGTCTTCTGTAGCACCTCATCTCCATGCTTTGTATTCTTCGTTGGAGATCTGCTGTGAGGGTCCATGCTTCGCAAGCATATAGGAAGATGGAGATGACCAGAGAGCGCAGCAGTCTTACTTTGGAATGTAGACTGATGGTTCTGTCTTTCCAAATGGGCTTCAACCTTGTCAGGGCAGCAGTTGTTTGTGCGATCCTGGAGAGGACTTCCTGTCGAGACCCATTGTCTGACACAATGGCTCCTAAATATTTGAAGCTGTGCACTGTGTTGAGGGATTGGCCTTGTACTTTGATGTCCGTGTTGATGCCATTGGCGTTGTTGGTCATCATTTTGGTCTTCTCTGCACTTATTTCCATTCCATAAGCTCTGGAGGTGGTGTCAAGCCTCTGTACAAGATGTTCAAGTTCTTGTTCCTCTCCAGCCAATCCATCAATATCATCCGCAAAACGAAGATTGGAGATTGCTCTGCCCCCTATGCTGACTGCCTTCGTGATCTGCAAGAGCATCTGACATGATGCGCTCTAGGAAGATGTTGAAGAGTGTTGGAGAGAGTAGGCATCCTTGACGCACACCGATTGTTGTTCTGAACCAGTTCCCGATGACGCTGTTATGGAGGACTGCACTGGTAGCCTTGTCATACAGGCTTTTGATGACTTCTATAATTTTAGGGGTGATGTTGTACATTTTCATGGTTGCCCATAGAGCTGCATGCCAGACTCGGTCAAATGCCTTCTTGAAGTCTATGAACACATGATATAGATGTTGTTGGTGCTGTAGGTATTTCTCACAGATTATTCTGAGGTTGAAAATCTGTTCAGTGGTACTTCGCCCTGCCATGAATCCTGCTTGTTCTTCAGCTATGATTTGTTCAGCTTGTGGTTTCAACCTGTTGAGTATTATTTTCAGGAGGACTTTGCTGGGATGGCTGATGAGGCTGATGGTGCGGTAATTTTCACACTCCTGAAGGTTACCTTTTTTGGGAAGAGTGATGACAAG
>CM072520.1:60052737-60135237 GCA_036898135.1 Oncomelania hupensis
AACGTTCTATTTCAATGGAGTGAAGAGTGCCAAATTTCTTTTGATAAACTCAAAGAGGCGTTAACTACGGCGCCTGTGTTATCGTTCCCAGACTTTAGCAAGCTGTTCATTCTGTATACAGATGCCTCGTCTCACGCCATTGGTTATGTTCTCGGTCAAGTAGATGATAGTGGGCGTGAAAGAGTAATCTGTTACGGTGGTCGCGCATTGAGAGAATCAGAGCGAAAATGGTCTATCTCTGAACGGGAGTGTTTAGCAGTGGTGGAAGGAATTAAACAGTACCGTGTGTATTTAGCTAATCGTAAATTTACGGTTAAGACTGATCATTTTGCCATCCAGTTCTTGAAAACCACTAAGGACCCCACTGGTAGATTAGGACGGTGGATGATTTTTCTTCAGGCTTATGATTTTGACATTGAATACAAACCGGGAAAAGCTCATGGTAATGCTGACTCACTTACTCGACGTATATATCCTGATATACCTGAAGAAGAAAGTCAGGAAGCAGGTGATTTACCTCCACTTTTTCCTGTACAGCAAATTAAGCCTAGTATCAATACAGACACTACCACACCTTCCGACAGTGTTGATTGTTGGGCACAAGAACGCGTGTATATTATTGATACCACCGAGCCTAAAATCATCCAACGGTTGCAACAACAAGATGCTAAGTCTTCTCCCATACTTGAATACATGACTGAAGGTATATTACCCGATGATCAACGTGTAGCTAGACGAATTGTGCTAGATGCACAGGATCACATTTTGGAAGAAGGTATACTGTATCACTTGTGGTATCCAAAAGGGCCTGGTCATCGACAGGACCGGGTAGTTAAACAGTTAGTAGTGCCACATTCGTTGCGAAATGATGTATTGTTAGCATATCATGACTCTCTCATGGCAGGTGCTCACCAAGGTGTTGAAAGAACTTATCAGTCGATTCGACTCAAATATTTTTGGCCTACCATGTACGGTGATATTACAGAGTATGTGAAGAGCTGTTTAGATTGTCAACAGAGTAAACGGGATTATGCAGGAAAGAGACCGTCTCTGTGTCCCCTCCCAGTGCAAGGGTTGTTTCAAAGATTGCACATTGACTTTTTAGGACCGTTAGAGACCACTACTGAAGGGTATAAATATATTCTTCTTATTGTTGATGCTTATTCCAAGTGGCCTGAAGCTTTTCCATTGGTTACGTCTGAAGCTACAGAGGTGGCTTGGGTTTTGTACCGAGAAATATTTTGTCGATATGGAGCACCTGATTCGTTGTTATCTGACAGAGGTCAGAATTTCTTATCTAAACTGGTCAGTGAACTCTGTGCAATTTTTCAAGTTACACGTTTGAGAACAAGTGCGTATCATCCCCAGACAAATGCTCAGTGTGAACGTTTCAACAGTTATATGGTTACTTCTCTCCGTACATTGTGTGCACAGAATACTAAAGAGTGGGCAAAACATTTGCCAGCGGTTCTCTCAGCTTATCGTGTGACTCCAGCTACAGAATCTACTCAATTCACACCATATTTCTTGTTGTTCAAGAAAGAGTGCAGACTTCCCCTTGATGTAGCTTTAATACCTACCTCAAAGCTCCCCGCCCCTGCTCAGCAATGTATGCAAGATATTTTAGAAGGTTTTCAACTTACTCAACAAATAGTGACCACAAATATCAAAAGTGCTCAAGAAAAGTATTCTCGTCAATACGACAAGACGTCTCGACCACACAAATTTGTAGTCGGACAAAAAGTTTGGTTATATACGCCAAAAGTTAAAGTTGGAGTGTCAAGGAAATTAGCTCGACAGTGGTCTGGTCCTTACTATATTTGTCTCGAGCTCCCCAATAATGTTTTCATTATCAGACGAAGTTCTGACAACAAACAGATGTCCTCACCTGTTCATGCTATGCGTTTTAAAGCCATTCTTTGATCCCCAAGATCGCCCTACAAATATTCTTTCAGAACTCGATGATCAAGAAACAGAAAGTGAAACTGACCTTGAACCTTCTAATGATACTTCTAGTGATGACGAAACACAAAGTGATAGTGGTACACAACCTGGAAAACTATATGATGACAATGAAAACAAGGGTGTGCAAACGGAGGACAGCAGTGAACCTCAAAGTGTGAGACTCAAGAAAGCTACACAACAGAACGATGAAACTAGTGATACTCGATCCCAGGAGAAGGGTCGAGCGTCACAAATGAATGTACCTCCTAAACGTATTTCTCAAAACAGGTCGCAGGTAACGAGCACAGGACAGTCTCAAGGTGATACGGTAGTATCATCGTCAAGTACAGATATTGAAGAGCCTGTGTATGAGGTAGAACGACTGCTTGCAACAAGGATGAGAAATGGACAAAGATACTATAGGGTTAAGTGGCAAGGGTACTCGAACACTACGTGGGAACCCGCGACTAACATATCTGAAAAGTTAATTCAGCAATTTCATGTAAATAAAACTTTGCAAGGTCGTACGAGACGTCGAAATCGCAAACGGTGATTACCTAGGTGTTTAAAAGTGCGATCATAATCCGGACTATGTTCAAACTAATTACACTAAGGATTGTACAAAGTATACATACTTGTTTTTATTGTGGTTCATATGGTGTAATACTTGTCTTGCATGACAGACTATATAAGTCATTGAGGGTCATATTTTGGAGCCCACACCTTGTTGATAAAGCACTGATAATGTTTACTATGTGTTTTCATTCATTACGAAAACGATGAAGCAAATGAATGCACTGCTTAAGCATTCATTTGACTGATGATGATGAAGATGATGTTGATGATGATGATGATGATGATGATGAAGAAGATGTTGATGATGATGCTGATGATGATGATGATGATGATGATGATGATGATGATGATGATGATGATGATGATGATGATGATGATGAGGATGTTGATATACAAGGTACCAATTCGTGCGCATAAGCTGAAATGTGCGCTAATAAGTACAATAAATGTGGGGAAATCACTAAGTATGTGTAGTGATGAGACGTTCCATGACGATGGAAATTAAACGTACGTGACGCCGTACGTCAAGTATTGAGGATCTAAGAGATGCGATGTGATGCTGTCGTACGTAAGGTGGTATGCAGTTTGCGTACACCGGTGGTACGAATTCTAGTGTAAACGGGGACACTACAGTGAACAAGTACACAAATGCTGTACTGGGTAAAGGTACATGTGGTGTACCTTAAATTAAGATGGGATTGACTCTGCAATACTTGCATTGAGTCTTACTGTATCCAGGCTTGAAGGAGGCTTGGGGAATAATAAGATGATCACTTGTTTACAGTGATGTGGAGGCTTTGCATGCTTTTCGAGCCTCATGACCTATTGGACTTAGACATTTGGAGGATGTGTTTGATTGATTGACATCATACTTGGTGTGTATGATGATGTGTCTAATCTTTTGTTCAGTTTTTAAGTTGCAGAACCGATGTTGATGATACCTTCCTCTCCGTCTCATGCAAAGGCTTGAAGCTAGCCAAGCTTTTCGTCACCTCGTGACGTCGGTTGTGGTACGGATTGATAGGTATCGTTCCATCATGTTATTTACGGGTTCAATTCTTTTGTGATGTGACAGAATTCAATTCTAATTTTAAGAATAAATTCGTACGTATGACAGAAGACATACTTGGGGTACATTTCCAGTTTGATCAGTACGGACTGCTACTTTTTATATTAGTACTTTTATAATTTGCCAGATTGTATTGAATTGTTTAACACTTCTTCTTTCAGATCACCAGCTTCAACTTCTTCTAATGTGCTTATTTATAATGTATTTTTACACTTTTTCTTGCAGAAGACAACTTCTTCCTTTGGCCTACCTTCTCACGTTACAAATGTAACTCTGTTTTTCGTTTTCTTATCATGAATAGGTTATTTCACATGTTCACTGTTCTTTAATTGTTTCAGTCGCTTCTTCTTCTCCTCCCTTCTTCTACTTACCTTCATCACTGGAGTGGTGACAACTCATGCAGCTCGCTTGATTGATGGCATCTTCTTCAAAGATCTTGGTCACCTGGTAACAACTATCCAGCATTGGCAATATACCTATATCTTCATGGTACTTAAAGTAACAATCCTGCCAATACCTATACTTAATTATACTCGACATTCAGGTAACATGAGCACGATATGTGTAGCTCATGAAGTAATTTTAACATTGTTCATTTTCATTCTACAATTTATTATGGACAACAGAATATATAGTTGCTTTTCAAGGTGTTCACTTGTGTTTAACCATTAATATGCTCATTTCTTCCAGGACAACTTTGTTTCAAATTTTTCAGGTTATCACGCCACCAGTTCCCATCAATCACACAACGCCTCCTGCCACTCGATTAGTCAACATCCCAGACTTCTTGCCTATCTTGTCGGGTCAGCCTCCTTTCCTTGCTGACGGACACTAGTCTCACAGCTGGATTTACTATTCGGCGCAGTGTAACTTGTGGTCTAGGCTATCCTTGTCTCTACTATTCTCGAGGCGCTTTTCCCCCTCCATTTTCTTCCGTCCTTCTCTCTCCGTTCGCCTAATGCTCCTCTATCTCTCACCCCACCACCTCCACCTCTTCCGTTCTCCTCCTTATGTTCGCCTTACTACTTATTCTTTTTATTTGTTCTACTTGTTGAAGACTACAATTTATCGTACGAAAGTTAACTAAGAACTTTTTAATGGCCAGCGCTTACTAAATATTTATTTTGTCACACTCCCAGCTTATCCTAGTCAATATTCTTTTACTATAAATAAAATGATTCCGTTATCTTCGCGGATGTTTCCATACGTTACACCTCCTGATCTCGATAGTACTTGGCTTGAGTTGCCTATTACGATAAACAAACGGAAGAAATCGTGCATCTTCCCCGCGTGCGGCGCATTCTTGTCTCACAGTATGAGACGTGAAAATAAATTCGGTACTCAATCATCCTCTACCCAGGATGTTCGTTCTTATGTGATTCGCCACTGAAAAAGGCGACGGCTTCGGTTTCTCCGTCACTAATTCAAATGCAATCCGAAATGGATGAAATTGATTAAAGTTCTTTTCATTAATGCTATGTTCAATTGTTGCCTACGGTTCTTGTGTGAACGGGTAACGATATTCATCCATCTCGGAAATGCTATGCATGATACGCATGACCGTTGCATGCAGTGTTCATTGATGTGTGTCATATTTTCTCGCAACAGTCGGCAACAGTTTTTGTCAATTGTTGAGATAAAATCCTTGGGTCAACCTTTTGTGCATGATGTTGACACTTATATTTACTTGTTTTTGATAATGGTGCTCATTACGGGTTTTTACGAATCAGCACATGGTGGATTGATTCATGTGCATGTTCCTTACTGATCTTTGCGTACTTTCATTTATTATTCAACATGCAATGTTTACAATTACTATGATTCCTTGTGGTATCTATTTATGTTGCAACGCACTCATTCGAATTTCTAATTGTTACATGTGTTCATTTCCCTGAAGTGTGTTGCACTATTCAGCAACGTTGTCGATCACTTTACTACAATGTCTAGAGATGACACTTACTTTTTGTTGTATTTGGGTTTATTCAGTGTGTTCTATGTGCATGTCAATGACATTGGAATTTTTCATGGGTTTTTACATGATTTTGTGTACACGTATTTTGCTGACACTTATTCTCACAGTAACCTTACAATGTGTGTGCAGTAACGTTGATGTTGTGTGTTTAATAACCTTGATGTTGTACTCGCAATACTATTGATGTTGTAATCCGTATCTATAACGTAATTTACAAGTTCTTCGTTTATGACTTTATATTTAATGGACTGTATTTTTAATTAATGGATTACGTCTGGTAGACATGAGTCTCACAGATGCTCGACTTAATGTATACTCAATTTTAATTTTTTTTTTTGCATTGGTTTGTGTATTATGGCCACTGCAACTTACTTGTTTTAATGTATCATGTTTGAATTATTACTCTCTATTTGCATTCTCTCGTTTGTGTGTTTTTTTTTAATCCATGATCAATGATAACTTATATTTCGTTGTGCTCCACATTGTATGCTCCTATTTAATTTTCTATAAATATCATCTTTAAGAATTTTATTGTATAATGATTTGTATTGGACATCTCTTTTATAGCATAATTATTTTTACCCTATTATTTTATTGGGATGCCGTTTTTTTTTTTTAGGTACCATTCTTGTCTGTCGATTTATTTCTTCTCTCCCCTTTCTCTCCTCTTTACACCATTCTTTTCTATACGCTGAGAAATTCCTAGTTTACACATGATAGGAATGTTCATTCATAGGGGTGACCTTTTAACCTCTTGACCTCTCGGTCTTGTAGTACTTTCTCCCTCACATAAGCAGACCCTTTTCCTCGCTCACATTCCCGTGGCAACAAATTTTGCTATCTTTCTCATACCTCTCTCTCTTCTTTTTCTGTGTGCTCTGATCTTCAGTTGTCTCCCCTCATCTGTGTGTTTCGTCCTAGTGAGCAATTTTCCCCTACTTCTACTTTTTCTGTTTATCTCGGTATCTCTCCTATATCTTATTTAAGGTTTACACTTTTTGTTATTTTACACATGTTAGTTCTAGTGTTATTGTTATCACTTTGCCTTTTTGAAGTTGCCTTGACATGGCACAGTGTTTGCTCATCATTTGATGACTTCTTGGTTATGACTCCCTTACTTTGTAAAGTTTTTTTTTCTCTTTTTCAATTTTTTTCTAACACTTGTTAAATTGGTTGTTTTGCACTTTAATGGTTTTTGTTCTTCTTTCATGTCTTTTGTGCATATTTTGCTCACATTTTTACTTGTTGATTTTCAATGTTCTTCTCGTTCATATTTGTTATTTCAGTGGTATAATGATTTATGGTTGATTGTGTATCGGTCTTTGCCGTTTTCAACCAAGTTTATATTGTTTGCTTTTCTATTTTTTCTCATGTTCCTTTGAGATATTGTGGTGATTTTAATTCAATAGTGTTGTTTGCAGGTTATAGAATGTCCGTCACGGTGTTACCATGTCACATATTTTGGTGTGTCGTAATTAATATTTATATTCAGTGCCTTGGACGCTTTGCAGTGGTTGTGACAATTATACTTTAAAAACAAACATTTTCCAACAAAACTTTCGTAACAGTGATCAACGTGTCATATTGACTTTATGAGAAATATGTCTCGTATCTACCTTAGTCTTCGGGGATGTCTTCATACCTTGACGAACATCAACGTCGCCAAGTGATGTCACCATCACACCATGCAGTACCTCCCTTCTTCAGCCATCGCCTTACCCTGTCTTGGCCTTCTTGGACCTTTTCGTCACGTCAACTTTAAACCAGTCTACGATTGCATTAGACCTTTCATCTTCAATTAACGAAGCAACCCTGATGAAAGATCCCACCTTCGCCTATTGTCTGAAATCTTCACAACCTTCGTTCCCACCTACACCCACTTGGACTGCTTGTCCGTACCCCAACTTGCCCACTTGCCCACTTCTTCAGATGCAGAGAACGACTCTCCTTATGTCCCCGACCAAACATTCTACCACCTTCTCCCAAAGTTGTGGTCATCTCCCATGTTCCTCTATTACAGACGGGGGAGAGCAAAGACTGTCGCTAAACGAGGTTGGAGCTCTTCTCCTTTACTATTCTGTAATCTCCGTTCCCATTCCCTTTGTGTGCTCCACCTAAACGCACACTCCCATCCCCCTCGCTTGCTGCATACTCCTGGGTGCCTCGTCATGTGGGACTACTTCTTTCAGACACTACGTATTTCGTCATAATCTACGGTCGAATCCTGGTTGAAAGGTCCGCTACACCACGGTTTCTCCATCAACGGAGGTTTGCATGGTGCGGTGACGTCACATTCTTCATATAGCGACACTCCACGTTCCTTCGTCAATAGCAAGTCTACACGTCCGTCTTCAATATTAATTGTACGCTTTACTTACGCGCAAACGCCTTAAGGTGCTGCTTGGCTTGTGGGGACAGTCCTCATGTGTCCTCATTGCCAAATGTCCTCATAGCCCTTTTGGTCGTTTCTCATCCTGGATCCATCGGTCTTCACTTCGTGTTCCTGCACTACCTTAAAATTTTTTTGGGTACATAAACTTTACAGTAATTTGCCGTCGGACTTATTTAATTGTGGTTTTTCGGTGTTTTGTGCTTATTTATGTCATTTGGTGCATGCAACTTTCTTTTGCAATTTTTATATTTTGTAAGTCTTACCTCATCTTCGCCACTTCGCCTCCTTAGATCGCTTTAGTATCGTCACTTTGTACCCTCTTTGCTTTATTTTGTTTTGTTTTTTTTCATGCTCAATTTTTAAGGAGCGAGGACGCTCCTTCGCAGGCCGGCGGCAATTATAACCTTTGAGGGAAAGTTATACAGGGGAAGAAGATGATGATAAGGGATGATTATAGAACTTGTAAGCTCGACATGGTTATTGTAGTGAGTCAGAGGGGCAGAAGTGTTAGTATTAGCTAGCACGTGCGATACATGTGCGATGGGTCAGCTGTGTTTGTCCGGCAAGAATGACTAACGGCCACGTTTAGTGCATGTACATGCAGCAGGTCTATGGTCGGCAACCATTGGTCTCTTGTATGTAAAGAGCGTGGTCAGTTCTGACCACGTGATAGGTACAAGTCCCAGAAATCTTGGGTGGGGCAATGACGTAGTAGTTAGGGCATCTCCTTATGTAGAGAGGTACGTCTTTTCGAAGTTATGCTATAAAAGCCGGAGGAACAAAGAAATCTCCCTCTTATCTCTGGTCTCCTGCTTCTGATAGACCTAGAACAACTTTGCTCCATCTGGTCTAGGTGTAGCCCTTAGAGTGTTTTATTCATAATGTGTCTAAGAGCAGGAGAGAATTTATAGTAGTTGTAGAATATATGTAGGGTAATAAGTGTAGGGTGTACAATGTTTAGAAATTGGTGTGAGTGCAGAATTAGATGGTAAGTAGTCAGTGAGTTAGTTAGTGAGTGAAGATTGATTTTTAGGGCAAGAATTAGTGGTTTCCCAAAGGAGGAAAGGAGAGTGGAAAAGAGAAGAAAATGAGGTAAGATGAAATGAATTTATTTGAACATCGTATGTATTGTTAGTTAGAGTTTATGTGCATGAGAATTTTTATGTTACTTGAATGATGTATACTAGTTAGATTATTAAAATTGGATAAATGAAGATAAGCTATGGTTTATTGTGATTTATTTGAGCGCATGGCAAACCCTTTGTGAACGGCAGTGAGACTGGTTTTATTTTGTATGTCTTGAATTATAATTTGGTTTGTCATGCCCTTTCCCCGTACAAGTACAGAATTAAGTAGTTTAGATTAACTCTCACAAGATAACGCAAATAATAGAGACGCGTTACACTTTCAAGCGAAGGACGACAATGCAACCCAGTGATATGGACGAGCTGAAAACAAGTAAACTAGTTGTCAGACGCTGAACGTATTATTTATTTATGCATTTATTTATTTATGCATTTATTTAGGCCTATTTATGCATTTATTTATTTATGCATTTATTTATTTATGCATTTATTTATGTATTTATTTAGAAAGATCGCGCAGCCGACGGTAACAGCAATAAGAACCACGATGATGGCACCGAGGACGTAGCGAAGGGGTACTATCATGACAATAGAAGATAGCTCAGGAACCAGCCGATCTGCAACAGTATTTCTTTTATTATGCATTTTTAACAAGAAAATAATTCTTTCTTTTTCTTTTTTTTTTAAATGGTAAACGGCACATTAAGCGCACATCAATGGAATTTAATTAATTATTTATTTTATTTTTTTTTATTTTGAAGGGAGGGGAGGAGGGGTACGGTGGAAATTGGGGGTGGATGGGTGGGTCACTGCCAATAAAATCATGGTTGGTTAAGCGAGGTGAGAGAAGACAATCTAATGTTGGCCAAACATGGAGACCAGAACCGGTTTAAATGTATCAGTTTATCAGACCGACAACCTGGAGTGCCAAAAAAATTATAATGCTGACCCTGACACACACGACAGACCAACGCATTACCTCGTCCTTGGTGTTTTGTAGCCAGCTTTTCTTTTGTCGATCCTGTCGCCTCCCCTCCCCGCCACCTACCCACTTACTCACCATCATTCCCCATCCCCCCTGCTCTAATTTCCCTTCTCTTTCCATTCCCCTCTTCCCCCCCCCCTCCTTGCCCCACCCCTTACCTCCTCTTCTAATAATATAGGAGGTAGTCCTAATCTAAAGGGTGGTTGAACGGAAACTTCCTATTAAAAAGTGTTTATGACGTTTGTAAATAGCACTGCATTTGTACGAAACAAACTGTACTACGACCCATACAGTGGTAGAATTTTATTTATGATTTTTGATTTCCCCTCACATTCAGTGCCATGTTATGCATATGTGTGTATATATAGTCTTATAAATGTCTCCAGACCAATTCGAATTGTATGTCCACTTAGATTGTTTCAGCCAATCGGGACACAGGTAGAGGGTTAGAACCAGTTCTGGCCGATTCAGTCAAAGCCAGGTAGGAGGTCTGCTTGTTACAGGCTCCCTCAACTGAAAAAAGGCGATGACTACTGGATTCGACCTTTTTTCTACAGAGCCTAGTTTAACACTGCACTATCCTAGGGTCCTATGTACAAACTAGTTAAGTTGCTCTACCTGACCTGCAATGTTGTGCGAGGTAGCTATGGACACTAGTGACAGGGTTTTACTGGACGGGGACGAATTATGGTGCTGTGGCCCTTATTTGTGTTGGGTGGGCGAAAGCGGCTGTGTCCTCCACGAGATGGCGACTGAGGTAGTCGGCTCCGTGGTTCTCTTTGCCGGGGATGTACTCGATTTGGAATGAGTATGCCTGAAGGGTGAGTGCCCATCTCATCAGGCGAGAGTTCAACGATTTGGAGGCTGCCAGGAACGATAGTGGTTGGTGGTCCACCTAAACTGTGAAGTGGGTCCCATACAGGTATAGTTGGAATTTCTGTATGGCCCAGACTAGTCCCAGGCATTCCTTCTCCGACGTGGCGTAGCGGGTCTCGGCGGGTCTCGGTTTTCTGCTGGCGTAGGCGACAGGGAATAGCGTCTCTGTATTCTTGGGGTCGCGCAGTAGCAGTACTGCTCCGAGGCCTAACTTCCTCCGCGATGGCGATGGCCATCCAGGTGTAAGTACTGGGGGGGGGGGGGAGGGGCGTTGGTTGGTCGGTATACTTCTTGAGGCGATTGATGTGGTGGTATCGGGTTCTCCCGTTTACCTCTACTTGGTAGACTGTCTTGGATTTCTTGGCAGTCACCCGGTACGGTCCTCTCCAAGCGATGTCCAGCTTGTTGGTTCCACTTGGAAGTAAGGGTAGTACTTGATCGCCGACTTGCTGTTCTCGGTCCTTCCCGTGGCAGTTGTAGTACTTCGCCTGACGGGCTCTTGCCTTCTTCAGTGCTTCACCAGCTGTCTTCCACGTTGCTTTGAGGGTTTCCTGCAAGTCTGTGAAGTACTTGGTGGCACCGCTGGGTGTGTCGTCTATCTTGGCTTCCGTCCAACTTCTGCGTAGGGCTTCTAGCGGTCCTGCTAGAGGTCTGCCGAATAGAAATATTGACGGGGTGTAACCTGTGGCTGCATGGGGCGTTTCTCTATATGCGAACAGTGCCGCATTCATGTAGGTGTCCCACGCTTCCGGGTTGTCGTCGGCGACTTTCCTGAGGATGGTGAGAAGGGTTCCATTCAGTCTTTCTACTTGTCCGTTGCTGGCTGGGTGGTACGGTGGTGTGCGAATGTGATGAACTTGTATCAACTCGAACACGTCTTGCATCAGGCGGCCGGTGAACTGAAATCCGTTGTCCGTTCTAATGCTGTCCGGGAATCCGACTCTGGTAAAGATGGCGATGAGTGCATCTGCAATCTTCCTGGTGTCGATCGCTGGCAACGGGACTGCTTCGCACCACATCATACAGGCGTCGACGAGTGTGAGGAGAAATCTGTTCCGCTTCTTGGTCATGGGCAGTGGTCCTACTATGTCTACTGAGACTTGCTGGAATGGCACGCCGACTATCCAAAATTTGTCACGAGAGGGGTGACAACTAAATAAACTTAAGGAAATAAAAATGTTCCCCTCTCGTCCCTTTCCTAGAACAGGAGTAGGAAGTAGCGAAATGCATGAAAGGTTGCAGAAAAAAACGAAAAGTAAAACTAACACAAGGTAGTGTCTTTCTTCTCTTTTAATTACAAATTTACACATAAGGTTCAATACTAAAAAAAAAACCACAACTAACGCGAATAAGACGAATCGACGTTCCCAAAACAAAAGTTAGTGTTTGCTTCCTATATCTTTTAGAAAATCAATAGTTCTTTTAGTCTCAGCTTTGATGTCACCCCGAATGGTGCTCACACTCGCAGCTACATTCAGATTACACAAAGTACTTAGCTTCACCAAGCGTCTATGCGCAGAATAGTCACTGTCTATGCTGAGAATCTTGGCGACAACGTCATCGTAGTGGAACGCTGGTCTGCTTGAACGCCCAGCTTGGACCGAGGTGGAGATAGCTGATGTAGCCTTGACTTCACTCCCGTGTCCCCGTCTGACTCGCCAAAACCAACAATAAATCTGAAACATAGCAAAACGAGCTAGAGCACCGGAGTTAGGCAAAAATGCCCGACTCCCTTGGAAGTCGGGTGCCATCAAAACAAAAATAACAAATGCAAAAATGCACACACAATACCCAACGCATGAACGACGGTAAACCGTACCAGCAACCCTAACGTTATACAACTAGTAAAATTTGACCTATACTAATTTGACAACAAACGATGGCGTAAAACAGGACAAAAATAATAATCAAACAAACCAACAAAATAAATAGATGGTCCTAAGGTAACTGGTACGGTGTGATGTCGCGGGATATATCGTTGACATTGGTGACAAGATTTCACGTAGCGCTTGACATCGTCCGTGATTCCTGGCCAATAGTAGTGTGCGCCGATTGGCTAACCCACTTATTCAGTCGCTCAAACCTAGTCAGATAGAGATCTAGACCTTCTTCTCTTTCATTGAATGTCCCCAGTGGAAATGACATCCTTAGTACGGGTTGGAGGCTACCTCTAGTTGATCTCAGTGGGGAGGGGTTGAGGAAGAACTTGAAGCTCCTGATCCTAATATTCTCAGCTCTAACTCATGCTGCCTTTCTCGATCCTTCTCTTCTCTTTCCCTTTCTTTTTCTGCCCGCTCATACTCCCATCTCCTAACTTCTGCTTCTCTCTCTGCTGCTAATGCTGCCTTCTTCTGTTCTGCTTCGAATTCTGCTTTCTTCTGTTCTGCCTCTAATTTCTTCTGTTCTGCCTCTAATGCTTTCTTCTGTTCTGCTTCCAATTCTAGTTTTTTTCTGTTCTCATTCTGCTTTTCTCTCAGCTGCTTCTCTTTCTAGTGTTTTCTGTTCTCTCTCTGCTGCTCTCTCTGCCTTAGCCTCCTGTTTCTCTACCTCTGCATTTATATACGCAATTAGGTCTCCTCCTGCTAATTGTAAAGCTTCTCCTAATTCCTTGAAGCGCAATCTCAAGGCTACTGGGTCTGACATTGTCAAAAGTGTCTATGACCAACCTCTGAATCACGTGGAATACAAAAACACTATCAATATTGCAATTCAATAACAACAGTGCAAAGACAATAAAATTCGTAATCAATAGTACAATAAAACAAGAGTCAAATGGCATACAACAGTTATTTAATCAAAACCTGCAAAAGAACAATGCAACATACAGGCACAAAAAGAATTGAAGCAAAAAAGTTTTTAAATAAAAGAAAAGTGCACCAAAACCGTCTGCTACACTTACAACTATTCTAAGCTATTCTACTTTTACTAATACTGTTATCTTATTTTATTGTACCTAGATCCGGTTATACCTAATTCCTATTATACACAGATCCTGGCAGGCTCGCCAATTAAAGTGTGACGGTGGGTTTTATTGTTGCTGGGCTCTGCACAATGGAATGCTGTAACCCTCTCGACTTATTCTATGGGGACCGCTAGTGAGTCACCCGGTAAATTACCTTAATACATTTATTTGTTTAGCTCGGCCTGTGTTTAGGCTGGGGTACAGAGATATATTACATTACATTATTATTGCTTTAGGTCCAGCGGACTCTTGCGAGCTAAATCAGGACCGGACAACCCCTGATCCGCATAAAAGATCTGCTGAAACAACCCTAGTGGTAAAACCGAAAGTTCTCCACCAGCCAGTCACTTTACAATAAAGACATCCCACGCAGGGACGGCTGAGGCTTCACCCCATGTTATCGAACCCCCGTTTACAAAAACAAAATAGAATACAAACATCATTATAAATTATCAACAAAACACATACATATAAAATGCCTACATTGCTAAATAATAACATCATAGGAAGCCGTAGTGACCACCTGGCAGAAAACGTCCAATATTCCCAAGCTGATCCAACAGGCCTCATACACAAATAAGGAGTCTTGTCCTGGAAGAGTTTTCAAGAAAAAATGTAGATGGCTGGTCTAGCGAAGAAGAAGATAGTATTGCAGATTGATAGAACAGAGCAGGAATGAGAAAGAGCACATGAGAAAGACAGCGACAGTGGGAATTTAAAGCACTAAATTTCCAGAAAGTGGGGATACTATTTATACTGAAACCCCCGGCACCCCAACGGGGGTACAGAGATAGATAGAAAAATGGTAAAAGATCACTGTCACACTAGCTTTCACACGGCTATGAATCATATGTAGTCCAGCCACTTGATAACAGTCACAATCACACATTTATTTCCTCTACTCTATACATGATCTTCGAAGTACGTAACTAACTTAAAAGTTCAATTGGCAATGCGAATGATTCGATCGCTGATAGTCTAGGCAGCTACTTTTTCTTCATCAGGCACTGGCTACTAGCGTTCATGAAGAGTGGACTACTGTGGTCCTGTTTATACCAAGTTTTAGTGCATTATTTCTAGAGCACTTAACTGCATGGTTGAAGCGCTGCGTTGAGGTAGCTTCTGGTACACGCTGTGTCGTCGTGTAGTTTTTGACTTTTTGGTACGACGCTTGGGGCTATCTGCGCACGATGCTGTAGATGCCTCGGCAGCCAACTGTACGCGTTGATGTGGTTGCTGTCGTTTGCTGAGTTGGGCTCACGATATGCCGCCTGCTCGTCTGTAACATATGAGACGAAATTCTGCACAACCCTGTATAATAGGTCTGTGCAGAGCGTCACACTGAAAGCCAAAGTAGCCCTCAGTGATAGCTCCACATCTCTATACATAAGCGACGAACATTCTGCTACGTCCACTGGAATCTCCACTTTAATTTCCTATACATATAAACATATAAATCGTGGCTAACTATACACATAAAGAAATAATATTATAAACATTCACTGGTATAGCCACTGGTCTGCAAGCATACATATAGGTTAAACAACAGTGGTTCCGTCAGGTATACAACATGGCGTCAAACCCGGTCGTGCTTGACACGTGGTCGGCTTCTCCATGTGGTCAGGCAAAGTCGGACTAACAATTCAAGTCTATGCATAGCAAATTCCACAAACATAATTTCAACAATAATATAAATACATCACGATGAAACAGAAGTATGTTCATTTACCTGTTTGACAATGTCAGGCCGTGGCTACTTGATTGAATTCGAATATCCAACAAGCACTGCTGTCTAATATTCTCAGGAGAGATTCTGTCAGAGGGTACTGTGTACTCCTTAGCGTCTCAAACTAGACTGACATCCTACCTGGTTTTGACTGAATCGGCCAGAACTGGCTCTAACCCTTTACCTGTGTCCCAATCGGATGAAACAATCTAAGTGGCTATAAAATTCGAAACACCATCGTGGGCCGCGATGATGTCACTATTCGGCTCGCGTCAGCTCGCAGTGTGTGTACACATCAGTTATACCTTAATCGTCTGCTATAGACTACAGTAACCTTCTAAGTTTTACTACTGCTAAACAAGCAAAAGCTCAAATAGTGCGGGGTAAACTGGTCTGCTTGTTACAGTATTCAGTCAGCTATTCTCGTGGTCAGTCAGGGACTGTGTTGTACCTAGTATATGGAAACACTCTATCATCTGTCCCGTACCCAAATACAGTAAACCCAAAGAACTCAACGACTACCGCCCTGTTGCCCTTACATCCATAGCTATGAAATGTCTCGAACGGATTCTTCTGTCTCGTCTTCTTTGTCACACTCAGCCTTTCTCTGACCCTCTTCACTTTGCATACAAACCCAATCGTAGTACCGACGACGCTACTCTGACGCTTCTCCACAATGCTTATGATCACTTAGAGACGTGACCTCTGGTTCCTTTGTCCGTATTCTATTTATAGACTTTTCTTCTGCTTTTAATACCATACAGCCACACCTCATGGCTCAGAAACTGTTGTCTTACACTGTCCCTCCTAGACTCTCAAACAAACGTCCACAGGAGCTCCTCAGGGTACGGTTCTTTCTCAGGTACTTTTCACGTTCTACACAAACGACTGCAGAGGAACTGACGCCACACCGGTCATAAAGTACTCGGACGATTTTGCCCTTGAGGACCTGTCCAATTCAAATGCTGTGTATTTCTCTGCAGTTGATAGATTCAGCTCCTTGTGCAAACAAAACTATCTGGACTTAAATGTCAAGAAAACTAAGGAACTGGTCATTGACTCGCGTAAAAACAACGCCCTCATTCCAGACCTTGCCATTGATAGTGTTACAGTCGAGAGAGTCACTCAATACATATAACTGGGAACCATCATTGACGAGAAACTGAACTTCACTGCAAACACCCAGGCCATCCACAAAAAATGTCAGTCTAGAATTTACTGCCTTCAAAAACTTCGAAATCTCCAAGTCAGTAGCCGCATCCTTCAGACTTTTTACTCTTCTTTTATTGAGTCTGTTCTTACCTTTTATTTTATCTGCTGGTATGGAAGTTTGTGTGTAAAAAACAAAAGTGTGCTGGATCGAGTGGTGAAAGTCTGTGGGAAGGTTGTGGGAGTGAAACAAGAGAGTCTGCAGGTATTGTATGAAAGGCGTGTTGTGCGGAAAGCCAGTTGCATTGTGCTGGATAGCACTCTTGTGCTCGTGCACCACTTCCAGCTCCTGCCTTCTGGAAGGCGCTACCAAACACCAAGGGTCAGAACTCTCAGAACGAAAAACAGTTTTATCCCAAAGGCTCTCATTACTTAATAAATTACATGTGTGTGTATGTGTGTGTGTGAGTGTGTGTGTTTGCCCAAAATAATTTCATTTAACATTTCCTGTCGTTTAATGTTAGCATGTATAAGTGCCATTATATTCATGTGTGACTGTGCAGTTTTATCCTCATTGTCATAATGATTGTTGTTATTATTATTGTGATGTTTATTCCTTGTTGGTTGTAATTGTACACCACAATGTAATTTCTTGTAAAAGATAATAAAGTTGTCTTATCGTATCTTATCTTTGCTTGTTTTGTCGAAGCTTTCTAAATACATGTGTCTTTAGTATCCCGTTTTGGCATGGTGAGGTTGATGGAGCCCTAGGAGGCCATCTCTGACTACATATAATTAGGACTTTGGGAGCCATTTGTACATTGTATAAAGAGTTAGTGTTTCTGAACACGTGATGATCTTGTAGATAAATGAAATATAATTGTAATACTATATTTGTGTATTGCTGGAAGTTCAGAGCTCAACCTCAGTTTGTCAGTGACCCAGAACTACCTATACAAAGATTATTCCTGGAGAGGTGCCATATTTTTTATAACGCTGACTACGCCTTCCAGAAAACCCAGCTGTATACTCGCATAGGATAGGACATAATTATACACTCACAGTCACAGACGGGAATTTAACACAACTAGCTTAGGTTGTTGTGTGTCTACGCTCCCCAAACTCTACACCTGATCCCACCCCATAAAACCTGCTCTTAAAATGCGAATTATAGGTAATAACAGGTAACAGGTGGTTCTTAAAAAGTTCAAAAAACGTTTCATATGTTATTTTACCATATGTGTCCCTTTTTTCAGTGCGTGTACCATTTTGAAGCTTCCAAAAGCATTTTGGATCATTACTTTTCAATTTTCTAATTTTCTTAATTAATTTTGATTGATATTTTTTAAATGATATTCTTAACTTTCGTTAATAATTATTGCTTGCTTTGTGCTTAATTTCCTTAAGAAATGAGTTTGTAATTTTCCTACAAGCATTTTTAGATTTAAGAAATTCTTTCCTACTCTTTTCACATTCACTATCAAACCACGGAAGGTTTTCATTTGTTCGATTCGTTTTCTGCGTTTTTATTCTTTATTTTAAATAAACCTATCATGTCCGCTGCTTGCCTCATGATGTTACATATTTTATTGCAAATATCATCAATATCACTTTGATGAAGGACAACAGAATTATTATTTAAGATATTGTCAAGTGAAGAATTTAGTAAGGTAACTTCCGCCATGTTAAGGTTTTTGACAAACTTTTGTTTGCTATCTGGCTACCATTTTGGTTTATTAATAGCTTCAGTTTTACAGTTAGATCTGCTGCTATTTAATTCTTCGGCCAATTCGTCATTGACATTTTTAATCCAGAGTTTTAATGTTATTGCTTTGTGTACATCTGAATACAGTTCACAAAAATCGTGAATATAAAAGTCTGAGATGCGTTTAAACAAGTTATTTGAGATAATACAATAATCTACAACACTGGCATCTTTACAAGTGAACTGTTTACTATTATCGGGTAGGCCTATTCGGCCATTAACTATACAGGCATTCATGATTTTGCAAAAGTTAATTAAATTATGACCCATTACGTTTTCAAATTTATCATCCGAGAGACGTTCTGGCAAGACAATATTACTGGCATCAAAAATGAGATCATTCATCTGGCTTAACTCGTCAACAACAAAATCATCTTTGTCATGATCATTACCATCAACATCGCTAATATCATTACCATGATCGTCTACATTATTTGTATCAGCTTTAACACTCACGCAACTCACATCAAAATCAAATAAACAACCTGTCCTAGCATTAAAATCTCCAAGTAAACAAAATCTGTCTGCATTTAAGCAACCGATTGAGTTTTCAAGATTTGTGAAAGCACAACGATCAAAATAACCAGAGTTCTCAGGAGGAAAATAGACACCACCAAATAATAGGTATGATCCTATAAAACACTTATCTAGCTGGAAAAAATAAAACATCGTGACTCAATTCATAGTCAACAAATTTATAATAAGATAAAACTGACGTATCTACTTTATCCTGTCTATTGCTAGATTCAATCACGCTAACATACTGAGAAATGTTGTCTTTTACACAGAGAACTAGACCCCCAGACTTCCTCTTGAATTTACTTCTGTTTTTGTAAAATATTGTATACCCAGGGATGCAGATATGATCAGCGTCGTCAAGTATTGTTTCAGATAAAAGCACAATATCATAACCTGCAACAAGCTGCACAAAATCGGGGGACAGCAACTTACTTCGAACACCACAAACGTTTAAGGCTAGAAAAGATAGGAAGTTTTTAGGTTCATATTTATCTATGCCACCACCAGCCTCATCAGTCACACCATCATTACCATCAGTGCCAGCACCGTCAACATGAATCACAGTGTCATCACGAACATCATCAAAAATTACCAGCATAAGTAGTTTCATAATCACAATCGTCATTAGTATCTTCGGAGTTTCTATTAATAACATGATCATCACCCTCATCACCACCACCAGCCTCATCAATCACACAATCACCACTATCAGCACCATCATCGTCTTTATCATCATCTTTATCATCAAAGGCATTAGCAAAAGCATCTTCGGAGTTTCTATTAATAACATCATCATCACACTTATCACCACCACCAGCCTCATCAATCACACCATCACCACCATCATCATCATCATTATCATCAAAGGCATTAGCAATAGCATCTTCGGTGTTTGTATTAATAACATTATCATCACACTCATTACCACCACCGGCCTCATCGATCACATCACCACCATCATCAGCGCCATCATCACCATCATCACCATCATCATCACCACCACCACCATCATCATCATCATCATCATCATCATCATCATCATCATCATCAAAGGCACCAGCAATGACATCTTCGAAGTTTCTATTAATAACATCATTACCCTCATCACCACCACCAGCATCATCAATCACATCACCACCACCATCAGCGCCACCATCAGCGCCAGCCCCATCATGGTAACCATCATCACCAGCAGAATCATGATCGATAACATCATCCTCCTCATCAATTCCTCCCTTATCAGAATCAATACCATGATCATAATGACTGTTATTTGTTGTTTCACACTCCTGTAAAGAGTCACTGTATAAAGCAACAGCAATGGCAACAACAACAGAGCGACCCAGCGTGTACCAGAAGCTACCTCAACGCAGCACTACACTCACGCATCCATACAGTTAAGTGCCCAGAAAACAGTGCATTAAAACTGTAGCAAAAGGACCACAGTAGTCCACTCTTCATGAACGCTAGTAGCCAGTGCCCTATGAAGAAATCATAGCTGCCTAGATTATCAGCGAGCGAATCATTCGCATTGACAATTGAACTTTTAAGTTAGATTCGTACTTCGAAGATCGTGTATAGAGTAGAAGAAATATATGTTTGATTTTGACTGTTATCAAGTGGCTGGACTATATATGATTCATAGCCGTGTGAAAGCTAGTGTGACAGTGATCTTTTACCATTTTTCTATCTATCTCTGTACCCCAGCCTTAACACAGACCGAGCTAAACAAATAAATGTTTTAAGGTAATTCACCGGGTGACTCACTAGCAGTTCCCATAGAATAGACGTGAGGATTACAGCATTCCATTGTGCAGAGCCCAGCAACAAATAAACCCCACGTTACAGAAACCTTGGGCTGTTTAACACTTGTCAGCCGCTTTGCAGTCTGGTAGGCCTTTTTGCTGTTGTTATTGTACAGACTGTACACGATTTCCTGGCATTGATCTTTTATCCAGTTCTCCTTTGCTGTGCGCATGCCTTTTCGGATGCCATTGTTGATTTTTCTGTAGGCACCAGCTCTTTGTTATGTGTTCCTTTTTTCATCTCTCCTACTACTACTACTACTACTACTACTACTACTACTACTACTACTACTACTACTACTACTACTACTACTAAATTTAAAAAAGTGAAGAGTTACAAAAAAGTTAGAATCCATTAACCAGTTTTATTGATGTGCACCCTGAACACGCTGCGCGATACAATTCTGCATCATCATCATCATCATCATCATCATCATCATCATCATCATCATCATCATCATCATCATCATCATCATCATCATCATCATCTTCATCATCATCATCATCATCATTATCATCATCATCATCATCATCATCATCATCATCATCATCATCATCATCATCATCATCATTATCTCCACGTTTTGGAGTAAAGTAACGAATTGTGTAGTAAAGTATGCTACTACTACTACTACTACTACTACTACTACTACTACTACTACTACTACTACTACTACTACTACTACTACTACTATTACTACTACTACTACTACTACTACTACTATTATTAATATTATTATTATTATTATTATTATTATTATTATTATTATTATTATTACTGCTATTACTACTACTACTATTACTACTACAATAACAACAACTACTACTACTACAACCACTACTACTACTACTATTACAATCTTTCAGTGACTTCCACAAGCATTACATTTTTCTTAATAAATATTAAGACAAATACGTGAATGATATTTCATGTTGTGTATGAATCGTTTTATTTTATTTTATTGGGGGGTAGGGGGAGGGGGCGGGGACGTCTGATGTTTGGATTATCGAGCAAATGAATCAGACAATTACAATCAACTAATCCGATTGTTTTGTTATCTAGATCAAACCATTTTAGTTTCAGTTGTTCTATATTTGACGTCTATTCACTTAATATAATGTTTTCTAGACATTCAATCATACCGAAACACACACACACACTCACACACCCTTTCACACACATGTGACGGTGGGTCTATGGTTAATGGGCTCTGCACAATGGAATGCTATTACCCAATCGCCTTTGTCTGCGGGGATCGGCTAGTATAATCGCCCTGTGACTAATCTTAATACATTTATATGTTTAGCCCGGTCTGTGTTCGAATAGGGTTATAGAGATAGGGAGAAAATGGTAAAAGATTCACTGACACACTAGCTCTCACACGGCTATTATACACAGGTAGTCCAGCCACTTGTTAACAGTACACATTTATTTCCTCTACTCTATACAAAATCTTCTAATCACTATACTAATTAAATGTCCAAATTCAACTTCAAGTTGTTCGCTCCTTGTAGGTCTATGCAGCTACTGTCTCATCATTGGGCTAATCGTGCTTTCTGTCCTATTCGTTGTTCTGGAAGAGTGGACTATCGCACAGTCCTTATAGAGCCGTGTTTGTGCACTTCTTTTCTAGCACTGAACTTTCTAGTCGATGTGCGGAGTTGTGGTCTTCTCTTCTTGGTTGTGGACTTCTAAGCTACTGGAGCTCACTGCTCTCGCTGCTCCAGGTTGCAGGCCACGTGTCAGGGTTGCCTCTCTGTGGAGTTTGTTCCCAGCCGTGGACCAAGATGCCTGCTCGTCTGCAAAATATGAGACAAACTTCTGCGCCTTGTTTAAAGAGGTTGTGCAGAGCGTCACACTGTTGGCAGAAATAGCCCTCAGTGAGATCATCTCCACTTACATAGTTAAGAGACGAACAGTTTTTCTAAGTCCGTGGTCCAACATAATTCTTATATATCTATACATATATCATGGCTAAAATAAACACAGGGAGAAGTAAGTAATAAGATACACATTCTCCAGTACAGCCACGGTCTGCAATAATACAAATAGGAAAAACAATCATTGGTCAGTGGGTCTACCTCGTGGTTGCGAAACCGGTCGGATTCGCCAAGTGGTCAAGAAAACGTTTCACTAACAGTTACAATTCTAAAACATGGCAAAACTTCACAAACATAATCCAATAATCATATCAAATAATCGCAATGAAACAAACGGTTGATCATTGACCTTCTTGACAATGTCAGGCTCTGGCTATACTGCGATGAATGATTTTCATCCGTCACCTGCTAAGTCTTCAGCTAGAGAGATCTTTCACCGTGCGTCTTGCACAAAGACTAACTATCGTCACGCTGTGGTCAGCTCTCGTGTGAGACCACGAGATGCGGGGCGCCACTGCGGGGGCGACGGGCGATTGGTCAGCTGGGTGACGTCACGGCTTATCTTACGAAGCTGTAGCCTATGTATGCTTAACACAACCTTCTTCTGTCGTCCGCTGTTGAGCGACTTAACTGTACATAGGTCAAAGCAGACTGAACGTGTAGAGGCTTGAAGCCTTTTTGCGGGGTTAAACGAGCCTCTCGCGACAAAACACACACACACACACACACACACACACAATAACATATACAAATGCACACTTTATTCTATTTGAAAAATGTGTCGATCAAACCATTGTGAAACTACAAATGTTGCCTATGATTGATGGTCTGTCTTACGGAAACAAAAACAAAAAAGACCTTGTGCATTGTTCATGCCACTTGGCAAAAAAGTATAATATTATTATATTATCCTATTATTCTGTAATTTTCAACAAATGAAATATTATTATAGTTGGTAAATGCAACATTGGCCATAGAGAAGAATGGCCCAGGAAATTGGTTGCTATCTGCAGGAGTCATTTTGTGTAGTTGTTAGTTTTGCCACTTGCGTCGTTCACTGATTATATTTCCATGTAAGCGTACTACGCATTAATCTTGCCCTCTTGTGCTTTAAATAAAATGTTGTGTCAATCAATTTTACCTTTGCCTAAAGTAATTTATGTATATCTCTGGGTACTCCAGTTTTCTCTATCCCTTTAATCATAATATAGGATGGCGTCAGTATAAAATACACCAAATCTTACCCCTCCTACTTTTGTAATAGCGATCTGTTCAGTTCGTAGTGATATGAGCTCGACTGAAGGAGAATGCGTGCGATGGATTCGTGTATTATTGATAGCGGTAGTAGTATTGTTGTTATTGTTGTTGTCATTGTTGTTGTTGTTTTAGCCCATATTAAATGTTTTTAAACAGAGAATTAATCGGCTTAACAGTCGACCTGCCCAGTACACTCAATCCGTAAAGTCACAAGTATATCAACTAACAAGTTAGTATCTCCCTTCTATGTCTCTGTCGACGTGCGCGTACAACCGGTTGCTTCCCTTTACATGCTTTGCGCCCCATAGAGCGTCGACGCCTTTTTTAGAAACTTCAAAACCCAGGGGAATTATGGGTAGGGAAATCCTTTTCTGAAATGACGTCGGCAGGACTCTTCGAGATTGGTGCATGGCACACGAGACACACGCAAAATAGCGTCCTAAGAAGATTGGTTAGATCTGAATTCGTCTAATTTGACCTCGCATGTTGCTGGATAACAATGCAATTTGAATTTGCTTTCAAAAATCAAAAGAGAGCGAGACCACTACAAAGTACAACGAGCCAAGGCGATGCAAACACTCAAGGCCGACAGAACAAAAAGCACACAAACTACAAAAGGTAAGTACCCGTGACCATACACAATAAAGTAGGCCTAACCACCATTGCAAAATAGTATTGATCATCACCGTGATTGAATTTTTCCACCCCACCTTCCAATTGGTACGGAATTGAACATATGCTCAAATCATCATATCTTTAACGGACCTTGCATGTGCATTATACAGTGTGCTTCAAGCGATAAATGAACCATCACATCGAACGATCTGAGCAGAATGGCGAACAATCGTTCACTTAGACTCACGATCGCCTGCACTGAGCTCACATACATGCGTGCATGTTTCTATAAATCCATCGTTTTCTCCTTCGATAATTGAGCAAAGCCTTTGTTCACTATCAGAAATATGCAGTTACTCTCCCAACTTTCGTTTAATTTCAACCAGCACATCTTCGCGAGAAATGGCGACCATGACTGCAACCGTAGCTAGTTATCAGTTACTTCCCTTGAACAGATTTCCCAGAATTCTCTATTCTATTTTTAGGTTTGGGATACCCCCGTCTCAGCGTGTGGCTACCCCTTGGGGTCATGAGCAATCTTGCCACTGTAGATTGTTCTAACCTATAAAGGGAACAGTGAAAGCCCCAGTTGAAAACCTGTCTTGACTTTGTAGGCATGACCAGTTCACTGCGGCAACAGTTGGGGTGCCGGGGGTTTCAGTATAAATAGTATCCCCACTTTCTGGAAATTTAGTGCTTTAAATTCCCACTGTCGCTGTCTTCCTTATTTACTCTTTCCCATTCCTGCTCTGTCCTATCACTCTGCTATACTATCTTCTTCTTCGCTAGATCAATGACCTACCTTTTTTCTTGAAAACTCTTCCTGGACAAGACTCCTTGTTTGTGTATGAGGTCTGTTGGATCAGCTTGGGAGTGTTGGACGCTTTCTGCCGGGTGGTCACTAGGGCTTCCTATGATGTTCTTATTTAGCAATATAGGCATTTTATATGTATATGTTTTGTTGATAATTTATAATAATGTTTGTATTCTATTTTGTTTTTGTAACCGGGGGTTCGAGTAGTTGGGGTAAAGCCTCAGCCGTCCCCTGCGTGGGATGTCTTTATTGTAAAGTGACTGGCCGGTGGAGGGCATTCAGTTTTCCCACTAGGGTTGTTTCAGCAGATCTTTTATGCGGATCGGGGGTTGTCCGGTCCTGATTTGGCTCGGAAGAGTCCGCTGGACCTAAAGCAACAATTAATCAATCAATCAATCAATCAATCAATCATAATCAAGCTTGTGGCTAAAACCAAGGGCAACGGGACCACCGCACGTCGACTGGTGGCAATACGAGATACTAACTTGTTAGTTGATATACTTGTGGTAAGGTTTTGGCAGGTAGAGAACAAGTGTCGCGCCAAATGTACTCTGGCATGTGTAAACAAGGAACCTATATACAAGTAAAGGGACGCACAATAATCACGCCACGTCGACAGACCCGTTTAACATTCTGTGTTACCACAGTTTCAAACACATGGCTTGCAACAACAACGATAAATAAATAAACTCTCTCCAATGAATAGCAATTTTTTAAATAAGTAAATCCGTAGTTTTTGTGCCTATTAATACTATGCGTTAGCTACCTTTCTAGCGCACAAAAAATGTTCTCTTTTATCTCGCAGACTATTCGGCAAAAGTAAGCAAGGCCTTCGAATTGGGTCACTTTAATTTAAATACATACCTATATATACTTTTTTTCAAATACTGTGCAATGCAGATAAGCATTTGACGAAGAACTGTCAGGTAAGCCTTTACAGGACGGGGTGTCAATCTAAAGCTGTTTTCAGTTGATATTGGTCTGTCTTCGTAATTCCTATTGCGTATAACGTTTGGTGTTTGCTTTTTAAAATTTAATTTGAATTTGTTCTCCTGTAGTTGTTATTCTTGGTGTATATAACCCTTTGGTTTTTGCCTTTTTGAAACTGATTTGAATTTGAAGTAGTTCTTCTGTAGTTGTGTTAATCGCTGTCCATGGATTGTTTTGTCTTAGTGTCTGTCTGTTGTTGCTTTCCTTCTTCTCCTTCTTCTTGTTGCGGAATGGGATGATACTGGTTCACGCTTGGGAGAGATATTGTGTACCTTTCATTTGTTGGTTAGCAAGTATGTTTTAAAAAAAATCAATACAACAACAAAACGCGTTTAACTTCTAGAGCAGATACTTAGAAACATGATTACGTAATGTCACGACACGAGGAGAAAAGCAACAATTTTCCTTGTAAGCTTGAATGAATTACTATTTCATTTTAAAATCATTTTACATCGCTGTGATTTTAGACTTACCTTTAACTTTCATTTTCGTTTTAAATTTCCTTTTATCAGAACTAATATAAAAAAAAGTGTTCATATATGTTTTACACACACACAGTTTTTATATTAAATCTGTACCTTCAACATAGAATGTTTGTGTTGGTTTCCATATGTGTAGACTGCAGGAAGGCTTTTGATAAAGGGCAGATGAATCTGTAGTGCGAGACATTAATTAAGAATGGAATAAGTGGGAAAGTGATAACGGTATTGGGTAAAGTGTGCCATGTATATAACTATTATAAAGACACAAATCATTATATTCTCAAGGGTTAAAATAAGAAGACTTCCTATGTGTTCAATGGTGAAAATGTCGCAATTGTCTCGGAATATACATATTTAGTTACTGTTTTAAATACAACACTACATTTCATATCATATCCCATCCTATCCCGTAGCTCGAAGGTCGTTGGGGCACCATTGAGGTGATCGTTTAACCCAGCGTACTTCATCTTGCTCTGTCCTCAGCAACCCTCATCATCATGGCTTCGCTCAGTGTCAAACCAGTCCATTATCGAATGTTGTCCTCCCATCTCATTTTCTGTCTCCCTCTTCTTCTGCCTCCTTGCACCGTGCCTTGCAAGATGGTCTTTGCTGACGTGGCCATACCATCGCAGTTTCCGTTTCTTCACCACTGTTGGCACGTCATCATGTTGTCCAATGGCTTGTGTGATGGTCTGCAGCCTTACCTTGGAATGTAGACTGATATGGTTTTGTCTTTCCAAATTGGCTTCAACCTTGTCAGGACAGCAGTTGTTTGTGCGATCCTGGAGAGGACTTCATGTCGGCACCCATTGACTGATACAATGGCTCCTAAATATTTGAAGCTATGCACTCTGTAGAGGGATTGGCCTTGAACTTTGATGTCCGAGTTGATGCCATTGGTGTTGCTGGTCATCATTTTGGATTTCTCTGCACTTATTTCTAATCCATAGGCTCTGGAGGTGGTGTCAAGCCTCTGTACCAGCTAGTCAAGTTCTTGTTCCTCTCCAGCCAATCTGTTACGTTGAAACGCGCATATATATATATATATATATATATATATATATATATATATATATATATATATATATATATATATATATATATATATATATATATATATATATATATATATATATATATATATATACTGCTCAAAATAATACAAAGGCCACTTGGACATATGGGTCTCTCTTTAATTCAGAAACACGAATTCAATTTATTAGGTCACTATATTTTATTGCAATCATTTCTGCATCCAAAAAAAAAAAAGATTTGAGACATCAGTCGCTTAAAATTCGAGCAAATTCAATTTAACTGGACATACCCCTCATTTACAAAATCAACACTTTAGAAACCAAAAATCTATAGATTCAGTATCGGGTGTGGCCACCGTTTGCATCAATGCAGTCTTGGCATCGTTGTCTCATGGACCGAATCAGGTTATGGAGGATGTTTCCTGGGATGGCCAACCACTCTTGCTGGAGAACTTGGGCCAGAACTTCACGGTTAGCTCCTGGAGGGAGGTTTGCCCGTGTCTGTCGACCCAACACATCCCACAGATGTTCTATGGGGTTCAAATCGGGTGATCGAGCCGGCCAATCCATCCTTATGACGTGGTGTTGTTGCAGGAAGTCATTGACGATACGCGCTCGGTGGGGTCTGGCATTATCGTCCTGTAGTATGGCACCTTCCCCAATGGCCCGCAGAGCTGGGAGAACCCTAGGTTGTAGGACGTCATCCCTGTAGCCAATACCGTTTAAGTTGCCATGAATTTGGAGCAGGGGTGTTCTGAAGTTTAATGCGAAGCCACCCCACATCATGACAGATCCACCACCAAAGCGGTCATGCTCGCGCACCGTCGCATCAGCAGAACGCTCCCGTGGACGCCTCCAAACATTCACTCGACGGTTGTTGAAAGACAAGGAGACCCGTCTGTAAAGAGCACCCTTGACCAATGTTGCCTAGCCCACACCAAATGACGCCGAGCCCAGGCCAAACGCGCTGCACGGTGAGCTGGGGTGAGCAATGGCCGTACTGCTGGTCGTCTTGATCGCAGGTTTGCCTCGTGTAGACGGTTGCGAATTGTCTGGTCGCTGACGTTAACATTGCTGGCTGCATGAAGCTGTCTTCTGATGGTGTTTGCTATAGCGGACCTCATCCTCAGAGCTGACAGGGTGATGAAATGGTCTTGTCTTGCAGTGGTAACGCGGGGGCGTCCGGACCTTCTTGGTTCTTGGACGCTTCCAGTGTTGTTAAAGCGCTCCCGCAGCCTTTGAACAACGGAGTGGGACACTCCCAGCCGCCTGCCAACTTCTCTCACCCCCACCCCTTCCTGAAGCCATGCAATAGCTCTGCATCTATCCGCATCAGTCAATCGTCGCCTTGGGGGCATGGTTAGAAAAGCAGCAAAAGCGCTGCCATTTATACCCAGAAAAAAGCGCCGATTGTTGAACTGAACTCAGAAAATGCACGCCTTTCGCGTGCAAATCACTTTTTAATGTTGAAAATTTTGCTTTATTAGAAAGACAACAGTAAACTAGAGTCATTTCTTTGTAAAAATTGGATTTGTTTTTCAACTCAGTGCAGAAAGTTCAAAACTCACATGTGAATACTTGTCAGAATAAGATTGTCTTAAATTTTAATGTACAGGATAAGTTTTGAAATAAGCAATATAAGCGATAGTATTGATAGCAGCAAACAATAATTAAACTAAATGAAATATGGGAGTGGCCCTTCAATTATTTTGAGAAGTATAACGCAGCGGCGGGCAACCGACAGAGGCGTTTCTCCAATCGACGGCAAACTAGTAGCTCTGACCATCAAGTGTGCGGCGGGAGCGTCATTCTTCCGAGTGAGACCGAGCGCACAGCTACTCCTGCGGACGTGCAAGAGTGCATGACTGATGGCCAACTTCTCCTTGCCCACGGGAAATCCATCCCCGTCGTCGCCAGCGCAGCTGTGACCGTCGAGAACATGCTTGTTTCCAAGGCACGCGTCGGAAATCATGAAGTGACTGTCCTAAGAGACTCGGGCTGCAATGGGGTCATCGTCAGAGAAGACCTAATCGCTAAAGAACAGTTCACTGGCGATTCTAAATGGACACTCATGGCCGACAGCAAATGTGTGAAAGCGCCAGTTGCGAAGATTCAAATCAGCACCCCTTTCTACATAGGCGAAGTAGAAGCGGTTTGTCTGAAGAAGCCGCTGTATGATTTGATGATCGGGAACATCGACGGCGCGAGACGACCCGACGACCCCGATTTAGAATGGAGTCCTGCCTCAACCCAACGCATCGAAGTTGTGGAGGAGGATCCATTGCCATTTCCCGATGGAGACTTTGCAGATCTGCTACGGGACAATGTGGCTACTCCGACTCAGCCCTGCCGACCCGAGAGAATCGGTGCTGTCACTATCAGGGCCCAGGCCAAGAGAGACAAGACGTCTACGCCACTGAAGGTCGCCGACAGCTCCAAGGTGAAAGCTCCAAGCTCCAGCTTCGAGGTGAATGCAAAGATCCTGTACAGAATTTTCCAGCACCCGAGGGTCAATGGAGGGAAACCACAACGTCAAGTCTTGGTACCGTTACCCTTAAGACGCCAAGTGATGGAAGTAGCTCACGATTCCATCATGGGAGGTCACCTAGGCAACAAGAAGACGTCGGACAGAATTCAGGCGGTGTTTCATTGGCCAGGACTTCATGCGGACGTCAGCCGTTTCTGCCGATCATGTGACATTTTCCAGAAGACCATACCTCGAGGAAGGGTCCTTAAAGTGCCTATGCAGAGAATGCCTTTGATCGACAGAGCTATCAAGAGGGTGGGCTTAGACTTTATTCGGCGAAATAAAACCTCCGACACACCTGCTCAATGCCTATGTAAGCAGCACTCTTAGGTTCTCCCACATTTTGCTGGCTGTGGGCTATTTATAGCTTGCCTACACCCTCCCTTTCAGTGAAAGGAAAGGAAAGAAGAGCACCAGCGAAGCTATTTATAGCTAGCCTGGCTCAACTAACTTCAAAACTTAAAAGCTTTGGTTGTGTCAGTGTGCTGAGTGAAGAAGGTCACCGGTGGGTACTGACTTTAGTGGACTATGCGACTCGGTATCCAGAAGCAGTGCCTCTGAAGTAGATTGACACTGAAACTGTTGCAGAGGCGCTGGTGGACATGTTCAGTAGACTTGGAGTGCCTGAAGACATTCTGACAGACCTCGGGACGCAGTTCGTCTCTGACTGCATGAAGGAGGTCAACAGACTGCTGAGCATCCGGCATTTGACTACCGCACCCTACCATCCATTGTGCAACGGGCTCGTCGAAAGGATCAATGCTCACTAAAATCTAATTTTCAATCACAGAATGTTCAAAATTAAGTTTGCTTACAAACCCTTTCTACCTTGCTGATGGTTGTAATGTTCAAATCTTCATTTTCTTTGGATTTGTACAGTTATTTGCTCTTATGCTGCTTTTCTCCCAAGTTTGCCACCCTTCAATTTATAAATTATATTCTAACCTGAAACACAGCACATAGTGACCTAACTGTTATGTATTGCTGAAGATATTTGCTTTCAAATAAACCTCACTTCGGTAATTGCTAGAGAAGTCAACTCCCTTAATATTAACATCAGTGAGAGGGAAGATACTTTATATTATATGATTCTAGACAACTTTGGTATAGTATGAAAGTTACTTTGTCGAGCTTTTCTTTCCCAGAGCACGATCCGATCGTTTTTGTGCTGCCGGTTTGTACCTCGCTTCAAACTACCTTTTATGTCTCAAAACGAGTGTTTATCCCCATTTTTACATCGAAAATGGTTGTTAAGGTCCCTAATAAAATCACATCATACCATATCACAAGTGGTGTAAAAATCAAAATAGAAACTTCGTGAGTATGTCCTTTTTCACAATTCACGTCACCTGTGCTTTACGAAATTCGTGATTTTTACCCTTTGCATAGACCCTACCAATGGCTGCATAAACTGCTGACTTCACTGGCAAAAGAATTCCTTAATCACATTTACAACGAAATCCATTTGCTACAGAAAGATGCACAGGTCTGTATATATTTATTTTTTATTCATGTACAACTTACTGGTTTTCTTCCATATTTTAAAAAGAAATCAATTACATTAATCCTCTTTGATAGGTTTGTTTCATGGGTTGAATAAAGATATACTATTGGCGTGTATATATATATATATATATATATATATATATATATATATATATATATATATATATATATATATATATATATATATATATATATATATATATATATATATATATATATTGGTTGTTTTCCTTTTATGCTGCAAGATACCTTTTCCATTGTATGGGAGTGGCTGAGGACTAATGACAATCATGCCACGCGGGAGCAAAGTCTTCAACATTTCACCATTGGGTAAGTACTCTTTAACGATATTGTAACGAAAGGGGTTATATCAAGAAACTGCGTGTATGCGTGCGGGAATAATCTGCGTGTCCTCCCGTCTCACACTCTCTAACTCCAAGAATTCTTTTGTTGTCATACCCCCTTCTATTACTAGAAAAAAACAAACAAGAATCAACAAAGTTTACATAAGTACATACAACTCAGTCAATAATATGGAAAAACATATAAGTAGTTTTGTACTCACGTACTTTGTAGAAATATTCCGTGGAATATACCATTCACAAAACACACACATAAGTCTCAGTCAGATAATCCAAGAATCACCAGTCACAAAAAAAAAACACCAATAAGGACCCGGTCACCGTCGACAGAGAGAGAGAGTTACCAAGAGTCTCATGGAGACAGAATTCGCTGTGTCTTTCTTTTGTTTCTAATATCTGTCTCTGTCTATATACTATCTTCCTGTCCTCTCGATTTCTCCTTGTCCTCCTCTCTATTTATCCTGGGCTTTCTCAATAGTAAATATATGTTCAAAAATAATTGGTGACAGGCAAAGAGACCTGAGTACTTTTTGTGATCAACAAACACTGAGGAGGGCTGTTTCGATTATTTCTATGCCACATCATGCGCTAGCTGAGGAATTTGTTTTGATGCAATCTGGGAGGAGGTTTAAAATGCCACAGTGCAAGACCAATCGGTATTTAAAATCGTTTGTGCCTCATGCAATACAGTTGATGAACAAGAGTAAGAACAATTAATGCATTAAACTAAAAGTAAAAACAATTAGCCTGATAATAACTAATCTTAGCTGCTTTTTCCTTTAATGAATCTTCTACCTTGTTATTTTTATGCCTGTGTCTGTGGTGAGTGCTGCTGGTGATGTATGCCTGTGTTGGGTAAATGTCTATGAACTGGATGTATGTGTGTGCATGGGCAGTGTGTATGTGCGGATGGTGTCGGGAGGATGCCGTTGTGTTTTTGTGCAAGTTGTTTTGTGCAAGTTGTTATTGTTTGTAGACATCCTCATGTATATCAAAATGTGTTGTGATTTTTTTTTAAATATAAAATTAGAGAGCATTCATACCCCCATTGTAATTGCCAAATCTGGATAAATAAAGTTGTTTGAATTGAATTGAATTGAATTGAATTCCTCTCTCTATCGTCCTCTTCACCTTCGTCAATAAACCTCCCCAGCCGCCGCTGTGGCTGCTGCTGCTGTGGCCGCTGCCGCTGTTGCTACTGCTGCTGATGTGGTAGTGGTTGCTACTGCTGCTGATGTGGCAGTGGTTGCTACTGCTGCTGATGTGGCAGTGGTTGCTACTGCTCGTCTTTCTTCTCCGTCGTATACTTTGGCTTCTTCTCTGGCTCCCTCTTTATGCTTCCACCTTTCTTCCTCCTCGGCTTCTTCTTCCTCTTATCCTTTCGTGTTCCGTTCCTCCTTCCTATGCTTCCTCTCCTTCCCCCTTCTTCTTCTCCTTCTTCTTCTCCTTCGTGAGCTTTGTCTTCGTCTTGACTTTCTTCCTTTTCTTCTTCTTCCCCTTATCTTCTTCTTTCTTCTTGTTCTTGTTCTTGTTCTTCTTCCTTCTTCTTCTTCTTCTTCTTCTTCTTCTTCTTCTTCTTCTTCTTCTTCTGCCGTCTTCTTCTTCCTTCTTCTTCCTTCTTCTTCTTCCTTCTTCTTCTTCCTTCTTCTTTCTCTTCTCTTTACCTCGAGGCCCCTGAGCCGGAGACTTCTGAAAACACACAAGTTTCCCCACTAAATATCTTGATACATAGACTTCTCTGTATTACCACATATTTACCTTTCTCTTCTCTGCGACGGGACCAGACCAGCAACATAATTCAAATCTCATATGTGTCGAACACAGTTCACACATACGCAAAATTTGTAAAACTAATTATAACAACTAATTATTACATCTTGACGCTGATTACTTTCATTCACAAAAATAAATATAATGCTATACATTGCGAGTTTAGGTTTCAACCTCAAATCAAATAAAAATCCGATTTCAATTCGTTACTCAAAATATACAACGATCCACCATCTCCATCACCTCCCTAATCCATCCTTCATACTAATATCAAAATTATTTATTATTACTTTTATTCCACCGCAAGTAGAATATAATCATGGTTAAATATTATTATGTTTATAACAATATTTCAATGATAAACCATATATACCTGCAGAAGCAGCTGCCAGAAGTTACAACACAACCACTCCGTGGTACACACAAGAAGAGAATGCCTTCACGTTTGAATGTGATTGGTGAATCGTCACATGACTAACTCAGCCAATCAGAATTCAGTTATCAATAAAAAATATTACGATTATATCTTCTCACAGGAAGATTCTATAACACAAAAGTCATCGGGCCGAATTATTATAAAACCGGTCCGTGACAGATATATACATGTGAAAATCCATGGATGACACTTTCAAGCTCAAATTCACTCTTGCAAACATCACTAATCAATATTTTTTTAATCTTTCAACATGTATATGCTATTTAAAGAGAGATAGTCACACATACATTTACGAATTAGTTTTTTTGTTGTTTGAGTTTTGATTTTTGTTTTTTTTAATATTATAAAAATCAGTATCAATATTTAATTTTTACGTCTGTGTTATGTTTGATAGTTCGTATGAGACGCGCACGATAGATCCGATCGTTTTTGTTTTGCAAAGCATTCCATAACAGAGTGTTCGAAATCAACTTCAAATTCAAAATCAAATTCGAAATCAAATTGTAATATTACATTATCTAGGCATGAATTGATTTCATTAGTAGAAAGACATTTTCAAAAATCAGTAAACAAGCATAACATTTTATCATGTAGTAGAAATATTTCAAAAATCATATATAAAATGCGTTTGAATTCATGGAGCACAAAATACATTACTGATATTCATTGTATATGTCAGCAACCAATGTCTGTACAACATTTATTATTTGAATGTACAACATTATTACCATTATACAAGGCAAATAATGTCTCGATCAATGAAACCAAAAGTATGACAGATATTTTATATAATCATACACTTATTGAAAAAATTGCTTACATTATCTTACATACTGACATAAAAACATTTTTTGATTAAGTACATAAATATGTGTTTATGTTTATGCATGTGTGTTTGTGTCTATGTCTATGTATATATATGTTTGTGAAAGTCTAATATCATTTTATCAATGAAAAGACTTTAAATAAAAATCTGAATCTGAATCTGAGTGTATTTACCTTTGATTTGATATTTGCGTTGTTGTTAGAAGAAGCTTGGTATAATGTTGATAATTATAGTTGGTCAATATTATTGGAGAATTTTCTAGGATGCCTTGTTTACTATCGATCGAAGCGTCTAGATAGATCTACTGGTAGCTGAGAAAATTCTTGGACCCTAAAGACAGTTGTATGACGTAAGACAGTGATGACGAATTTAATCCTGATTGGTTATAATTGCGTTACGCTGGAATATTCTAACTTTCTCTGGAGTATAGAGAAACTATATATGTACCGCACTGTTTAAAAAAAAAAGAGAGTTGAAAGTTGAGAGTGTAGAGAGTGGAAAAAGCGATTGAGCGAGTGTATACAGTTGTTGATGTACGCTGAATAAAGTTGGAAAACTTTATACGACGACTCCTGCCTTGTTGCTGAGTGAACAGGTTGCGTGTATAAACGAATCTGAGTTACACTTATCAGGATTCAAGCATCGGGGCTGAATCAACTACTGAATAAAAGCAACAACGAGTGTAACAGTCTGTTCACTCTAGGTGATATTAGATAACAAAATAAAATAAAACTATACCAATCTACCAACTGGTGATTTTAAAATAGCAACAATGTTTACAATGTCTGGATAATATAAAAAAAATTATTGTCCGTATTTCTTGGTATTAAATTATATTATATTATAACAATCGATTACAAGCATGTTGTCACTAATGCTTAATTTAAAATTGGGGTTTTAATCAAGAAATGTGACGGGTATGAGGTTGAGTTTGAGGGGTAAAAAACCCCACAAACTAAGTCTATAATTACTTTTTTTGTTGACACTTTATTTTGCCTTTTTTAAAAATCGGGAAATACGTAAGTGGCGGTAAGCAGTAAGCTAACAACAACCACTTAACAACCAGTGGCAGACTGTATACACACTCCCAACCTAACAGCTTACATAGACAAATAATTTGTTTCGCCTTTCACCATCGAAACAGCACATCAAATGGTCAGCAAGTTCGCTAGCATTACAAATAAATAAATAAATAAATAAATAAATAAATAAATAAATAAATAAATAAATAAATAAATAAATAAAACGCTTCGCTTTCTGCAAGGAAACACACAACATCGCTGCCATGGACTTGACATTATTGTTGGTGGTGGTGTTTATTTAGCAAGTTATAATCCTATCCTATACCGTAACTCAAAGGTCGTTGGGGCACTAATGGCTTGTGTGATGGTCTGTCGCACTTCGTCGTTGGTGATGTGCTGGGTATAGGAAATGCCCAGAAGTCTTCTGTAGCACCTCATCACCATGCTTTGTATTTTTCTTTGAAGACCTGCTGTGAGAGTACATGTTTCACAAGCATACAGTATAGGAAGATGGAGATGACCAGGGAGCGCAGCAGCCTTACCTTAGAATGTAGACTGATGGTCTTGTCTTTCAAAATGGGCTTCAACCTTGTCAGGGCAGCAGTTGTTTGTGCGATACCGAAGAGGACTTCCTGTCGGGATCCATTGTCTGCTACAATGGCTCTTAAATATTTGAATCTATGCACTGAGTTAAGGGATTGGCCTTGGTCTTCTCTGCTCTTATTTCTATTCCAAAGGCCGCCTTCTAATTCTCTAGCTGTCTTCTCTCGATCCTCTTCTTTCACCTTCATCTACTTCTCTTCTCAACTGTTGTTTTCTTCGTCTGCTTTTCCTCTTCCTTATAGCTCCATTTCTTCTCAGCTGTATTCTCAAGATGTAGCTCCTCCTCAGCTACACACCAACTGCAGACACACGACCACCTCCTTCGACAGCTATAGTCAGTCTCTCTAATTCATTATAACTATTTCTGTCAAGAACCACCGCGCGAGTACAACACAAGTCACGTGACCACACAGACCCACTACGTACATACAGACACACAAACATAGAACATAGAACAGCACGAGCAACACCAAAATCCATTATCCATTTGTACTCTAAGCTTAAATATAATTGTCCATTACGCTTTAGTTATAAAACTAGTTAGCGTTTTTCATCCAGGATATAAAGACAACATATTCAGAGAATATAGAACTTCTTTCCGTGACAGTGGTGTCTAGCCTCTGTACCAGCTGTTCAAGTTCTTATTTCTGTCTTCTCCGGAAAGAGCCTGGTCTTTGACAATGGAGTTAGTAAGTACACACGAACTGGTGGGCGAAGTTACGTGATTTGGGTACGAGACTGTTTAAGTCATCGAGAGTTTTCCTCAGAGGAGACTACTCCGGTTTTTTTCCGTCCTTCAATGATGATGCTGGTTGCGGTCAATGTAAAGTTTCAACAACAAAATAATAAAATTCAAATTTCTTTCTCCGTCTTCTAATAGCGATCTCCCTGCCTTTGCACCACATTTTTGAGTTAGAGAGCTTGTTTGTGTGTGCATGTGTGTGTGTGTGGAGGGTGTGTGTGTGTGTGTGTGTGTGTAAATAATATACATAAATACATTATTTTTCTGTAGCCGTTTTGAACTGAAAATGTTTTTACTTTTATTTTTAATAGTAATGTCTTTTTACACGTAGGCTGAGAACACCTTTAGGAATTAAACGAGATCGAAGTACCAACAATACAAGTTGCATAGAGCCTAATCAATGTTTGACTGTTAGATGTCCTAATCTCGGCCCTGATGACGTACTTGTTCCAGGAAGCTCTAGATTGTCTTTTAAAATTAGTTTAAATTCTTCTACTGACCCTAACAGAACTTTAGCTAACAATCTCGGCAGAGCTATAGTTAAACAAATGGTTATTAAACTTGATGATCGAGAAATCCAAAGTATTGACGACATTGGTGTTTTGCTTTGTTGCACAGACCTGTAGTTGAGTAAACATGAAAGGGAAGATTTAATTGAGACTGATCGGGGATTGGGGAAAAAGCGCGTATATAGCATCCGTTATTATTATTATTAGTAGTAGTAGTATGCCTAGTAGTAGCAGTAGTAGTAGTAGCAGTAGTAGTAGTAGTAGTAGTAGTAGTAGTAGTAGTAGTAGTAGTAGTAGTAGTAGTAGTATATTTTAATATTTAAAATAAATATTTAATTAATGTATAAGTTTATGTTATTTATTTATTTATTTTGACATTCGTATCTTGCGAAAGACGTACATATAAAGTTTTCATTGATCATAATTGGATGCGTACATTTATCGATTTACTGTTCTAGTAATAACAATAATAAGGGTTGCTAAACGCACATTTTCCTAAATCAGAGCCAAAGGGCGGGGATCTGTAACCAACAAACACTCTCACATGTTACAGACACTCCTACATACCCAACAAACACACATTTATCACTCAAACATCTGGTGTACAGGAAAGTGGCTAGTTTAGACAGACTGCATCCAATTCCATTATTGAAGGGAGGGAGGAAGCCGGAGTATCCGGAGAAAACCATCAGTGACCTGAAAAGTCTCGTACCTAAAGTCACAAAAGTTCGTCCCCTGCGGGGTTCGAACTCTCGACCTTCAACATAGGAAACCAGATCACTATCTAATCAACTATGTTGACAGGCCGCCGTCTTGTTCGTGCGAAAACGTTTCTGATTTGTGGATTATATTTTCACGCGCAACGCTACCAGAGTTAAAGATTTATTGGGACATGGCTACGAAATAATTCCTCGCGTCGGTTTTACACCCTTCTTTCTATCCTATAGCCTAAGTGTGACGTAAGGATTTGTAAAAAATCTCGACGATAATACGACCCTGCTTTATTTTAAATTGTATCATCTTTATTGTCAAAACCCAATGTTACATTTGCAAGATACTAATAATGTATTTATTTATTTATTCATTTATTTATTTTCAGGTATTTGGTTGCTGATTTGCTTGATCTTGGTCTGGAGTCCTGGAAGTGAATCGTGTAGTAGGTCTGGAAGTGTATCGTGTAGTAAGTAAATATGTGTTTGTGTACACACACACACACACGCACACACACACACAGAATGTCAAATGAAGCAGTTTGCTATTATCTCGCGAATTGTTATTGTTCCAGGGTCAACGAGGAATGGCATATGGTGGTCTAGTCCCTACTTTTGTCCTCCAATCAACGATCCAGGGAGAACTTCAGCGGTCATCACATGGAGAACTCCAACCGCAACTGACAGAAATTGCTCTCGCCGTGTTCAGTGAGTTACCCTAGATCCGCAACAACACCAAGAATATACACAGAGAGAAAGAGCGAGGGAGAGAGAGGGAGGGGGGTGGGGATGGGAGAGAAGAGAGCGAAAGAGGGAGATAGTGAAAGAGAGAGCGATAGAGAGAGGGGGAGGGGAGAGAGAGAAAGACAGAGAAAATAATATTCTCTTTTATTTATTTATGTATTTATTTATTTATTTATTTATTTATTTAATTATTTATTTATTTATTTATTTATTTATTTATTCATTTATGTATTATTTATTTGTTTATTTGTTTGTTTACTATAGCGCTTTTCCAAGAGCTGCTGACAGCGGTGGCCAATATAGGGTCTAACTCAAGCTGCCCGAGGCGCCAAATTGCTGCCTTTGAGGGCATAGATGGCCGCTGCTGCTGCTAGCCATTTTGAGAGAATTTATTATAAATTTTAAAATTATTTGAAAACATTTATCAAAGTCATTCTTCCGATCTGCTCTAACAACTGGGGGCTTTTCAATTTGCGACTGGCTTCTTACTAATGTGAACTTTTCAATGGTGTATTTATGACTACCCATGTAGTACATGGAGTATGCACTCAGTGTAGTATAAGCATTCAAGGCCAAAACTCCTCTGATTCCAGTGTTCCCGATTACGCACAGTAGTGCGTCAATTACGCACAAAATATGAAAAATGACGCAGAAAAATTTGCATGTGTGCGTCCCGTGGACGTACACATTTTTTTCGAATCGCTGAAGTCAAAAATACGACCAACGAACTAATTCACGGCATAATCAGAATCAGAACCCAACTAAGACTGCCATTGCAGACGATTAAAGATTGTGTCGGGAGTTGTCGTCCTTCAAAATCGCATGCGCGCGCATTGTAAACTTATTCCAAGCAATCCATTCACTTAACAGAAGAAATCTTCGTGAATCCATTCTTTGATTCTATCATACACGATCATGTCACTTCTGACTTGGTTGACTGTGCCCAAAACTTGTTCATCCACAGCAACATCAAGTACAGATCCTGTCATTATCGAAAATACGGAACTCCAAAACATGGATAAACAAATAAATGATGAAACTCAAACTGAAGTAAAGCGTCCAAAGAAACGGAAACTCAACGACAGATGGTTGCAAGAGTTCCAATGGTGCCAGTTTGACGCAAGCGGGAGGGTATTTAATACATGTTTTAATTTTTTGGTTTTATATGATTATGATCACTAATGTGACGCTTTAACAGAGTAAAAGAAAAAAAAGTGAGGCTTGGACTTGTTTTTACATTTCTTTTTCCGATTTGGGGACTCCCAAAATTTGCACAAGGACCCTTAAAATTTTATACCTGGGAGTCCCAAGGACTCTCTTTTTTTGTGTCTGGGGGGAACACTGTCTGATGAGACCTTTGGAAACGCCTAAGCAGAACCAGGATTTTGGTAATACATTTGTAGGCCTACTACATTTGAGCTCTGTAAGCTCATGGAGAAGCACATGGAATTGAAAGCTAGCGTGTCGCACATTTTGTCTGTTTTTTGAGAGCGGTATTACTTTATAGAGAGAGAGATGAGAGAGAGAGAGAGAGAGAGAGAGAGAGAGAGAGAGAGAGAGAGAGAGAGAGAGAGAGAGAGAGAGAGAGAGAGAGATTTTAATGATTATAGGCTGCAAGTTTCCAGATCGTACCTGTGAATTTTCATCTATGCATGTACATATAAGTAAAAATGCATTTGAATTCCTTGCCATCTTGTGTTATTGTAATTGTTTTATTTATTGTGTGGGCGTGCGCTATGTTGCAGAGTAAATCAGTTAGAAGGCGAGTGGAGTGGTTCTACGTTTTATAGCGAAAACAGACAATATTATACCAAATACGAAGCAGTGATAGATGGAAAGTTCGTCGACGATAAAACGTTTTCCTTTAACTTCACGGGTAAGTCTCTCTCTTTCTCTCTCACTGTCTGTGTCTCTCTCTCTCCCTCTCTTTCTCTAATCTCTCTCTCTCTCTTTAAAGTAATTTCGCTCTTAAAAAACAGAAAAAATGTGCGACCCTCAAATTCAAGGGTAAGTCTCTCTCTCTCTCTCTCTCTCTCTCTCTCTCTCTCTCTCTCTCTCTCTCTCTCTCTCTCGCCCTCTCTCTCTCTCTCTCTCTTTCTTTAATCTCTCTCTTTAAAGTAATTTCGCTCTAAAAAAACTGAAAAAAATGTGCGACCCTTTCTCTCTCTCTCTCTCTCTCTCTCTCTCTCTCTCTCTCTCTCTCTCTCTCTCTCTCTCTCTCTCTCTCTCTCTCTCTCTCTCTCTCTCTCTCTCTCCCTTTCCGTAAATAACAGAAAAAGAATGTTATTTAGCTATTCAATGACGCATTCCTTTCTGTACTTATTTATTTTTAAGATCTTACTACTTATATTTCTTGTTAGCTATTCATCGGTACCAGCCAACTGTATATATACTCAATACATAAAATATAATTTACATAATTACCACAACAACCACAATACAGCACTAGCCACTTGTCTCTATAGAGAGGAGAGGTAGGTTTGCGGCTATGTCTAATATCACCTAAATGTGTGAAGAGACGTTAAATTAAAGATTGATTGATAGGTTTGCGGCCCTTTCCGTTATGGCCTATCTTAATTGGAACCTTCGTGGAGGTTCAAAAACTGTTCTTTCGAGGTTATTTGATTTCATTTGATTTATGTTATTTTATATTTAGTAATACGTTGCCCAAGGCGAGCAAACCTGGAACATGGGACGGAGGTTTGTACAAGTGAGGATGGGCCTGGGGACATCTATGGTGCAATCTGCCGATATACCTGTCTCGATGACTTTGAGCTCGTGGGAAGTACACAGTCACAATGTTCCTCCGATGGGTTGTGGTCAGCATCTCTACCCACCTGTCGTAGTGAGTATATGTCTGTGTTTTAGCTCATTAAGAAGCATAAGGAATTGAAAGTCACTATGTCTCACATTTGTCCACCTTTGAGAGCAGGATAATTATTTTTCTTGTTTAAATTAACTTGCCTCCCTTGGCTTGTTTTTATTCCTTGTTCCTTAATGGTTGCTGTACGGTGCTAGCCATTTGGAGAGAATTTATATTAAATTTTATATATATATATATATATATATATATATATATATATATATATATATATATATATATATATATATATATATATATATATATATATATATATATATATATATATATGAACTTTGGTATCTGGTAACCTTTTGTGTGTGTGTGTGTGTGTGTGTGTGTGTGTGTGTGTGTGTGTGCGCGCGTAAACAATGCACTCACGTGGTTCTAAGTAAGCAACTCTGCCATCATAAGCGACATAAAAAAAATAAATCACAGTAAATTTCTTTGAAAACAAAAAAAAAAACATTAAAAATAATATATTTACTCGGTTTTAAGTCGTAAGTTTTAAAACGTAATTAAAATTATCACATACTAACGTAATTAAAATCACGCCGGAAACTAGAAGGGCAAAGCCCATTTGACTCACATGCTCCTTATAAAACTAAGTGCCCTCCCCCCCAAAAAAAAAAAAAAACGAAATGAAACAGTGCCATTAAAATTCAAAGTAATACCGACTTTGATCTTTCTATGCCCTTGATCTTTAGATGACCTTGATCTCCTGCTCCAAATGCACTCATGTATTATCAAATAAACTACAGCAAAAGTTGTATTATGCCAAAAAGAAGTGACCTTGGGATGACCTTGGCCTTCAGTGACATTGACCTTGGGTTTGACTTTGACCTTCACATGACCTCTCATCCTGCATCCTTCTCTCCAACGTCCGTAAGCTGACCAACAAGTTCGACGAACTATTATATCTATTCCGTACTCAACGCAACTTCCGCGACTGTTCTATTGTATGCCTCACTGAAACCTGGCTTCAACCCTCCCGATGCTGCTTTTCAACCCCAAGGTTTCTCCATCTTCCGTGCCGACCGCATCCTCGTACAATCTGGAAAGATGGACGGAGGCGGCGTCTGCTTCATGATTAACGATCGTTGGTGCACCGACAACACTGTTCTCTCCACCTTCTGCTCCCCCCACCTCGAAACTATCTTCCCCAAGTGTCGCCCCTTCTATCTCCCCTGTGAATTCTCCTCCATTGTGCTAGTGGGAGTCTACATCCACCCCGCTGCAAACCCCACCATCGCCCTCAGTGAACTATCCAAACAAATCACTGCCATTGAGAACTCAGACCCGACGCCCATGTCATCGTCCTTGGTGATTTTAATCACAACTCCCTCAGTAAGCCCCTACCCCGCTACAAGCAGCATGCCAAATGCAAAACAATGTATGAGACAACCCTCGACCTGTGCTACAGTACCATCAGTAGCACGCCCCCCTCACGGGAACTCCGACCGCAACTTCATCCACCTCCTCCCCGCCTACCGCCAGAAACTCAAGTCTGCCAAACCCCAGCAACGTACCATCAAGCGCTGGGACCAGGAGTCCATTGAACAAATGCAGGGCTGCCTGGACTGCACGGACTGGGACGCGCTAACAGACCCCTGCGCCAACTTCGACGAGCGAGCTGATGTGATAACAGCGTACAACTATTGGAAAAGTGAAAAAATAATCCCTATAAAACGGCTCAAATCAGACAACCTGCGTTTAGATTTAGAGTTCAATAACTCATTTAACTTATAGGCATTCGGGTGATTCCTGAAGTATTGAGGTACTAAAGAAGGTCTGGTTAACAACCAACACAGAATGTGTACATCTAAACAGATAATGAAATTCATCAACTAGTTCATTCAGATCACACAGAGTACACATGCTCTCAGAATATTCAAATATCTAAGTGATTGAATTGGGAGTTTGTGACAGCTGAGCCTAAATTTCAAGAAGTTTCTTCTCGATAGATGTGACAAGTAAACTACATAATCTTCGAAACAGAATGTACTCTTAAAAATTCTATACGTAATACAAGCATTATGATCGAATACATCCTGATGCCAGGTTTGCAAGAACTGGTCTCTCAAGCGTTGCTTGACCATGGTCTTAAAACAATTCAAAGAGTATTTACAGCCGTATAACCAAATGAACGACAGACCAAAATCATTTAGCAGAGAACGAACAGTACATAACCAGGAGAGTTTATACTCAGAATTAAAAACATAAATAACAGCATAGTCGAAACATAAGCGTGCTGACATTCTAGCAGAATCATTGCAACAATCGATACACAATTTATACCAGAAATAGAGTAGCCTGCATTTAGCATCTAAGGAAACAGGAAAACAGCCAAATTCACCTAAAACCATGCAGGTCGGCGTACTAGTTTTAACATTAAGAATCAATTTCAAAAATTTTAGTTGTAATCTATCACATATTATCATTTTTTCATGGGCCCATACGTCGCAGTTATACAATAAAATCGGTTTTACACATTTATCAAAAAAATATAACTGAATATCAAGCGGCAAATCCAGTTTTCTACTTTTTTTAAAAGCGCAAACATAGATCTGAGATTTTTTGGAAATTTGTTATTATATTTAAAAAGGGTACCCATATATTTATATTCCCAAACAATTTCAAGAATTACATTTTTACACTTAAAACAGGCAACCTTCTAACTTTACCGTGGGAAAAAAAATCATCACTTTCGTTTTTGCAATATTTAAACACAATCCAATTTTCTTACAGTATAGATCTAAAATATCTAAGGCCTTCTGCATGTCTTCAGCAGATTCAGAATTCATCAGCTGGTTAAATATAAAGACATTTGAATGAGTCCAAAAGTATTTTCTAACAAAAGTATTTTCCAAAATAGAATCATTCTAAGGTCGTGACAGTTGAATCACAGTAGCAGCAGCAACAACAGTAGTAATTACATTACATGATTATTGCATTAGGTCCAGCAGACTCTTCCGAGCCAAATCAGGACCGGACAACCCCTGATCCGCTTAAAAGGTCTGCTGAAACAACCCTAGTGGTAAAACTGAAAGCTCTCCATCAGCCAGTCACTTTACAATAAAGACATCCCACGCAGGGGGCGCTGAGGCTGTACTCTAATTTATCGAACCCCCGTTTACAAAAACAAAATAGAATACAAACATCATTATAAATTATCAACAAACACATACATATAAAATGCCTACATTGCTAAATAATAACATCATAGGAAGCCCTAGTGACTACCTGGCAGAAAGCGTTCAACATTCCCAAGCTGATCCAACAGACCTCATACACAAATAAGGAGTCTTGTCCCGGAAGAGTTTTCAAGAAAAAAGGTAGGTGACTGGTCTAGCGAAGAAGAAGATATTATAGCAGTTTGATAGAACAGAGCAGGAATGAGAAAGAGCAAATGAGAAAGACAGCGACAGTGGGAATTTAAAGCACTAAATTTCCAGAAAGTGGGGATAATATTTATACTGAAACCCCCGGTACCCCAACGGGGGTATCAGTAGTAAAAATAGCAGTAGTAGTAGTAGTAGTAGTAGTAGTAGGCGTAGTAGTCGTAATAGTAGTCGTACGTAATACTAGTAGTAGTAGTAGTTGTAGTAGTAGTAGTAGTAGTAGTAGTGACAGCAGCAGCGGTAACAGCAGTAGTAATAATAGTAGTAAGCTTAGTAAGCCTAGTCGTAATATCGGCAAGCAGCAACATTTGAGAGGCGAAGAGAGTCAACTGTAACAATTACAAAGACATCTGTTACGTTTGAGACGCGCACGATATATCCGATCATTTTGTTTTGCAAAGCATGCAATAACAGTGAATTTACCTTTGATTTGATTTTGCGTTATGGCTAGAAGAAGCTTTGTATAATGTTGATAATTTTCGTCGGTCGACATTGTTGAGACTTTTCTGGAATTGTTTACTATCGACCGAAGCTTCGCGATAAATCTAGTGATGGCTAAGCGATTCTTCTATCCTAAATAAGGTTATATGACGAAAAAACAGTGCATAGTTCCGGTGACGAGGTTTATTTTGATTGGGTGTTATTGCGTCATGCTGGAATGTTCGAACTTTTTCTCGATTGCAGAGAGGCTATATAAGTAGCGTGTTGTAATTAACAAACAAACAACAGCTTGAGAGAGTGATTGAGAGGGATTTGTGATGATTTTTTATGATGATGTTTGAAGTGATTTTCGGAAAGCGATCTTGTATGCAGTTGTTGATGTTTGCTGAATAAAGTTGGAAACCTTTATACGACGACTCCTGTCTTGTTGCTGAGTGAACAGGCTGAGTGGATAAAGGAATCTGATTTACACTTATCAAGATTCAAGCATCGGGGCTGAATCAACTTTTGATAAATAACAATGTGTAATAAAATCAGTGTTATTTTTCATCTTTTTTTTCCTAGGCAGAAGCTGTGGGATACCGAACATCCCAGAAGGTGTTTTAGCCTGGGATTGCCCCAACCGCAACTATTTGCGAGGAGCCGAGTGCACCATGACAGGCTGCACGAAGAAGGGATTCGGACCAGTAAATCCCAACACCCGTATCGTGTGCCAGGACAACTTCAGTTGGGGCCCTACTTATGGAAGAGACCTTTGCAAAGGTAACAAACGCTTAGACAGCAACGGCGTTTTTTCTTATTTCCTACTTGCAGCTTTACTCGCGCATATATGGTGGATATGTGGCTGGATGCAGCATTTGTAAAATATACAGCTCACAGCGCCGTCACATACATACAACTCACAAAAATACTCAATTGTAAATATAGATTAAAATGATGTGGCAAGGGAGAATCTTCTTGAACGGGAATTTGCAGTCAAATATATGCGCAAAATCCACTGATAAACACCTCTAACAACAACGCAAAACAGACACACACTCTCTCTCTCTCTCTCTTTCTCTCTCTCTCTCACATTCATCCGCACACACACGCAGAGACACACACACACACACGCATACACACTTAATGCTTTCTATACTGCACACTGCATTACCTAAACTGAAAGGTTTCTATTATCCACCTGTGACTAATTTTAATAGTAACAAGGTGCAAGCGGCTATTTACATCAGAAATGATTTGGACTATGACAGTATATCATCGCCAGTTCCCAAGAATATAGCAGACGTATACTCATCTGCGGTGAAATTAAAGGTAAATAAGGATCTGTATATTACTTTCTTATCCATATATTATCCCAGAGGTACTGACAATATCGACAGTGACTGGATACGGTCTTTTGACGTCACAGAACATTGGATTATAATTTATGTGGTAATTTTAATACACATTCATCTTTGTGGGATACTAGTTGTCATAGTGTAGCTAATAACAGTTTCTGTGAAAGTGTAATAGACACTGAACTGATTTTGATTAATGATGGTAGGATCACTCGAATTCCAGATGCGTCTACTCATCGCCCTTCAGCCATAGATTTGACTTTTGTTACTCCGAATCTGGTTGTTGATTGTGTATGGGATGTAGACAATGATCCGCTAGGAAGTGATCACCTACCTATTACTATAACTTTTAATAATAATTATGTTGATAATGAAACTGAAAATGATATTATCCCGAAGTATATTTATAGCCGTGCTGATTGGGAAATGTATCAATATCTATTATTATCGTATGATACAGATTTTGTTAACAATGATAATATTAGTGATGTATATGTAAAATGTGTGCAGCAAATTCATTTAGCGGCAGAAAAGTCTATTCCTCAGAAAAGAACCTTTATTAAGAAAAAACATACAGGAAATATCTGGTGGAATGACATTTGTGAAACAGCAGTAAAAGAGAAAAAGATTGCATATAAAAACTGGTTAAAACATAGAACAGAAGAATATTTCAAAGAAATGAAAACAGCTAAAATTACATGTAATAAAAGAATTGCTTTAGAAAAAATAAAGTTCTGATCTGAATATTGTAAATCTGAAGTAAATAATTCTCAAGATGCTGCAAATTATGGAAGAAATTATCAGAAATGAGAAACGGATTTCAGCTTCCCCAATGTCCTCTAAAATTAGTTGATAATTATTTTCCGTCACCTAAAGAAAAAGCTGAAGAATTTGTGATAGTTTTTGCTAATGCTAGTAATTCAAATAATCTGCCTCCTAACGTTAAAAATGAAAGAGAACATCTAGAACAAACTGAAGAATAGGAAATACCCCCCTCAGATAATAATTTATATATAAACTCAGAAATTAAATGTGAGGAAGTTAAAAATGCAATTTTAAGAAAAAAGTCTGCTGTAGGATTAGATGGCATATCATATAACTTACTGATGCATCTTCCTGATAAGTGGATACACAATTTACATAATATTATTAATAAATGTTGGATTACGGGCACTATTCCTGATTGCTGGAAATCTTCTGTAGTAATTCCTATTCTAAAATCAGGCAAGCCCCGATCAGTTACTTCAAATTATAGACCAATAGCATTAACGTCCCATGTATGCAAAGTAATGGAAAAGATTACTTTAGAACGGATGTCTTACTATTGTATGAAACATAAAATTATTCCACTTCATCAGGCTGGATTTCAAAAAGGAAGATCGGCAGCAGATCATTTAGTAAAAATCACGACTCATATTAAAAAGCAATGTGCTAAAAGAAAGAGCGTGCTAGCAACATTTTTTGATATCACCAAAGCATACGACAGAGTTTGGCAAGCTCGATTATTATACAAACTGAAATCAATTGGTTTATCTACTGGCTACGCTGTATGCTCGCTGTATGCCTCGCTCAAATCGGGGTGGTGGACTCGCTATCATTTACAGAAAGTGAACAGTCTGTCCCGTCACCTTGGCTTCATTACAGACTTCGCTTTCACTCACTCGTCCTTTGAAGTTGTTCAACTTAGCCTGTCCGTTCCACAGCAGAACATTCACTTCATATGCATATATCGCACCTTTCCAAGCAAGAAAAATAAATTAACTGATGCAATTTTCCACCAAGAATTTCCAGTCCTGCTTGATTATTGCAACACACTGTCAGGAACATACATTGTTTTAGGAGACATTAACTTTCACTTTGACCAACCCCAGCAACCTTCCACCGCAAAAATTATTGAACTTTTAGATCAGTTTAGTCTTTCTCAGTCAGTCACAGAACCCACCCACAGCCGTGATCACATCATAGATTGGGATATGCATAGGCCTCAGGATAATATTATTAGATCAACTTCAGTCACCCAGGAATTAACATCTGACCATTTCTGTGTCATGTGCGAACTAAGCGTCGCAGCCCCCTCCTCCCCCCATGTTCAGGAAGGCTCGCAGCCTGCGTACCATGGATAGGGATGCTTTCAAGCAAGAGCTTACCGCTAAAGTGACGCCAGAACTGTGCCCCACTGTGGATCAGCTGAATAGTACACTTCAGGCGGTGCTTGATCGGCACGCTCCCGTGGCCCAGAAAAAGGTCAAGGCAACTCTCTCAGCACCCTTGTACGAGTCTATTACGGGCGAGCTCTCCGAGGCGAAGAAACACCGACGCAAAGCTGAGAAAAAGTGGCTCAAATCGGGTTTAGAAGTCAGCAAGCAGATTTTTACCGCTGCAAAGAAACGGGTCACTAAAATAGTCCAGACTGCCAAAACCCGGTACTTTAGCGACAGGATTAGCAGCAGCGAAACTTGTAAACAGTTGTTTGACATTTGCAATCAGCTAAGGGGTAAGAGCAATGCAACATCACTCCCATCCACACATCCAGCATGTCAGCTCCCAGATGCATTTTGTAATTATTTCACACAGAAAGGGGCTGACATAAGGACCGCTCTTGATAGCCATGAGATCCCACTCATTAACCCATTCTCACCTTCCCTCACCACCGCAAAGATGGAAGTTTTTCAACCAATAACAGAGCAAGAAGTCAAGAAAGTCATCTTAAGCTCAAAACCATCATCTTGCTCTCTCGACCCCATTCCTACCCCCATGTTGATAGAGAATCTTGACCCTCTACTCCCGACCATTACCCACATAATCAACGAGAGTCTGTCCTCTGGTGTTGTTCCGTCTGTGCTCAAAGCGGCTGTCATCAAACCCCTCCTTAAAAAGCCAAGTTTAGACAAAAATAATCTAAAGAACTATAGACCTGTTTCAAACCTCTCCTTCCTGTCCAAAGTCATAGAAAAAATTGTTCTCAAACAACTGTTTGCCTACCTATATGATAACGCTTTACTTTGCCCCAACCAGTCTGCCTACCGACCCTTCCACAGCACTGAGACAGCCCTCCTAAAGGTAACCAATGATCTGTTGCTTGCCTTAGATAATGGTAACGTCTCCGTTCTCACCTTATTAGACCTCTCAGCCGCCTTTGACACAGTTTTTCATCGCATTCTCTTTAACACTCTTCAACACTACTTTGGAATCTCTGGCTCGGTCCTGGCTTGGTTCCACTCATATCTTTCCGACAGATCACAAGCAGTCACTGTCGATGGCTGTTTCTCCAGCACAGCATACTTGGTGTGCGGCGTGCCTCAGGGTTCCGTTTTAGGGCCGGTGTTATTCACTCTGTACACCAAGCCACTGCTTCTCCTGCTTAGAAAGCATGCTGTTGAGAGTCAGTCATTTGCAGACGACACACAACTGTATAAATCCACCGCTCCCTCTCTCATTAATTCCACTGTTCAGACTTTGGAGAACTGCATCACAGACATCAAGTCATGTATGACACTCAACAAGCTTAAGCTTAATGACGATAAAACCGAAGCCCTCCTCATTCACAAGCACAACACCTCCTCCTCACTTTCGCCCCTCCCAACATCGCTTACAGTAGGGACAACAAACATTCAGTTCTCATCCTCAGCAAGAAATCTCGGCTACATTCTCTCCGATGACCTGTCCCTCAACAACCACATCTCAAACGTCTGTCGCTCTCCATACACGGCCATACGCCAAATCAGCTCCTTTCGCCACTAACGTACAGTCCCTGCCACCAAAACCCTAGTCTGCGCTCTCGTCCTTTCTCGTCTTGACTATTGCAACTCTCTCCTTGCTGGCTCCCCGAAACACATCATTGACAAACTACAAAAGGTTCAGAACTCAGCAGCTAGACTAGTATTCCGAGCTAAGAAACGCGATCACATCACACCTCTACTACATTCCCTTCACTGGCTTCCTGTGCAAGCACGCATAGAGTACAAACTCTCTGTTCTCTGTCACAACCTCTTCACAGATTCTTGTCCTTCCTACCTTGCTGATCTACTGTCTGTCTACTCCCCTTCACGCACTTTAAGATCTTCTGCTGACTCTCGCACACTCAAGGTTCCCGTCACCCGCACTAAGACATACGGCCAACGTGCATTCGCTTACTCCGCACCTAAGCAGTGGAATTCCCTTCCCTCCCATATCCGCAACATACAATCAACACAAGCATTCAAAAAGGCCCTCAAAACCCACTTCTTCAAACTGCATTATTCAGATTGATTTGTATCCCGCTGCCATTCTCTCATCTTTTGTCTATGTCTGATCCGTAAGCGTATAAACGGCTGTAAATATTTATACTGTTTTTCTTCCTGGGCCTAACCGGGCATATAAATAGCTGTGAATAGGTTTTTGCTATTCTATTTTCTGTCTTTTTTGTTATTTGTGTACATAGTTGTAAATAGTATATTTTTGTCTTTTTTGTAATTTATGTACATAGTTGTACATAGTCTGTACTTTTACTGTCCCGTCTTTTCGTGTATTGTAGCAAAAGTGATGTTTCATCGAGTGCATGTATTTATATGTAATGACTATGTAAAGCGTGGTGAGTCTGGTCATAGGCTGGAGTACCCGCTATATAAAAAATCCTATATTATTATCTGGCCGTATGTATAATTATATTGGCACGTTTTTAAAAGATAGAAATATAAAGGTAAAAGTAGGGAATTCATATTCGTCAAGCTATAAGACTACTATGGGATTTCCACAGGGATCTATAATTTCTCCGCTTTTATTTAATATATTAATTTATGATTTACCAGGAGTATTAAGCAATAAAGTGTCACTTGCTCAATATGCAGATGACTGAGCAATATGGATGAATGTAAATTTAAAAAGGAAAACATCTTTGTATGAAATAAAATATATAACTAAAGTATATCAACAAGAAATAAATAATATCAGTCATTATATGAATCAAAATGGTCTTGAGCTGTCTAAAGAAAAAACAAACTTGGTACTATTTAATAATGGTCAGGAACCAAGACAATTTCCAAAATAAAAATAAATAATGAACTCAAGTATGTGAAAGAGGTTAAAATTTTAGGCGTATATTTAACATGCAAACTAACATGGAAAAGACATATAGAATATTTAATACAAAAAGCTATCAAAAGTTATAATTTAATGAACATTATTAACAGACAAAAATGGGGACAAGATGTAAAAATACTGTTTCATTTAGCTTCTGCTTTATGAGATCCAAATTATCATACGGACAGATGATGCCCAATGTACGTGCAAAACAACTGTTACGGCAGCACATGCGGGAAAAATCAGTCTGGCAGACGATATTTTAATTTCTCGTTGTTTGTTGTGCTCGCGTTGAGGTAAAAATAGGAAATTGATAAAAACATTGTTGAGTAGAATCTGTTATTTTGCAAAGTTTGAAGTCAATGGATGCAGCCTTTTGAAAGATACAACAGTCTGCTACAGTGTTGGAAACGTTCATTAGAATGCGTCGTCTGTTAAGGTGGCCTTGACCTACAACGGCGAAGTATACCATAACTACCAACATTGTTGATATTGTCGATATTGTTACTCATACTGCTAAATTTGGGTTATTAATAGAAAAGGGAAAAAAACCCACGTATTATGTAAAGCAATGGTAAGTTATTGTCGTGGAGGTTGTATTTCCTTGAATGTTTTTACCAACATTTTGTTTTAATTGGGAGAGGGGAGACTGGAGAGGGGAATGGTAGGTTTAATAGACGATGATTCTAGACTGGCAAAACCCTATGGCGTCTGTTGGAAAGGCATCCACATGAAAAAATCCCTTTGAACTGAAGGTATTCTCGAAGAGATTGTGCAAAATAGGTACTGCTAAGATTTAAAAAAAAAAAACAGACTCGGGAACCTGTCTTTGAGCAGTTTGAAGTAGTTTAAAAATTTGCAGTTTAAAAATTGATGCAGCATTTTAAAAGGTACAACACACAAACACACATGATAGTCCATCACAAAGTTACGCAGTAATATATATACTTCGGGCGTGTTAGCTGAATGGGGAAAATAAGCAGTGATAGCTAAACAGAAAAGAGAGGGAGCGAATGACCGCTAAACATGCTAAATGCTAGGTTAAGCAATTCATTTTTTTTCATCAAAATTCCGTGTGAATAGTAATGCAAAAACTGCTGAGAATTCAAGTAAATTTATTTTACACACATTTTGTCTCACTTTTGTGGGCGTAGGGGAGGGGGGAGGGTATCAGAATATGTAGGCCTACTACTTTAGCCTGCAAATTAGTGTTACAGTGTATGTTCGTCAATATATAACAAACCCATTAGAGGCACACACACAAAAGTGGTAGTCGTGGTCGTGGTCATGGTGGAGGTGGAGGTGGTGGTCGTGGTCGTGGTGGTCGTCGTCGTCGTCATCGTAGTAGTAGTAGTAGTAGTAGTAGTAGTAGTAGTAGTAGTAGTAGTAGTAGTAGCAGTAGCAGTAGCAGTAGTATTCAAGAACTAAAGGGAACAACAATTTCAATTAGTTCCCCACCTCTCCACTTCAACTCGACCCTTTGTTAATTGTGTTTGTTTTTATCCGCCCTCTTCTAGACATTGAAAAGCCTACCTTTCCTGCCGGCTGTGTTAGTGACATCGTTCAGACATCAGGTCCTATGGGAACGGCTGTGTCGGTGTTTTGGCCAAGTCCTGTCACCATCGACAACAGCGGTGCGCAGCCTACGCTTCACTACAGTGTCAGCAACGGCACCAAGTTTCAACCTGGCGCTCACCTGGTGACCGTGACGGCCTTTGACAGCACCAACAACTTCCAGACGTGCACCTTCACTGTCACCGTGAAAGGTAATTACAACTGAGGCCTAACGACACGTATCATCGCGTGCGTCATCGTGTGTCATCTTTGAACGTCTTTATGTGACCTCATTTTGAAATTTGCCCTACAGTGTTGTCATGTTTAACCAATCAGTTGTATTGTGTTCTGTGTTGTGGCTTGGCAAAGAAGGATGAGTCCTATACTACTGGTTCGTAGGCTTAGATGGGGTAGTTAGTAGACTAGGGTAGGCAATGAACACAAGTTGAGTCTATAGAAGCTCTCTAATTTGTGTTGTTTTTTTTTCTTAAAGGAGAAGTAAAGTGTAATAATAATAATAATACAGTACATTTGTATCGCGCGGTACCTCGCAAACGGTAAGGAAAGCGAGCTCGCCGCGCTTGACAACACACGTGCAATCACACACACACACACACACACACACACGCACACGCACACAGAACACGTATACACTTATCAAATGGTTAAATAATTACAGTAAAACATGGCCATGCAAAACAACAGATAATATGAATACCAAGAATTGAGCCGGTGCCGCCACCATCCATGAACAGATGACGTGACTTGGTAAAAGATTACATATGGGGATGGAAGGGAGGGGGGGGTGAAAATTATTGAGTTTGCATGTTAAAAAGGAGGGTCTTTAATTGGCGCTTGAAGGAAGAAAGTGATGGAGCATGTCGGAGTTGCATCGGTAGTGAGTTCCAGGCAGTTGCAGCAGTGAAAGAGAAAGATCGTTCACCATAGGTCTTTGAGTGAACACGGGGGATAGAAAGCAGTCTTGTATCAGAAGAAGAGCGGAGTTGTCTTGCAGGAGAGTAGACAGAGAGAATGTCAGTAAAGTATGAGGGGGCAGAACCAGTGAAGAATTTGAAAACAATAGTTGAGAGCTTGTACAAGATGCGAGCTCGAACAGGGAGCCAGTGAAGAGATCGGAGTAGAGGGGTGGCATGGTCTCGTTTTTTAGCTTTAAGAACAAGGCGGGCGGCAGAGTTTTGGACTTTCTGAAGTTTTTCAAGAAGGTAGAGAGGGGAGCCAGAGAGGAGAGAGTTGCAGTAGTCAAGTTTAGATAGAAAAGTGTACCAATGCTCTATCCTAAACTTCAGCTAAACTTTCGTTTTAGCCCTTGATGAACGAAACACTCGTGCGTTTTCGACGAAAACAACCTCCGCAAATTAGAGAGTTATGATGGCATTTACCTCCTCTGGATAAGGACGAACAAAATTTCTGTAAGTATAGGCGCTGCCGCTTCAGAACCGCAAGGCACGAAGAGAAGTTCGTAAGGATTTCCCGACTGCATAACCGGAAACGAAAAGGATCACTACGATCCAAGTTTTGCTGTTCCAACTAAAGTTCTCTATATCCCTGTGTCTGCTTTAAAAAGGCTAACAGAAGCATTCACATGCATTTTATTAAACAAAGAAAGCTAATACATCAGACAAGATTTTACTGCTATAGTGGACGATCTGTGATCGTGCGTCTTTCACACTGTCACAATAAATCCACTGGAAAATAGTTCGGAGCCCGTCAAAATTTTCGCCGGAAACGATCATTTGCAAAATGAGAAGTTTGCTTTTAGATACAAAGCATCCGATTAACCGGTTTCCGTCTTTTGAGAGCGTGTCTGAGACTATTCTGATGTACGTCCCCTTTGTCCTTTTGGCACAGACAGGTTGAGCTGATATATTGGTCCGATCTTCTTCTAAGGGTTAAAAACATGGCGGCTAAACGAAAACTAATTTAGCTTACTCTGATAGAGAACTTGAAATGATATCACATGTGAGAGTGCATCCACACAAGAAAGAAAAAAAAGCTGAAATAACCAAGGAATTTGACATTCCATTATCAACGCTAAGCACCTTTACTCAGAATACAGTTTATTCAGCCAATTGACAACAGTTACACTGCCTATTGAAAATTGCCCCGATGTTGATAAACAGTCACCCAACCACTGACCCCCCACCCTCACACACACACACACACACACATACTTGCGGAGACACCGGTATTTGGACTTTCCTCTATCGCCACATACGTGGACAATGGGTCGTGCTACGACCCCGTTTTTAAGTACTTTAAAGTGTTCTAACCCTAACCCTAACCCTAACACTAGCCCTAACCCTAGCCCTAACCCTAACCCTTACCCTAACCCTAACCCTCACGGATCATTAAATGGACGTCCCAACAAGGAGGTCTGTCCAAAGAACGTATGCAAACTTGCACTAATTTGTCCCAATAACGCCGTGTAAACATCCTCACACACACACATACACACACACACGTACACAAACGCACGCGCAAACTTGTTTTCACGGCGTTATTATGGCTTTCCTGAAACGCCACATATGTTGTGTTGATAATGGGTCATATTTCGTCCCCTTGTTAAAGTACTTTTAAGTGTTCCAACGTTAATCTTAACTCTAACCCTAACCCTTACCCTAAAACAGCCTTAACCCTAACGGACCATTGGTTTGACGTCAAAACAACGAGGGCTGTCAAAACAAGTTATGTAGATGTTCACTGTTGTCCAAATAACGCCGTGTAAACAAGTCTACAGACATACACACACACACCATACACACACACACACACACGCACCCACACCACAGGCAACTGGCCTCAGATGCTGCAGGTTGTGGTTCATGACGGGAGATCAATCTGTCGATACTGATTGCCCAATGCCCATGTTGCATGCATAGATTGAACATTCTTTTCTTTTTTTTTTTAAAATTAACATTTTCTAATCATTTTAAATCTTAAAATGGTTTCGAAATATTTGATAGATTGTTTTTATACCCTGTCTGTGGGCTGTGTTGCTAAAGACATTAAAAATCAAAGTTGCCAAAATCTCTCTCTCTCTGTCTCTCTCTCTCTGTCTCTCTCTCTCTGTCTCTCTCTCTGTCTCTCTGTCTCCCTCTCTCCTTCTCTCTCTCTCTATGTCTCTCTCTCTCCTTCTCTCTCTCTATGTCTCTCTCTCTCTATGTCTCTCTCTCTCCTTCTCTCTCTCTCTATGTCTCTCTCTCTCCTTATCTCTCTCTCTATGTCTCTCTCTCCCCCTCCCTCCCTCTACCCATCCTTCTCATCCTTCATCTGACAAAAGTCTTCTAAAATCAACCTCTTTTGCAAACATACAGTTTGGCATGTTCTCGGCTGAGAATCTTGCATCAAAGACCCATTTTAGAGATACGACGGATAATCCTATCCTATCCTATCCAGTAACTCGAATGTCGTTGGGGCATCGCTGATAATCGTTTAACCAGCGTACTCCATCTTTGTCTGTCCTCAGCAACCCTCATGGCTTCGCTCGTGTTAAGCCAGTCCATTCTCGAATGTTGTCCTCCCATCTCTTTTTTCTGTCTCCCTCTTCTTCTGCCTCCTTGCACCGTGCCTTGCAGGGTGGTCTTTGCAAGGTCTGGTGACGTGGCCATACCATTTGAATTTCCGTTTCTTCACCACTGTGAACATGTCCTCATGTTGTCCAATGGCTTGTGTGATGGTCTGTCGGACTTCGTCATTGGTGATGTGCTGAGTATAGAAAATGCCCAGAAGTCTTCTGTAGCACCTCATCGCCATGTTTTGTATTCTTCGTTGTAGACCTGCTGTGAGAGTCCATGTTTCGCAAGCGTATAGGAAGATGGGGATGACAAGGGAGTGCAGCAGATTTATCTTGGAATGTAGACCAATAGTCCTGTTTTTCAAAATGGGCTTCTACCTTGTCAGGGCAGCAGTTGTTTGTACGATCCTGGAGAGGACTTCATTTCGGGACCCATTGTCTGATACAATGGCTCCTAAATATTTGAAGCTATGCACTGTGTTGAGGGCTTGGCCTTGGGCATTGATGTCCATGTTGATGCCATTGGTGTTGCTGGTCATCATTTTGGTCTCCTCTGCACTTTACATAGGCTCTGGAGGTGGTGCCAAGCCTCTGTCCCAGCTGTTTAACTTCTTGTTCCACTCCAGCCAATCCGTCAATGTCATCCACAAAACGGAGGTTGGAGATTGCTCTATACACAATGCTGACTGTGCCTTCGTGATCTGCAAGGGCTTCTAACATGATCCGCTCTAGGAAGATGTTGAAGAGTGTTGGAGAGAGTAGGCATCCTTGACGCACACCGGTTGTTGTTCTGAACAAGTTTCCGATGGCGCTATTGTGGAGGACTGAAGTGGTAGTCTTGTCAAACAGACTTTTGATAATGTTACGTTGAAACGCGCACGATAGTTCGTGTGTGACGCGCGCGATAGATCTGTTCGTTTTGTTTTGCTAAGCATGCAGTAATAGAGTGTATTCATCTTTGATTTGATTTTGCGTTGTTAGAAGAAGCTTTGTATAACGTTGATAATTTTAATTGCTCGATATTATTTGAGAATTTTCTCGAGTCAGTTGTTTACTATCGATCGAAGGGTATGGATAGTTCTACTGGTAACCATGGAAGCTTCCATTCCAAATAGGGTTGTATGACGTGAGACAGTGATGATGAAATTAATTCTGATTGGTTGAGGTGTGTCACGTTGGGGTTTTCTCGCTCTTTCTGGAGTTTAGAGAGACTATATAGTTGACAGTAGAGAGAGCTGTTGTATTAGAGTTGAGAAAGTTGTAAAAAGTGGAAAGTTGATAGTTGAGAATTGTAAAGTGAAAAGCGATTGAGCGATTGAATGCAGTTGTTGATGTGTGCTGAATAAAAGTGGAAAACTTCATACGACGACTCCTGACTTGTTGATGATTGAACGGGTTGCGTGGATAAACGAATCTGAGTTACACCTATCAGGAATTCAAGCATCGGGGCTGAATCAACTACTGATAGAGAAAAAAACAACATCGAGTGTAACAGATAACTTCAATAATTTTGGGGCTGATGTTGTATGGCTCTCATGGTTGCCTACAGAGCTGCGTGCCAGACTCGGTCAAACGCTTTCTTGACGTCTACAAACACATGTTATAGATGTTGTTGGTGCTGTTGGTATTTCTTGCAGATTATTCTGAGGTTAAAAATCTGTTCAGTGGTACTTCGCCCTGCCCTGAATCATGCTTGTTCTTCAGCTATGATTTGCTCAGCTTGGGGTTTCAACCTGTTGTCAGTTGAGTATTATTTTCAGGAGGACCTTGCTGGGATGGCTGATGAGGCTGATGGTGCGATAATTTTCGCACTCCTGAAGGTTCCCTTTTTCAAGAAGAGTGATCACAAGCGGCTGTGTCTATGGTGTAGGCCACTCCCCACTCCGCCAGATCTTGTTACAGATAATAATTAGCGAGCTTTAGATTGACCAACGAAACTTGGTTCGTAGCGATCACTTTCGTTTCCGATGATGCTGTCGGGAAACCCTTGCGAACTGTTCTTCGTGCCGAGGCGGCAGCGCCTTTAGCAGCAGACGAAATTCAGCTGAAGTTTAGGATCAAGGGCACTGGGATTTTTTTTAACACAAATTCTATGGCCTCAACTTCTGTTTGCTACGCTAGCCTAGTAACTTGTCCGTTTAGTTCTACAAACCTAGAACTGGCGCTCATCCAAGGGCTAAAACATTAAAACATGGACAGTGTTCGTGCACATCCATACGAATACACCAGTAAAGTGATTTTACATCATTACCATGCTCGTAAGAGTCACTTGAAACCTAGAAATATTGCAAAACGTATGTTGAAAATATTTATCGGAACCACAACTCCTCCGCCATTTTATAGATGAGAGCAAAAGCAGGCGAAAACAGCACCCTTTTTGAAGAGCAAACTACACCAATGTTAGTGCATCAAATCAACAACAAAGGGTGTGAGAATACAGTTATAACATTTGTTCAAGCTTACGTTTACAGCAATTGACCCGATCTATGTACAAAATACCAGAAACATACCTACGAATCACGATTCGTCAAAATGATGAAAATTCCGCTTTTTCGCGATACGAAGTTTGTAGCGTAGGCAAATGAGGAGGTCGTGACCTTCGTAAAGCGCAAAAGTGATGACGTAGAAAGGGAGTTTCCCCACGAAAAAGTATTACGAACTAAGTTTCGTTGCTTTCTAAAGTTCACTAATAGTGAGTGCGTCAATCATCGCTTCTGCTCCTGTTTTAAGCAATTCCTCGGGTACGGTGTCCATTCCCGCTGACTTCCTCTTCTTCAGCGATTGCACTGCTGCCTCAACTTCTTGTCGGAGAATTGGGAGGATTTCTTCTTCTTCTCTTTGATGGGTCTCCGTTTGGTTTGTGGTTGTAAAGGTCAGATCAGTACTCTGTCCATCTATCCAAGACTTCTTGGCATATGGCATATGCCAGACTTGCTTTGGATCGTGGAGACCTTGGGCGGTTTAACACTTGTCAGCCGCTTCACAGTCTGGTAGGTCTTCTTGCTGATGTTCTTGTTCAGACTGTTCTATATTTCCTGGCATTGCTCTTCTATCCAGTTCTCATTTGCTGTGCGCATTCCTTTTCGGATGTCATTGTTGATTTTTCGGTAACATCACCATTATGCCTCAACCTCAGACTATGACTATAGCGAAGTCGAGGATTTCTTTGAACATCTACTGTCCAAATGCCGAAGAAAGACATAATCGTAGAGCAAGGCGACTGGAACGCCAAGGTTGGCAAAGATTCGCACCACAACGAGGGAGACACATATGGACCCAACTGCAACAACGAGACAAATGAGATGGGTCTGAGTCTCTTGGAGTTTGCCAGATACAACAATCTGATATGGGCAAACACCCTTGGTCTCCATAAAAAATCCAGAAGATGAACATGGCACAGTCCCAGCGAGGAGCATCACAAACAAATTGACTACATCATGGTCAAGAAACTCTTCAGATTAGACATCAACATTGGCAGGACACGCACTTTTCCAGGAGGAGACATCGGAAGTGACCACGATCTAGTGATTATGTTCTTTCGGCTCCACTTGAAGAGAGTAAACACAGCAGACAGCATCAATACCACCAACTTCAAGTCTGCAGTGACAGATGCCGCCATTGAGACCCTTGGCAAGCACCCCTCAAAGAAGAAACCGTGGATCACACCTGACCTTTTGGACCTGTGTAATAAAAGAAGAGAGGTGAGAAAGAAAAAGAACACTTCACGGGGAGGTGATGCCTACTACAAAGGATAAAACGAATACAAAAACACAATTCGAGCACTAACCGTCGACGGTGCAACCGAACTTCGGGTATAACAAATGGAAAAGTTTTTCCCCTGAACTTTGTTGCAAGCTTGTCCGATTTTATTATTATTATTATTATTATTATTATTATTATTATTATTTTTTTTTTTAATTGTGGTCCTGATTCGGTTCTTTGCAAATCGCTGGACCCTATAAACAATGACTAACTCATTATTATTATTATTATTATTATTATTATTTTTTTTTTTTTTTTTTTTTTTTTTATTATCATTATTATTATTATTATTATTATTATTATTATTATTATTATTATTATTATTATTATTATTATTATTATTTTTATTGTTATTATCATTATTATTATTATTATTATTATTATTATTATTATTATTATTATTATTATTATTATTATTATTATTATTATTATTATTATTAATGTTATGATTTGGCAGTGGCTTCCTGTCCTGATCTGCCGGCCATCAAATACGGCTTCAAAGACTGCTCTCATGGTCCTCTTGTAGACTCCGTGTGTTCTCTACATTGCCAAAATGGCTACGAGCTGGACGGTGCTGCCACCATCAAATGTCAAGATTCCGGACATTGGGATAACTTTCCACCCGTCTGCAGGAGTAAGTTTGCTTTAAGCAGCTCTTTGAACTTATATTTACAATTATAAACCCTCAAATGAACCAAAAGGTGTTTTATTTCCTAGTACAGTAATGTATTTTAATTGTACGTCTGTTTTCCCTAATCTGTCTCGTTCCACTTTCGCTCAGAAACGGCTTGTCCAACGAAACCACTTGTCGCGAACGGCACCTTGACATGTGACAATGACCCCCCTGAGTTCATGGACACTTGTAACATTGCCTGTGACGCCGAATTTACCCTAGAAGGCTTCGCTGATATCACGTGTCAACCGGATGGCTCCTTCACTCAAGCTGGACGCTGCGTTGGTAAGTCAGTACGAGAGAGCCAGCTTGCTGGGCAGATCTGTGTGTGTGTGGGTGGGTGTGTGGGTGGGTGTGTGGGTGGGTGTATGTGTGTGTGATTTGAGTGTGTGTGTGTGTGTGTGATCGGTGTGTGTGTGTGTGTGTTCGCCTCTCTCTCACCGGCACTCCGACCATGCTGTTCGGCATGGAGAGATTAAAACGCTTGGTAATGCGGTCCTTTATCAGTAACATATTCTATCTTAGCTAATTACAATCATAGTCGTCGCAGCAGCTTTTAAACGTATTATGTTGACTTTCATCCTCATCCTCAGATCGTGAACCACCAACCTTCAAGACGCCTTGTCAGAACGTTGAGGAGTGGGCTGCCAGGCTTGGGGAAGACACCATCGTGACGTGGAACGAACCGGAAGCGGAAGACAGCAGTGGAAGTGACGTCGTTGTTGCCAGTAACCCTCGACCTGGCTCAGTCTTCCAAACTGGCGTCACTTCCGTCACCGCTGTCGCCAAGGATGCAGCCGGGAATGAACAAACCTGCATCTTCGACGTCACTGTTCTAGGTAGCTTGTAGCTATAGTTAGATAATTAGCACCCCCCCCCCACCCACCCCCACACACACACTCCCTAACCCCTCCACCCCCACCCACCCTCCACACCAACCAAAAAAAAAAGTCTGCGGTATCCCCGACGGACCCAAATTTTTGGGCCCGACCCCAAACTTCCTTTGGGATCGTCTAGTAAAAAAAAAAAAATAATAGCTAAAATAATCAAATAACAAGGTTGAAAATGTTTATAAAAAAAAAAATTAAAAAAAAGGGAAAGAGTGCCTGCCTACCAACCCTATTTTTTTTCTCCTATGTTGCCGTAAAAAGACTTTTTTTTGGGTGGGAGGAGATGGGGGGGGGGAGAGTGAGGGAGGAGGGGGGGGGCTTTAACACAATGTACCGCAAGATTAAAAAAAAAATAAAAAAAATAATAGGGTAGTAAGCCTTATGCTATGCTTTAACATTGATGCATTACGTTTCTACAAAACATGGCGTGCTAGGCTGCTTGAGTGCTATAGAATAAGTGCAGATTCAGATTCAGCCCCAATGCTTGAATCTTTTTAACTGTACAGTTGGTTCACTACAAGCAAGCCATAGTCGTCGTAGTATACTTTCTCCAAATTTGTTCAAGAGAAAAAAAAAAGGGGGGGGGAAGGGGAGAGAAAGAAAGAAAAAAAAAGGCACACACTTTTAACATCAGCTAGTGTTTTTAAATTAAACTGAATTCTCGAAACAGGCGATGAACCTTAGCACATGGCAAATCACTTCGATCACTCAAAAATGACGCAATCAATGGTCAGTCAGAACAAAGATCCTCACAGGAAAAAAATTAAATAACGGAAAAAAAAAGAAAAGAAAAGCATCATGTGAGGTCGTAGAATTCTGTAGAAACTTGGAGACAGTCTGTACAGGTCTAGATTGTTCGTTCGATAATACACTAACAACTCTGGACAGATTTTGACATTTCCACAACAATAGCCATATACACCGAAGAGAACAATACATATTCTGCAAAGCCCTTTCAGCATCAACATAGAAACAAGTTACAAGTAAATAAAAGTATGAGAAGCACAAGATAATTTCGAACATTGTGTGCACAAAGCGTTTTGTTTGTTTGTATGTAGATTATAGTCACACGACACTTTCGCATATAGGTGACTACTGGACCGATTTATACTGACACCAGCGGGCCAGTTGTTGGTAAAGGGGAAAATAATATGATCACACGTTTACCAATCCGGGATTCGAACCAGCGACCTTTCGGTTACTAGCAAGACGCTCTTACCAACTGAGCTACCCGGTCCCTGCACAAAGCGTGCTACCAGGATCGCTATTTATATGACGGCCCACTAGCGCCAAAACCGAGAGTTACCATTATCACGAGATAATTGAAATTAACACGTGTTCGGTGTAATTTACAGAGATACCCGTAATCCACAGTGTTAATTCAAAATTATCAGTATTTGCCACGCCTTCTCAGCGCCTAAACCTGATAATTACAAATATCATGAGATAATTGCAATTATCATGGGGTAATGGCAATTATCAAGCAATAATTACAATTATCATTGAACAATTATAAATATCTTCACATAATCATGTTTATTTTTCAGTTTTGGCCCTTGCAGTCCGCCTGGAAATGCGCCAAAACCGAAAATTGTAATTATCACATAATAATAACAAATTTCACTTCATAACTACAATTTTTACCTGATCATGCTTAATTCTGACCAAGGCGGCTTATTAGCGCCAAAACGTGCATGTACAGGTATCAGTGATAATAGTAATTAACACCTGTTCTGTGTAATTCACATTATGCCGGCCTACTAGCGCCCAAACCTGATAATTAAAATATGTGATAATTACAAATATCAACTACATATTTACAATTAACAGGTACACATTGTAATTATCAAGCGAAAATTACAATTTTCGGTTTTCGCCCTTTCCAGACGGATTACTAGAGCCAGAACTGAAAATTAAACAAGATCACGCTGATATTTGTAATTTTCAATAATAATTGTAATTATCCATTGATAATTGTAATTTTCCCATGATATTTGTAATTATCTCATGATATTTGGAATTATCTCATGATATTTGGAATTATTAGGTTTAGGCGCTGAGAAGGCGTGGCAAATACTGATAATTTTTAATAAACACTGTGGATTACCGGTATCTCTGTAAATTACACATAACACATGTTAATTTTAATTATCTCGTGATAATGGTAACTCTTGGTTTTGGCACTAGTAGGTCGTCATATAAAAGCGATCCTACTAGCACGCTTTGTGCTCAAAACAAAAAGTTCAAAATTATCTTGTGCTTCTCATTCGAACATTGAGCTGCAATCGATTACAATTTCCTTATTAGATAACAAACAATGCTTGGCTTGAAAATGAACACAAATATTTTGCTGGAGGGAAAAGTTTCTTGTTCCTCTTATTCCGGTTCTTGATGTTCTTCTTCTTCCTAATGTGTACGTCGGGCAACAGTCCACATTTGAAAAGTACCTTTTTTAGCGCAAGTTTCGAACCCTACTTACTGAAAAAAATAAAACATTACCACCACACACTCTCTGTCATCCTTCTACTGCCTAAGCGTCAACACATGTATACACCCATCCCCTCTATCAGGGATAGAGAAGATAGGTTGGTGTTACACTCGTTGTTGGTTTGTATCAGTAGTTGATTCAGCCCCAATGCTTGAATCCTGATAAATGTAACCTAGATTCGTTTTTGCACGCAACATGTTCACTCAGCAACAAGGCAGGAGTCGTCGTATTAAGCTTTCCAACTTTATTCAGCATACATCAACAACTGCATACAATCGCATTTTCCACTTTCTCCATTCTTCTTTTCAGACACAGTGCATCAATTATATAGTTTTTCTATACTCCAGATAACGTTAGAACATTCCAGTGCGACGCATTACAACCAATCAAAAAAAACTTCGTTATCACTGTTTTACGTCATACAACTTTCTTCAACATAATAAAATCGATCAACGAAAATGATCGACATTTATACCAAGCTTCTTCTAACAACAACGCAAAATCAAATCAAAGGTAAATACTCTGTTTTTGAATGCTTTGCAAAACAAAACGATCGGATCTATCGTGCGCGTCTCATATGTACTATCGTGCGCGTCGCAAACGTAAAAGTTGGCAGGGGGAGAGGTAGGTGGGAGGAGAGATTCTCTTATTTAAAAAAAATCGAGTTGTTCTACTTATTGCATTTCCAGACAGTCGGGAATGAGAACAAGCCAAATGTCTGTCGGTCCGTTGGAAGCCATATCTCAGGAACCACTGAACCGATTTTGCACAAACTTCATAAGAACATTACCTAGATTAGTGACTCACCTGCCATGCCATCACGTTTGCTCCACAGCAAAGGTCAAGGTCAATTTGCTGCTAAACACGTTTTGCTCAATTGCTCAAAACCGTGACTCACGTGTTTCTTCTTGGTGCGGAAGAACCATCTTGGTGTCATGGCTGTGATAAGTTATTTTCAGTTGCTCCGATTTGACTGAAGACAGAGATCAAAGTTTTAATACATCAGATTTAAACAAGAGTTTTAGACAAGTTGGGTGTGGAAGGATGTTTGAATATTTAAGAAAGACAGGTTTGTTTGTTTGTTTGTTTGTTTTAATAAAGATTTGATTAATTTATAATATTCTAAAGATTAAACATCTATCTGGTCCTGGTTTGTCTCAAAAGAGTCCACTGAACCTAAAACAACAAATCCATGTAATGTTAAAACAAAAATGGCTTAATGGATTTTTATAATTTTTTGCTTGCAGGTAGTTCATTTCATGGACTATCTTTCCACGCTTTCCCTGAGTTTCGTTAGCGCAAAGCCGATGTGACGACACGAGTTTTCGGCGCACGCTAGAAATAGTTAGGCCGGAGTTATATATCGTGCAGAGTTGCACATCTCTAGCGCTACAGTGTACAAAGTTTATATTAGCCCGTCTTTTCTGTGTATGTAAGCTAAGTATGCATGATTTTCACGTGGTTAATGCATAGCGGATAATGCATAGTTAGGGGAATTGGGTATTGAACTAAACTCGGAGGCCTTGTAATGTGAACTCTAAAAGATTTAGCCTAGCAGAGTCAAGTTGGAAGCTATTGCAAGCTGACGTTTTTTGGACGAAAAGTGACTTTGAGACTGTGTTATCTTAGGATAAAGTAGAGTCGGTTTTTGTAAGGGTAGTGTATCATGTGATTCTAACCACCCAAGGTCTTGTGCCCTTGTCACTGGTCCTGATTTGGCTCGGAAGAGTCCGCTGGACCTAAAGCAATAATCTTGTATTGTATTGTATTGTGCCCTTGTCAGGACAAGAATGACCAGAAACTGTAACGGAAAGATTATTACTGCCACTTATTCAGGATAATAAGTGTAGAGTATCTTCTTAAGGGTGTGTGTCCTTCGATTAGGAACCTACCAAGGCTCAGTGACCTTGAAACTTGAAACTTGAAACTTGAAACTTTTTTTAATTAGGGATAAAGATTTTAGACTAATGATACAGTCTAATCTTGTAAGTACTGAGATGCTCCCGGTGCAAAGCATAGCAATGGCACGTTAACTAACTTTATACTCTCAAACGGAGAACCACTGTGGTGTACTGTTTTGTGTTGTGATGTGGTGTATGTGTATCCGTGTTTCACAGGCTGAGAACTTAAAGGTGAGTGTGAACCCAGTAATTTTAGTCTTTAGTGGCTATGCACTCCGAGCTTGCGTACGTGAATGAATGATGTTGAATGGGGGAAAGGGATACATTTTGCTAAGTAGTACTTTTTATATGATTCTATATGATTTTCTTGTTTAAAGATGTAAATGAGTAATGCTGTTGATGTTGTTGCCAAAATGGGGTCAAAGGGTAATGATGAAATATGTATGTTAAAATGAGAGAGAGAGAGGGGTGATGAATATGAGGGAAGGATGACATTGTATTATAGCATGCCAGAGAGGGATAATTATGAATGAGGGGAGATTATGTGCTATAACATGGAGAGGGGTGATGAAGGTGAGAATAAAGATGAATTAGGATTGTTTGACTGGAAGTGTGATTATATTCGTAATGTATATTTGCATAAACAACTATGGTTATGAGGAAAGAAATATAGATTATTAGAATTGAGAATCGCATTAAATTGGTTACATGCACATATAAATAGGTCAAGATGGCGGACGGCGGAAGGAGATATTTGTGTATGTAGTGTTTACATTGTGTATGAAATAGGTTAGTAAGACAATTTATTTGTTGACCAGATTGGGCCTGGCATACTACTTGTTTACTTCTGTTACTGCCACTTGAAGTATTTGTGGGCTACTGATTCTTACTCCTCCATGCTGGTCGAGAGTGCTGTCTGAGGGACTGTGGGGTTCATCGCCGCCTGTACACTTCGTGTGCTTCGGACGACAGAGAGATCACCGCCTGGGCGTTTGCATACCACACCCTAGTTCTTCTCAGTCATACTTGCATACACTCACATAAACACACTTCATCACCTGGATTCTGTGCAGTATACTTTATTATATGAGCGTAGTGTCTTCATCTTAATTTGAGATTAGCTAAAGACAAAGTGCTACAACAGTGATTTAGTAAGACAGCCAAACTAAACTCATTATTCATCAAGCTTTTTGCTGGCTAGTGACTTAACTTGTGATTAAAGCTATTTTCTTGCCTGATTGGTTTACTGTGCCCAATTGTTTACTGTTATATATTTATTATAGTTGTTACATATTGTTGTGGGGCATTTCTTGTGTACAGTTCTGGGGTTTCCGATTAGACAAGGGAGGTAATCGTTCTTTAACAGTTGGGTTGTGGGTCCACATAGGGGTTGAGGGTGGTTTAGATATACCATTGTCCTGTGTGCGTATGTTTGTTGTTGAATAAAAGAGTGTGATTGTTCATCTGGCTTTTGTGTTAGTTTCTTTTGTTTGAGTTCGATTCCTTTCACTCGCTGTTGAGCTGAACGTCCCCGGCACCCACTAGGGTGACGTGACAGCCGAGTAACAACCCCTCCAAAGAAAATGTACACTTCTGAAAATTATGTTTTAGACTATGTGTATGAATGTATGGAAATACATTTGAATGGCTTGCCATCTTGTAATTGTTCATTTATTTTTAATTTGTGTTGGTTTTTTCTTCTTCTTCCCCCCCCCCCCCCCTTCCTCCCATCCTCCCCTCACTCCCCCCCCCCCCACCCTCTCTTTCAGAGCGTTCGTGCACACTGGAGGCTTTGAATAGAACTGTAGATCTGAGCCACTTTGACTACAATTCCAAGCCAGAGTACCCGTACGGAGAAACGATTGGCCTCAAATGCAAATCTACAGGCTCCAACATCCTTCAGTTAGGCAAGCGATACTTATTGACTTGTCATTGCTAACGACGTCTTTTGCAATTATAGGTTATATAGTTCATTCTGTATGTGTGTGCGTGTTTAGTGCGATGCAGAGAGAGAGAGAGAGAGAGAGAGAGAGGTGGGAGGGGGAAGGGGGAGAGAATAATGGTGGAGAGGGAATAGATAATACTATAATATGGGGTGAGATTGTACAAGCGTTTATTATTTGCTTATTAATCTGTTCTGTCCTCAGACTGCTTCTTCCATAATTATTCCCTCATTCATTTTGTGCGTGAATGTGTGTGTGTGCGTGCGTGCGTGTTGGTGTGTGCCTGTTTATGTGTGCATGTGTGGGGGAATCACTTGTTTTGTTACTGATTGTCACCCAGTCCGCTTTGATTTCTCTTGCTCCCAGCCATTCTCTTTATTTATTGTACTAATGTTGAATGAGTGCGTTAATGCGTGAGGGAGCGCTTTCAACTTTTCCTTACCAGGAAAAGCGCCTAATAAATATTATTATTATTATTATTATTATTATTATTATTATTATTATTATTATTATTATTATTATTATTATTATTATTATTAATTAATTAATTTATTAATTAATTAAATAGTAAATATTATTACGTTGCATAATGTTGTTGAACTAGAGATAAGGATGCTGACTCTCACGTCTCGGTCCCTTACCACCTACCTCGTAACTCAAAGGTCGTTGGGGCACCAGAGATGATCGCTTAACCAGCGTACTCCATCCTTCTCTGTCCTCAGCAACCATCATGGCTTCGCTCAGGGTCAAGTTTGTCCATTCTCGAATGTTGTCCTCCCACCTCTTTTTTGTCTCTGTCTTCTTCTACCTCCTTGCACTGTGCCTTTCAGGATGGTTTTTGCAAGGCCTGATGATCTGGTGACGTGGACCTACCACCGGAGTTTCCGTTTATTCCCCACTGTGAGCAGGTCATCGTGTTGTCCAATGGCATGTGTGATGTTCTGTCGGATTTTGTTGTTGGTGATATGCTGCGTATAGGAAATGCCTATACGTCTTCTGTAGCACCTCATCTCCATGCTTTGTATTCTTCGTTGTAAATCTGCTGTGAGGGTCCATGTCTAGCAAGTGTATAGGAGGTTAGATATTAATCTACCCCTTATGCTGACTGTGACTTTGTGATCTGCAAGGGCATCTGACATGATGCGCTCTAGGAAGATGTGAAAGAGTGTTGGAGAGAGTAGGCATCCTTGACGCACACCGATTGTTGTTCTGAACAAGTTTCCGATGGCGCCGTTGTGGAGGACTGCGCTGGTAGCCTTGTCATACATGCTTATGATGACTTCAATAATTTTAGGGCTGATGTTGTACACTCTCATGATTGCCCACAGAGTTGCATGCCACACTCGGTCAAGCGCTTTCTTGAAGTCTACAAACACATAATATAGATATTGTTGGTGCTGTAGGTATTTCTCGCAGATTATTCTGAGGTCGAAAATCTCTTCAGTGGTTCTTCGCCCTGCCCTTAATCTTGCTTGTTCTTTAGCTATGATTTGTTCAGCTTGGGGTTTCAACCTATTGAGCATTATGTTCAGGATGACTTTACTAGGATGTCTGATGAGGCTAATGGTGAGGTAATTTTCACACTCCTGAAGGTTAATTGTTTTGGGAAAAGTGATGACAAGTGACTGGGTCCAAACCCACTCTGCCATATCTTGTTACAACTTATGGTGAGGGCGTCAATCATCGATTTTCGTCCTGCTTGAAGCAATTCCGCGGGTATGTTGCCCACTTTCGATTACTTCCCTTTCTTCAGCGATTGCTCTGCTGCCTCAACTTCTTCTCGGAGAATTGGGAGGATTTCTTCTTCTTCTTTGTTCTTGGGACATGCTAGAACTGATGGGTCTCCGTTTGGTGTGTGGTGGTAATTGTCAGAGCAGTACTCTGTCCAACTGTCCAAGACTTCTTGTTTTTCTGTCAGGCAGACTTGCTTTGGATCATGGAGACCAATTGGCTGTTTAACACTCGTCAGCCGCTTCATAGTCTGGTAGGTCTTCTTGCTTTTGTTCTTGTTCAGACTGTTCTCTATTTCCTGGCATTGGGCTTCTATCCAGTTCTCCTTTTGCTGTGCGCATGCCTTTTCGAATGTGAATTTCCTTAAATATTAGCTTCCTGCGAGGTGTTCGTTTTCTTTTTCATCTCTCTTCGTTTATCTCATCTCTCTTCGTTTTGAGGGGTTTATCGGATAGCGCAGTGGTTGGAGCACTCGCTACTGTGTCGCAGGTTAAGCACCGTCCAGTGCGGTTAGCACTTGGATGGGTGACCGCTAAACGTGAAGCAACAAATAACAACGCCACCAGTTGACTCAACTGTGACTGAGTACCTACTCTCTTAAGGGTAGAGAAGGTAAAGCAGCGAGGGAGATAGATGGGCATCACCCTCATTACGCTGGCCTAAGATAAGTGTGATCTCCAACATCACGCTCCCTACGGCCACAAGGCTATGGGACCACCTTTACCTTTATCTTTTGTACCTTCGTTTATCACACAGATCAAAAAGTTCATATGATCCATGGTTTCTTCTTTGGGCGGTGCTTGCCAAGGATCTCAGTGGCGGCATCTGTCACAGCTGAGTTGAAGGCGGTTGTCATGGTTTTGACACCTACTTCACCAGCTCCCAAAATGAGCAGTGGTGCAAATGTCCCTCCAATTGTGGCTTGAAATATAATATTATATTATATTATATTATATTATATTATATTATATTATATTATATTATATTATATTATATTATATTATATTATATTATATTATATTATCCTATCCTATCCTATCCTATCCTGTCCTATCCTATCCTATCCCGTAACTCGGAGGTCGTAGGGGCACCACAGATTATCGTTTAACCAGCATACTCCATCTTTCTCTGTCCTCAGCAATCCTGATGGCTTCGCTCAGTGTCAAACCAGTCCATTCTCGAATGTTGTCCTCCCACCTCTTTTCGTTCTCCCTCTTCTTCTACCTCTTTGCACGGCGCCTTGCAGGATGGACTTTGCAAGGACTGATGATCTGGTGACATGGCCATACCATCGGAGTTTCCGTTTCTTCACCACAGTTAGCAGGCCATCGTGTTGTCCAATGGCTTGTGTGATGGTCTGTCGGACTTCGTCGTTGATGATGTGCTGAGTATAGGAAATGCCCAGGAGTCTTCTGTAGCACCTCATCGCCATGCTTTGTATTCTTCGTTGTAGATCTGTTTTGAGGGTCCATGTTTCGCAAGCGTATAGGAAGATGGAGATGACAAGGGAGCGCAGCAGTCTTACCTTGAAATGTAGACTGATTGTCCTGTCTTTCCAAATTGTCTTCAAGCTTGCCAGGTCAGCAGTTGTTTGTGCGATCCTAGAGATGACGTCTTGTCGGGATCCATTGTCTGATACAAAGGCTCCTAAATATTTGAAGCTATGCACTGTGTTGAGGGATTGGCCATGGACTTTCATGTCCATGTTGATGCCATTGGTGTTGTTGGTCATCATTTTGGTCTTCTCTGCACTTCCATTCCATAAGCTCTGGAGGTGGTGTCAAGCCTCTGTACCAGCTGTTCAAGTTCTTGTTCCTCTCCAGCAAATGCATCAATGCCATCCGCAAAACGAAGGTTGGGGATTCCTCTACCCCCTATTCTGACTGTGCCTTCGTGATCTGCAAGGGCATCTGACATGATGCGCTCTTGGAAGATTTTGAAGAGTGTTGGAGAGAGTAGGACACCTTGATGCACACCGATTGTTGTTCTGAACCAGTTTCCGATGGCGCTGTTATGGAGGACTGCACTGGTAACCATGTCATACAGGCATTTGATGACTTCAATAATTTTAGGGCTGATGTTGTACACTCTCATGGTTGCCCACAAAGCTGCATTCTAGACTCGGTCAAACGCCTTCATGAAGTCTACGAACACATGATGTAGATGTTGTTGGTGCTGAAGGTATTTCTCGCAGATTATTCTAAGGTTAAAATTCTGTTCAGTGGTACTTCGCCCTGCGCTGAATCTCGCTTGTTCTTCAGCTATGATTTGTTCAGGTTGGGGTTTCAACCTGTTGAGTATTATTTTCAGGAGGACCTTGCTATTATATTATATAATATATATTATAATATATTGTGTAAGTAATGATATTTATGTACTTTGGCTTATGAGAAAAACAATGGATTGATTGATCCATTGCTTGATCGATTTGTTTTAAAGGAGCAAGGGAGTTAACTTGTGAATACACGGCGGACAACGGAACTCACTGGACATGGGCAGGCAACTCTAAACCTTCCTTGAAACCAGAATGCAAAGGTAGTTCTCTCCATTGCCTATTTCCTGACTCTGATCTCCGATTGTTTCAAAGCATTCTCACTCACGTCTGAGCATACATACACTGCAATGCCATTAGATAATTTGCACGACCCATGCCAGACCTGCTGACAGCGTCAGCCTTTGATTTGCTTCATTCTTCATTTCCGGTCCCATTGAGTGGTTAGTTAAATGGAGTGTGATACACGTTTTGTGTTTATCTATACGTTTATAGAGGTTTGTTGATTTTGGGTATTTAACAATTTTTTACTGGAAATACTTAGAAATAGTCGGGGATGAGCACAACCAAACTGTCGGTCTGTCTCTCTCTTTCGGTCCGCAGAACGGATTTTGATCGAATTTCATAGGAGCATTATATTACTTAGGTTAGTGGCTAAAGCAGTTTTGTTGAGTTGTGGTATACAGGGACCTCAAATTATGGGTCATCGCTTAATAGCAGTCTGGTCGCTCAGAATTTTACTGTTTTATTGACAACAAACTTTTTACCTCATCTGAAATATAATTGAACCGAAATTAATAATTGTTACTTTGGGGATATTTTATCTACTGCTATGCATGTTAGATCATTCGTTTTTGTACATTTTCAAAGGTCAAGGTCATTTTTCTTCACCATTTTATAAACACGTTTTGCGCTGTAAGCTTATCTACAAATCGGCTGAGCCTATGTTGATAATGTTTTGCTTGCAGATAGTGGAGATAGTGGTCTATCATTCAATGTTTTCTTTGTGCTTGGTTAGGATTTAATTCGAGTCGCAACACCGGCAAGAAAGTTAATACTCTTCAAAATGCTTATTTTTCGGATATGTGTGCGAGTGTCAGTAAATTTTTTTTTAAATAATTACTCTCATATAGCGCACTTACAAGTTTAGAGAGCTTCTCAAGGCACTAATATCCAGCAATCACGCAATAGTTTGCTGAAGTCAGGATTCGAACCCGCTCCCCCAAGATGCAACTTACACAAGATCTGCGTCCTGACCACTGAGCTACCCCTGCCGCCATACCTTTAAATGCTTTGCATCCTGTTTTGTTTCCTCCAGTGCAAGACTGCAATCCCGCTAACTTGAGGAAACCAGCAAACGGGGCTTTGGCTTGCTACCCGTTCAACGGAGGGGAGTGCTACTTAGAATGTCAGCAAAATTACACAGTACCCACTGATGATTACGCCTGGGAGAGTGGCAAAGGGACATACCAGTGCAGGGGAACGCAATGGAGACCCACAACAGAGGTACCTGACTGTGTCTGTAAGTTGCAATAAATTACTGTTCATTTGCTATATGACGGCAACATGACTTTGTTCTTTCTTTTAATTATATCGCTAGGGTTAGTATGGTGGAGTAGTTAGTTAGGCGCCTGTTTTCAATGACGAAGATCGCAGGGTTCGTATCCCACAGGCGGAGGAATTTATAATAAGATAAGATAAGATAAGATAAGATAAGATAAGAAACGAATATGTATTAACCAAGTAAAAACGTTACAAGGATTTTGGTGTGGCATGGCGACAATGAAATACGTCCTTTCTTGCACAGTCACACATGCATTCATCGTGTCATACACTTCATTGGCATACAACATATATACAGCACTAAAGGATAGGTAAACACAGTGTTAAACATACATCACTCATCAGTCATATAAAGTTATGAAGTCAAACACACCCTGCAAGTAAAACAAAATACAGTATTATATGTGACTTAGGTCCAAGACTTTTCATATCACCGATCGAGTGTTTTCTGCTAGATACTTCGAGTTCCTCCCTCCCTTTACCGAAAATGTCAAAATAAACATTCGATTTCCTCTCCGTCGTCTAAACACGATCTCCCTGCCTTTACACCGAATGTTCGGATGAGAGCATAAACCGAGGTCTAGGCTGTGCACGCACGTATTCCATCGTCAAAAAATGAACAAAAGAGGACGCATAAGCCGCCTCTGGCCACTTGAGTTAGATCCTGTATCGGCCAGCGCTTTGAGTAGTTCTTGAGCTGGGAACAGCGCTATACGAGAATGATGAAATAAATAAATAGCTAAAACTAGAAAAGCATTTGATGTGTGTATGAGTATGTGGTTGGTACAGGACATGAGCGTCAGAAACTGTGATTTCCCTGCATCATTGCACAGACTATACCACTGTTTCGACCCTCATCGGAACTGAGCTGCCGGAATATTATACAATTCGATACAATACAATACAATACAATACAATACAATACAATACAATACAATACAATACAATACAATACAATACAATACAATACACCTTTATTGTCTGATGTTAATCCCATACAGAAATTTGTATTTGGCTCGTCGTCCGCAAGAAGCATGCAATATATTCATTTTATATACACAACCAGCAGAGACACATTCATTTTTAATGGCACAGCAGCAACCTTAAATTCAAATCTGATACAGACATTCACAATCTAAACCCCACATCAATAATAAATAAAAATTTTACATTCACGCAGAGAAAGCACACACAAACACACGCAGATACATCCACACACAAAATAATCTAATTAAAGCACAAGTTGTTGTCTTAAACTATACATATCACGGCCTATACATGATTATAATGGCAGTGCTTAAAAGGTAGAGGCATGACTAGAACATTCTACATTCACCTATACATAGATGACAGTCAACAACCAATTGCATAATACAGTGCAGTAGGAACATTCTTAACACAAATTAGTAATAAAATACACAGCAAAGACACAACTGAGCAGGTTGCCCATATCATTAGGGACGTGTGATGTGTACGGTAAGCGGTCACCTTCATGTCCTGTGTTCATTGGAAGGGTCGGGGAGGTTCAAAACCTTTCTTTCAAGGTTCTCAGATTCCGAACATAGGTTGCTCAACCTTTTGGGAAAAAAAGGCTCAGGAACCTAGCTTCGGAATTTTAGAACCTTGAAAAAATTTTTTTACATTTCCGAACCTTCCATTAACCTCGTAAGAGATACTGTTAGGAGCGATTTCCCGTATGTGACTTTGCATGTCAGATAATTGCGTGCTTGGTTCATGTTTCCCCTTTCTCTCTCTCTAACTACTCAAACATAAGAGATTTCTAAAGTTTTTATAAAATGATTATTTCGAAATAACTCGCATACAAAAAAGAACAAACAAACAAAATCGAAGCAATGATAATTAATCTTCCCCTCCCCTCTCTTTCACAATGCAAACATACGACACAAATAACATTCAGATTTGGTTTCCACTTCAGACAAACGGGCAACTAGTAACTGACTCCCCTCTCAACAACCACAAACATTGCAGCAAATTGTCACTTGATTCCTTAAGTTCGTTTCTTTTTCCCAGTTCATTAGTTCCAAGTCAAAACTGTCCGTGTCCTTCAGCAGAGTTATAACAGCTTGAAGAAGCTCTATCCGATTGAGAATACGAACTAAAAGAACGTAACTTAAAGGCGTTACGCTGGCTGCAAGTTGCCGAGAGGGTTGGACGGAGCTCCAAGAGTCAGTGCTGCTCCTCAGTCCGAACTGCACCTCCCCAAGGCCAGGAGAACGGGCGCATAAGCAATATAAACAATGCACATTATGTGGAAGTTTCGGGTCGACTTGATCGGAAATGTGTGGCAGTGCTACCGGTTTTGGAGTCCGGCCCGATCGCACTTCAGTCGAAACGGATCCGAAATCCGATCTAGAATCGGCCTTCCGATCAAGTCGACCCGAAACTTCCACACAATGTGCATTGTTTATATTCACTTTCAATAGTGTCAGTGTACACGATCCCCAACCCCATACAGCAGTTCACCATCCCCATCCAACAGCTCACCATCTAGGCTGAAACCACAGCAGAAATAATGTCTCTACATGCTACAAAAACTATTTAAAAATAAAAACGTAATGGAAAACCAAATCAAAACCATACACAACATTGCGGGTTGCATCACAGGCTCTGAAGTCTTTTATTTCGTCTTTGAAAACTCGTGGGCCTGCTACATAGGTACGTAGTATAGTATATATAGTATGTAATTGAGGCCTACGAAAGGAGACTTCCCAGCCTGTGTTTGCATTTCCACTCACCTGTCATCAGCTTAGTTTGTGCCGCCAAGTTGACAATGAACACGGGATGCATTCTGATTGGTTGGAAGTTTACAACCGGGGCCGATTTTGCATGGCAGAATAGAACAGGCTCTAATCGCACGATACCGAGCCGATTGCAAATCGGACCGCAGGCAATTTAGAATTCTGACGTTATCACGTAGCGACCGGGATCGGATCGCAAACAAAATCGTTGCACAATCGGCATGTGTGGCGGAGCCCTTACCGACTCGTGCGATTTCCTTCCACCACTAACACAGACGCCCTAGAGCTCTGACGTAGTAGGATGAGACTAAGCAACCGAGTCCCCAAATCCAACGGCTTGACGTGGAATCATAACTCAAATTCCCAAAACGTCCCCACCAGTGTTCGAGCTTGCCTTTCTTCTGCGATCTACCCCAAACGGTGGCTAAGAAAGAAGTGCGACTTGACTCAAACAAGTCTTAGCTACATTGACAGTGATTAGCTATTCATATAATACACTGTGGTAAGCTTCCACAAAAAGCATGCCTAAGGCCACCCGAAACCGACTTCTAAACCACCCTCGTATCTCCCACCTTAACCCTCACCCTGCCCCGGTTACAAATAGCATAAAGCGCATAAGGTAAGCCTAAACGTGCCAATTCAGCAAGTATGCTGATATGTCCGCGTGACAGATACGAACCGCGATCAGCATTTCTCAACCGTCAGTTCCACGACTCGGCTACGCGGACCATATAGGGGAAGAAGTTGCTAACACTAAACACGAGGTCTAGCAGGCCTCACACAGGTCATTGACAAACTGCACGAGTCGTCAGTGCTTTCTTCTTATGAAGGAGTGCTGTAATTAAGAGTCTCGAAAGTGTTCCACAAGAGTTAACCTTTGCATCTTATGTATTTTCAGTGTTCCCTCCACGCACAAAAAAAGAGTGTCCTTGGGACTCCCAGGTATAAAATTTTAAGAGTCCTTGTGCAAATTTTGGGAGTCCCCAAATCGGAAAAAGAAATGTATAAACAAGTCCAAGCCTCACTTTTTTTTCTTTTACTCTGTTAAAGCGTCACATTAGTTATCATAATCATATAAAACCACCGGTCCTGATTTGGCTCGGAAGAGTCCGCTGGACCTAAAGCAACAATAAATCAATCAATCAATCAATATAAAACCAAAAAATTAAAACATGTATTAAATACCCTCCCGCTTGCGGCCGACTGGCGCCACTGGAACTCATGCAACCATCTTTCGTTGAGTTTTCCTTTCTTTGGACGCTTTACTTCAGTTTGAGTTTCATCATTTATTTGTTTATCCTTGCTTTGGAGTTCCGTATTTTCGATAATGACAGGATCTGTACTTGATGTTGCTGTGCATGAACGGGTTTTTGGCCCAGTCAACCAAGTCAGAAGTGACATGATCGTGTATGATAGAATCAAAGAATGGATTCACGAAGATTTCTTCTGTTCAGTGAATGGAATGCTTGGAGGAAGTTTACAATGCGCGCATGCGATTTTTAAGGACGACAACTCCCGACACAATCTTTAATCGTCTGCAATGGCAGTCTCAGTTGGGTTCTGATTCTGATTATGCCGTGAATTAGTTCGCCACTCGTTGGTCGTATTTTTGACTTCAGCGATTCGAAAAAAATGTGTACGTCCACAGGACGCACACATGCAAATTTTTTTGCGTCATTTTTCATGTTTTGTGCGTAATTGACGCACTACTGTGCGTAATCGGGAACACTGATTTTATATATATATATATTTTCGAATTCTTTCCGCTACAGGGAAATATACAGCGAACGGCATCCTCGTAAATGCAGGCATAGTCTACTTTACCCACAGCTGCAATCAGTCGCTGGATCAAATCCGTGAGACATTTGTAGAAAAGATGTTAGCCGCGGGAAGCTGCGACAATGTTCAAGGGCTGTGTGAAATCGCCAACGTTCAGGCATGTCGGAAAATTCTTCACCTCTATTATTATTATTATTATTATTATTATTATTATTATTATTATTATTATTATTATTATTATTATTATGATTATTATTATTATTATTATGATTATTATTATTATTATTATTATTATTATTATTATTATTATTATTATTATTATTATTATTATTATGACGATGATGATGATGATTAACCCATATATGCCTGAATTTTTATTTTGTGAGAAAGTAGTGTAACAATGTTGTTTGTAGTGCATTTTGAGCATATCCAGCAGAGATTGTTTGATAGCTGCCCGATTTTTATATTTAGGACATGAAATAGTACCGTCCCAAAAATGGGACGCTAGGACTGAGAGGGTAGGGGTTTTTGCATTCACTTTCATGAAGATAACATGACAAGAAGCGTTCTCTTTGTAACTTTACTTGGCAACAAAGTGTTTGAAACAACAAAACAAGAATCTGGACATGAACATTGATTGATAAAATAATTAATTTTAAGTTTCAAACCTTAGCAGCACAATGACTAGCAACATAATGGTCACAGTCAGTGAAGTTCCATAAATTGCACAAAAACATTGAGTAGCCAAACATTTCAGAAACTGAAATAAACTCGTGAACGTGAAAATAAGAAGTGGTGAAAGAAAGAAAGGGGAAAAATAGAATAATGGTTACAGTAAGTGACTTCTAAATCCTTGACATGTATACTAACACATATTGGTCATATTCAGCAAAGTTACGAATCCTGGACATGCATTTTGACTGGGGAAAAAAGGCAGTCGGTGAAGCCAAGTTGCTGGTAGCGATATCAATAACCTCAGCACTTCAAGCCATAGCAGAGCTACAGCCGAATGTTACTGGCTGTGGAAGGCAACAAAACACCCGTCATGGACACCCAGGTGGCACTTGGAGCACCGTCTCATCGTCTTCTTCCCACATGAGGCACAGCGCAGCTGGGTCGGCCACGGCTGAACCATGTGGTCCTTTCCATCAAACCTCACAGCAAGGGAAACCCGCTTGTCTAGGGTGAGAGTTCTGCCACAGGGTCGTCCAGCTCCCTTTGTCTTGGGAGTTTTGGCCAAATAAGTACGGATATGGCCCGACGGATGCCCAGGAGGTCCAATGGTGCTTCTTGCCTGTAGGCGTCGCCCTGTACAGGTGCCAGGCCTGTTGCACGCAGAGGTCGAAGCAGTATGCGAACATGGCCCATCACCACTTCTTTGACCTGATGCTGGTTCTGTACTTGTCGACAGTTTGATCCATTCGATCAACTCAGCCCATAGTGCTGTTGTAGTGCTTGATCATAAAGGGCGTTCCTCTCATTCAGCATCGACATCAGAGGGCGAACTTTTCCCATTTTGTCTTCTGCATCCAGGCGAGCATTGTCGGAGAGATGCAGGTAGCGCATTATGTCATCAAATCGGTCCGGGTCATTGCTGACACAACAGCTACATTCCTGACATCATCATCCTGAGACCAGTACATTCTGCGCCGAGGCACAGTGTAGTACCCTGAAAGCAGAAGGACGGCCAAAAATGTCCTCATCTCCCCAGAATTGACCGAGAATGAATGATTTCCTTTTGACCTCGCATAAGTGATACTGAACTGGACAAGCATTTCAACAATGTCGTCATCAAAAAAGAGTTCAAATAGTTCATATGGATCACATAGTAAGAGAGCAGCATCATAAGATTGACTATTCCACTTGAAACGATCCTTCATCCTGTCACTGAGGTCCACTCTTCTCCACTCACGAAAAGTCTTCTGTTTTGCTTTTGATCCAGTAGCCGTTCTGCTGGTCTTGCTGGATGTTGAGGCAGCTGTGGTGGGTTTTTTCTCATCCCAGTCCTGCAATCTGAAGCAGATGGAGTTGGTGCTGAAGGCTGAGAAGTCCCAGGTTCCAGGTCTTCAGCAACAGCATGGGCATTTCCAGCGGGGAAAGGAACATGAAATAACAAAATGGCAAACTGAATGGTAATAACGCCTGGGAAAAAGAGTGGTCAAAATCCCAATGTAATTTGAAATCAGTATGACAAAGCTTTTTTGAACACTGTGTTGCTTCTTATCATCTGTGCTAAGTGAGGGGATGGGGAGAGGGGGTGTGTAAAGGCGATGACTGAATTTCACACTTGATTCAGTTTAGACCACCTGTAGATCAGAACTTAAATTCTCCTGTGTGTTGGACTCTGCAGCATAGTTCGTCCGAATCCCCTGTCTCAAAACCGTGACTTCTGCTGCAGCAGAGAGTTGGCGGCCATTTAGATTGTCAACCGTTCCTCCATCGTCCTCATCGGCACTATCTTTATCCGTCAAATCATCAAGTGGGGGAGGATCGATGTAAATATTGGCTGTCTCTAAAGTCCCGTCTTCCTCTAACATTCTGATCACAAGATGGACAGAGTAAGTCCTGGAAAAATATCAATAACAAACAATCCTTCATGTGAAAAAACCCCTACCCTCTCAGTCCTAGCGTCCCATTTTTGGGACGCCACTTCAGCAGCTTCTACTATAAATATTTCGAACTTCTATTAAAAACTGAGAGACACATTTTCAGATTACATGTAAAGGACCATTTTATCTTCAGTGACCTCATCAAAAAGTTGATCACAGGAAAAATTATTCATTCACCTTACACTTGATGCCATGCTGAACCTCAAAAGCAGTCACCATGTGATTACAAATGGCTGCTGTACGTGGTAATCAAGAGAAATGATCCTCATTTCAGGTTGGATGGAATGCG
>CM072520.1:60142737-60160237 GCA_036898135.1 Oncomelania hupensis
GAATGCACGTTGGCCGTATGTCTTAGTGGGGGTGACGGGAACCTTGAGTGTGCGAGTGTCAGCAGAAGATCTTAAAGTGCGTGAAGGGGAGAAGACAGACAGTAGATCAGCAAGGTAGGAGGGACAAGAATCTGTAAAGAAGTTGTGACAGAGAACAGAGAGTTTTTACTCTACGCATGCTTGCAAAGGAAGCCAGTGAAGGGAATGTAGTAGAGGTGTGATGTGATCGCGTTTCTTTACTCGGAATACTAGTCTAGCTGCTGAGTTCTGAACCTTTTGTAGTTTGTCAATGATGTGTTTTGGGGAGCCAGCGAGGAGAGAGTTGCAATAGTCAAGACGAGAAAGGACGAGAGCGCAGACTAGGGTTTTGGTGGCAGTGACTGTAAGATGGTGGCGAAAGGAGCTGATTTGGCGGTATAATTATTTTAGTATAATTATTTTTAAAATAAATAAATTCCGTAGTTTTTGTGCCTATTAATAGCAGCGACTAGCCAACAACCTTGAGCTAAAAATAGAATCTACTGAAGCTGGTAAGAGACAGAACCCGTGAAAAAATTAATTATACATTTTGTATCCGTGTTAAGTTGATGAAACAGACCTTACCCTTCCCCAATACACCAAAGACGCAGCCCTCAAGCCGCGCGGTTTACTCAGAAATAGAGTCAAAGGTCACGCGGCTATGATATTGATGTACCGTTAAAACAAGGGAAATCACTCCCTGCCAGAACCGAAAAGGAAAATTCAAAGTTCAGCGGTTGATTTGAGCAACGAAAGCCCACTTTATCATTGTGTAATGTAGTAACAATGAGAATTTTAGGATAAATTTCAGTATCGACAAAAGAAAACAAAGCATTGGAGTTGGAGTTTTTGAAGCAATATAGACATACAGTTAAGACAATAACATATGATGTCCGCTGGACCTAAAGCAATAATCATGTAATGTAATGTAATAACATATGATAAAATACACATTATTATGAAGACACAACAACTAAAAAATAAAAGACTGGCTTTTGTAGGACTATTGGAAGAACTTTCAATTAGGCCTACTGCTTTTTATCTTTATGTTGCCGCGCTGTCAGCTTCATGGAGTAAAAGCTCTTCGCCCTACCTCTTCTTCTCCTCTATCATCATCATCATCATCATCATCATCATCATCATCATCATCATCATCATCATCATCATCATCATCATCGTCGTCGTCGTCGTCGTCGTCGCCGTCGTCCTCGTCATCTTCAGCATCATCATCGTCATCATAGTCATTATCATCATCATCATCACCATCATCATCATCCTCTTCTTCTGCTTCATCATCATCATCATCATCATCATCATCATCATCATCATCATCATCATCATAACTGTTTATTTATATACCACAACATTACATATAATAAAACACGCACTCGCTGTGGTTGACAACTTCACACATTACAAATTGTTAGCAAATAATAGATTAACATATATATCTACATATAAATTTTTTCAAACAGGCTAAATACTACATGTAATATAGCTATAAAATCTAATTATTAAAATAAATAACATAATATACAGAGTCAACAATCAGACAAACAACAGCTCACGAACAGATCATATGAATTAAATTCAGCATAGAAATCAGTATACAAATAATACATCAAACAGCAACTCCGTCGACAGCGCCAACAATCAACCATCCAGACGCCAAATTAGTTTTCACAGCACACACACACATACACACACGCTCGAAAACACACACAGCACGCACACACAGACCTACTACCGTCTGACAAGTCATATCTCAGCTGACGCAAGGGAATTCTACAGGATTATTTATAGTATTGCTTAAAGCTTAGCCCATGCCACACGAGCGTCAAATCTACTGGACTTGACGCGAATCGGAGCAATTTTCGACTTCGAAGTCGGAATTTCATTTTGACTTGAATCGCGCAGTGCCACACGAAAGTCGCACATCGAGTCAAACTTGAGGGTTATTGGTCTTGAAGTTTTGCTGTACGTGTGTTGTGATCACGTGATTCGTATTCTGCTTCTCATTGGCCAAAAGGTCCGAATCACACAATCGAGACTCCCGGAATTAGAACATGTTGAAAGTCGGCAATCGGAGCCAATTCAAAGAATATGGATTCGCGATGCACAGGGTGCCACACGACAATCAAGGGAGTTTGTCGTGATTTCATGAATTGGATTCAAGATTTGACGCTCGTGTGGCGTGAGTATGATAACAGGTGTGTTTTTAATGCACGTTTAAAAACAGATAGACTGGGTGCATGTCTAAGAGCATTATGGGAGTGAATTCGATTGTGTTGCAGCCGCGAAAGAAAAAGTGCGTTCTCCATAGGTTTTGTGCATGTGGGAAGGATGTTGAGAAAGCGTTTATCTGAAGAGGATCGGAGTTGCCTGGACGTTGTGTAAACAGAAAGAAGTTCAGAGATATAGGCAGGAGAGCAGCCAGAGAAGTAGTTATAGCAGAGAGTCGAGAGCTTGTGTTGAATGCGTGCTTTGACAGGAAGCCAGTGAAGAGACTTCAGGAGAGGCGTGATGTGTTGATGTTTGCGGGATTTGAAGACAAGACGAGCAACAAAATGTTGGATCTTTTAAAGTTTTTCATTTATAAAGATGCGGAAAATTGTAATTTGCAATCTGATTTTCACAAATTTATTTATTTATTTATTTATTTATATAGTTATTTATTTACTTAGTGTTTTGAAACGTATTGATTCATTTACTCAAATATTTATTTAACGAAACCCCGCAAATTCAAAGTTTAAAAGCAACAACAATGTTTTGATGGAATACGTGTATCGCATGTTTTGTTGTTATTGTTGTTGTTGTTAAGTTGTTGTTGTTGAGTTTCCTCACCTTTTATTTCAGAGCTTTGCCAAGCAGGGGAGTTCTCGTGGAACGGGTTTGTGCCTTGTCAGAAATGTTCCGTGGGAGCGTATCAACCGGAGCTAGGAGGAACTCAATGTTTCACTTGTCCTCTGGGAATGTCAACGCCAACACCTGGCACAGACGACAGGAGCAAGTGCCAAGGTAAGCTCTTTTGGTTTATATTATGTAGTTGCTATTTTATTTGTGCATTATTTGTGTGGTAAAATATTAAATAAAAAGTATATCCCAAGTTGATTATTTAGAGAAGTTCTAACCCGACAGAAACACCTGTTGTGGGTTCAAGTCTATTGCCAAACTATAGCCTAAGATCGTACCCCTAGTCTTTAGGACTGCACTCGGGCCTCAATGTTTCACAAGCTAAGTTCATGTTTCCGGACGTTGCGGAGTCCGATTGAAGATGCAACTGAAACACATACACACACACACACACGCGCGCGCGCGCGCTCACACACACCCACAAAAGAACGGAATTTTGCCGTTTCAGTTCCGATCTATTGAGTTTAGTTCAGTTCTTTTATTTAAAGTCTATTCATTTTTTCAATGATTTTAGACATTCACCTGCCGTCTACATTCATATACACAACTACCGTTTCACCACAGGCGCTCACACTCGGATCGCGTTAAAGAGAGACGGTAATCGGTCGTCCTTAATCTTTAAAAACGCTTTCACTTTGTCACGTGGGGTTTATGGGCTCTGCACAATGGAATTATGGACCCTCACGTTTATTCGGTGGGAACTGCTAGTAAGTCACCCGATGAATTACTTTAATAAATTTATTTGTTTAGCTCGTTCTGTGTTAAGGTTGGGGTACAGAAATAGATAGAAAAATGGTAAAAGAATACTGTCACACTAGCTTTCACACGGCTATGAATCATATGTAGTCCAGCCACTTGATAACAGTTAAAATCACACATTTATTTCGTCTACTCTATACAAGATTCTCTAAGTACTAATCTAACTTAAAACGTCTCTTTCAATGCAAATAGTTCGATCGCTGATAGTCTAGGCAGCTGTTATATCTTCCTCGGGCACTTTGCTAGTATATTTCATGTAGATTTTGACTACTGTGGTCCGTTTTACAGTTTCTGAAGAGTTGGACTACTGTGGTCCTGTTATGATCAGTTTAAGTGCACCTTGGCGTGTTCACTTAACTGCTAGATGGAGCGTGCGAAGTCCTTCTGTGAGGTAGCTTCTGGTCCACCTGGGTAGTTGTGTAGTTGGGTTCCCTTGCCACGCTGTGGGGTCTTGTAGGGGGTTTTTCAAGGTAGCTCTTTCCGGCTTGTGCGGCAGAGTCTCCTCAACCAACTAGTCGTTTCTGTGGAGTGGGGTGCACAGGATAGCTCGGGATAGCTCGGGATAGCTCGGGATAGCTCGCCTGCTCGTCTGTAATATAAGAGACGAAATTCTGCACAACCCTGAATAATCGGTTTGTGCAGAGCGTCTCACTGAAAGCCAAGTAGCCCTCAGTGATAGCTCCACATCTCTATACATAAGCGACGAACATTCTGCTACTTCCGGGTTCCACTGGAATCTCAACTCTAAATTCCTATACATACATAAATATCAATCGTGGCTAACTATACACATACAGAATTAATAATAATATAAACATTCAGTGGTACAGCCACTGGTCTGCAAACATACATATAAGTTAAACAACAGTGGTTCCGTACGGGATACAACATGGCGGCGCAACCGGTCGTGTTTCGCCTCGTGCTCGGCTCTTCCACGTGGTACGGCAAATTCGGATTAACAATTCACATTTATGCATAGCAAATTCCACAAACATAATTTCAACAATAATATAAATATATCACGATGAAACAGAAGGGTGTTCATTTACCTGTTTGACAAGTTCAGGCCCGTGATGACTTGAGAGAATTCTAAGATTTCAAAGTCCTGCTTCCTGGTCTATGAGTGTAGAGATTTCTCTAGCTGTGGAGATGTTGACTCTACCTCGTCTCACACACGACTGATTCAAACTGCGCTAAGATCTGACACAGTCAGAACTGCTCTACCCACTGAGCCTGCTCTGATTGGTTAAAACGGTCCGATTCAAAGCTCAAGTGCTGAGTCACTGCGCAGCGTGGGTCGGGCTCGCGGTGTGTGGTCTGCTGTGTAATTTAATTGCTGCTGTGTTATAGTCTAACTTCTAAAGTTACAAGTACTACACATGGCTAAATAGTCACTGGGCAGAGTTAAAACTAGCCAATTCATGACACACTGACAGGTACCAAAGACCTGACTACTGTTAAATGTACTTTATATAAAACAAATATAGAGGAGATGCCCTTGAACTGAACCCTATTTAGCACAACTCAACCATTTTTTTGTTGCCTGGAACATTTGCTTTAGAAGCAAAAGCCTTAATGCCTTGGTTATCATTTTCATGTGCATTGAAGAATAAGTTGTTCCTGTTCATTTGAATAAACAACAAGGTACAGGTAGACACAATATTTAAACCTTGAAACTAGTCACTCATACACCACACTCGATATTCCACAGGTATCCACGACCAGACTTTGGTAATTCTATATTTGAATGTATTATTTGATTGATTGATGGGGTTGTTTTTCTGTGATGGATCTGGATCTGGATACCCGCCGTAGCTGTTTATTTCGGCGGGAACGTCACAGGAGCTGTAGTCGACTTTCTTGATTGGAGTTAGTTTCAAAACCCGTATGGAAAGTTTTCTTTTGTTGTGTTTGTCGGTGTCTTCTTGTAGCTGCAGACCTGGTGCTACCCAACACAACATCATCGTTTGACGTGCCAACACCTGCCTGCACGCTGGCGACATGGTTGAGGATCCCTGACAGCCAGTCACACTTGCGTGTATCTCTTCAGTATGTCGAGGGGATTGTCGACCTGTTCTTCAGTCACGAGGAAAACTTCGGACTATACTTCTCGTAAGTGTTGGACTATAATAATGTTAAACCAAAGATTAAGGCAAGGACGTAGCAAACATTGAGCACATAGGTAACTGTCGTATCAAGCTAGCACAACTAATTAAAGACTTATATTATTTTCAGTTTTTTTTTCCGCTATACATATATTTTCCTTTAAATGCCTGAGTATGATGTGGGGTCTCTCGCTGTTCATTGCGTGCTACATGCATATCCAAGGTCAAGGTCGCTGGAGTTGTTCGCAGTTGGTTAGTATAGGTACTTGAAATGACTTTGATCCTAACCTATGAGAGAAATAAAATCCAAACTTGTTGTATTTAGAGGTGATAGATTGATCTTTTATATTTGTTCCGCTTTTGCGTTGATCTTAAAAGTCAATGTCATTTTAGGCCATGCAAAAACATAAAAAAATAGGTCATAGTACATCCTAAATTTAACCCATAATATGCAACATTGGTTTATTTGATTATGCATGAGCATAAGAGTTCAGGTGAAGGTCAAGGTCATCCCAAGGTCAAGGTCACTGAAGGTCAAGGTCACCCCAATATCCCTGTTGTATTTTTTTAAACCTTATACTTATACTATTTTTGCTGTAGTTTACTTGATCATGCACGAATGTGTGTCGGAGGTCAAGGTCATCTCAAAACCAAGAGCCTAGAAAGATCAAAGTCGGTATTACATTGCATTTTAATGCCACCGTTATATTGTTTTTCTTCTGGGCGCTCATTTTCATCCTAAATATTGCAAGTTCCATAAAGATCGTGTGAGTCATATGACCTTGTAGTTAAAGTTGGCAATTATTGTGGTGATCAGTTCTTTGTCCTTGTATTTAGATATTTGTTGGCATGCAGTGTAATCTTTTTGCGCTTCTGTCGGTGTGTAATTGTACCTTAACATCGGGATTGCTTCATTTTGGGTGATTATTCTCTCTGTTATTTGGTATCAATCGCACTCTAACCATCACTCCGTTCTCGCCGCAGAGATCCGAACACAACACTACTGGACGTCCAGCTTCGAGGAGACAAGTGGGTCCACCTAGCGGTGACGGCAGATGATCAAGCCAACCCAGCGTCACAGCTATACGTCAACGGCCAGTCTGCTTCTGGCTGGCCCACTGTCCAGTCAACCTTGCAGTCTGTCCACGTCCACGTTGAAGGCAAAGGTGAGAAATCAATTACCCCACCCGCGCACATTTCTCCCGCCCGCTCACTCCCTCACCTCTCCTACCCTTCCCTTCTACCGTAACCCCAGTCCCCTTCTCCTGTAATCACCACCTCTCCAAAACCCCCATCACTCACCCTCCATGTGATTGCCAGACGTAACAAAACGCTGAAGTAGAAATATCTACTGGTGTTCAGAGCTTACGGCCATGAGTCTAACTTAGGTCATGTATTTGAATAAACAGATCTGCGACTGGCCAACGGCGCATGTCTGCCAATCCCGAGGTAAATGGCCACTAGTTATTTGAAATAACAACAACAATAATAATAATAATAATAATAATAATAATAATAATAATAATAATAATAATAAGAAGAAGAAGAAGAAGAAGAAGAAGAAGAAGAAGAAGAAGAAGAAGGAGGAACAACGAAGCTTAACGTCCTATTGCATCAGCGTTAAGGACGATCACCACGTCGCCACCCTGACAATAATGATTATCATCATCATATCAAAGATGAGATCCTACGGATCTCTTTTTTTACTACTACTACTACTACTACTACTACTACTACTACTACTACTACTACTACTACTACTACTACTACTACTACTACTACTACTAATAATAATAATAATAATAATAAAATATAAAGAAAAAAAAGTTGTTGTTTTTTTCAATAGGCGATTTTTCTAAAAGCAACACTTTTTGTATGCTTTATCTCAAGAATAATATGATAAGGCAAACAAAATTCATCATTTTTACTTTGTGATACTTTATTGACCAAACAAACGTGTTAGATCGTTCGTTTTTGTACTTCTCAAAGGTCTAGGTGATTGCGCTTCACCATTTTCCTAAAAGCGTTTTATGTTGTAGACTGTCTAAATATCGGTTCTGAAAAAAAAATCTTACCGGTAGTTTTGATGGTGGAATATTACATTCCGTAAATTCCTTTGGCTTTGTTCCAGTTCGGATCAAAAAGCTGAGTCATAAGACAAACAAGAAAATGAACACTATTAAAAATGCTTGATTGTTGGCAACGTATGAGTGTCTGAAAATACATTTGAATGACTTGCCATCTTGTTTGTTGTTTTTGTTTTTTTAATTGAATGCGCCTGTGTAAATGGACTTGAATTCCTTCAAAACAGTCATCCAAGTAGATCTGAGGCTGAGATCAAAATGGCGCAAACAGTCGTATGACATGCCTAATTCACCAAATCAGCTGGATTGGCGCCGTCAAGTTAACGAGAACCCCGAAGTCTTGTTAAGCTGCATAATTATGCGTCCATTAAAGGGCTTTCGCTTTAAATATGTGAATTGACCCTCTAGCTGCCCGGCGGGAATTGCGTGCACTGAGTTTAAACTATTTGGCATTGTTCGCAAATCGAGCTCTTGAATGTCAACATTTACCACCCCCCATCCCCTCCCCAAATAAAAAAAAGTTTTTGCTTGAAGCGTTTTAGAAATAACTGGGTAACATTTTATACATTTCTAAATGGTAATTTAATGTTCTACACCAATATGCTGTTTGGAAATATTTCTTAATATTTTTTTATGTTTAATATTTTGAAAATTAATTTATGTTTAGTCTAAAAGAGAGTGGGGGTAATCGCATAGTCCTCGCAGTCTTTGTTTCATTTAGGGGCGTACGGTATTGCGTCACTAAACTAAACTTTCTTTTGACCTATGTCCCTGTTTTGCGCATCAGCTTAGCGGGCATGTGGGCTGGGGTGTGAGCTAGGGCGACCATCCACCAATGAGAAGGGTCGCCATTCCTAAGTTTAAAGGATATTGTTCTGAGCTTTCCAAACGGTTGCGTGTTTGTATGACTGACCTTTTAACTATACCCGAAGAAAAAAAGGTCACAGTGATGATGAAGAGATAACACGTGATTGGCAATTTCGTCACACTTTTGTATTACGAAATAAGTCGTCTTAAGAAGTCAAGGGATTAATAAATTCTTGTAGCCTATAATCTTACTATCCAGCGTAAAAGGGTGAGTGAATTACCTTAGACACACTGTATTGATTGCAACCATTATTTAACTGTGATGTTCATGACCTCTTTCAATCATAGTGTACTTCAGCGGAATTAACATCAAGACGGAAGCGCTGGGTGCTAGCGAAATCTCTGCAGCCGCCACAACTTGCGTCGTCAGTGACGCAGTAAAGAACGTGACGTCATCACTGTTGTATTCATTACCGAGTATGTGTGATGGTAAGAATGCCTCAGTTATTTTTTTTTCTTATAGATTAGCTTATTAGGGGGATAGTAAGTGGCGTTAGACAGCGCGCCCTCTTGCAATAAGTGTGCGTCTTGCAGATGAAGGTTCCACGATTATTGTAGCAATTTAGTAAATGTGTGCATTCTCAAATGATTTTTTTAATGAAATAAAGAAATAAAAAAAGAAAGACAGACAGAACGTAAGGAAATGTGAAAATAAAGTGATTATCTTGGACTATAAGGATATAAAATAAGTTGTTTCTAATGTTAATATATGAAATGTTGCGTTACGTGCGATTTAATTTGATATGTGTGTGTGTGGGTGGTGTGTGGGTGCGTGTGTGTGGGTGTGTGTGTAAATATTAAGGGTAAAGTTGAAAGTATGCATGTATAATTGTTGGGAAAATGCCTCTTTTTTGTACTGATTATATAGTCATGTATTATTTCTATTTTTGTTCTTTGCTGAGACTCAATGTGCTGTGTGAACTCTACATAGTGGGTAACAAAGATTTTGTTGACATGACTTTATCAAAACAGCGGTGGACGACTGTGCATCGTCACCTTGCGGTGTCCACCCTTGCGACAACAGGGTTGATGGGTTCCTGTGCTCTTGCCAGGACGGGTGGACGGGGGAGAGGTGTGACGTCCCACCTGACTACTGCATCAACAACACGTGCACAAACGGCGCCACCTGTGAATCAGGACTGACCAACTTCACCTGTGTCTGCCCACAGCGATATACAGGGCGTCTGTGTCACATCGAAATAGGTATGCTTGCGTACAGAACGCTTGAATCTTACTACAACTACTATTACTACTACTACTACTACTACTACTACTACTACTACTACTACTACTACTACTACTACTACTACTACTACTACTACTACTACTACTACTACTACTACTACTCCTATCCTATCCGGTAACTCGAAAGTCAACGGAGCACCACCGATGATCGTTTATCCAGCGTGCTCAATCTTTCTCTCTCTCCAGCAGCCCTCATAGCTTCGCTCAGTGTCAAGCCAGTCCATTCTCGAATGTTGTCTTCTCACCTCTTTTTCTGTCTCCCTCTTCCTCTGCCTCATTGCACCGAGCCTTGCAGGATGCTCTTTGCAAGGATTGATGTTCTGGTGACGTGGCCATAGTGACATACAATCGGAGTTTCCGTTTCTTCACCTCTGTGAGCATGTCATCGTGTTGTCCAGTGGATAGACAAAATGCCCAGAAGTTATTATTATTATTATTATTATTATTATTATTATTATTATTATTATTATTATTATTATTATTATTATTATTATTATTATTATTATTATATGTATAGCACTTAAACCAGACTCGTGGTCACACGCAATTATACACGATCTTTCAAAAAGCGCGTGCACGCTATCCTATACTATCCTGTCCTATCCTATCCTATCCCGTAACACTGAGGTCGTTGGGGCGTCACAGATGATCGTTTAACCAGCGTACTCCATCTTTCTCTGTCCTCAGCAACCCTCATGGTTTCGCTCAGTGTCAAGCCAGTCCATTCTCGAATGTTGTCCTCCCACCTCTTCTTCGGCCTCCCTCTTCTTCTACTCCTTGCACTGTGCCTTGCAGGATGGTCTTTGCGAGGCCTGATGATCTGGTGACGTGACCATATCATCGGAGTTTCCGTTTCTTCGCCACTGTGAGCAGGTCATCGTGTTGTCCAATGGCTTGTGTGATGGTCTGTCGGACTTCGTCGTTGGTGATGTGCTGGGTATAGGAAATGCCCAGAAGTCTTCTGTAGCACCTCATCTCCATACTTTGTATTTTTCGTTGTAGATCTGCTGTGAGAGTACACGTTTCGCAAGCGTATAGGAAGATGGAGATGACAAGGGAGCGCAGCAGCCTTACCTTGGAATTTAGACTGATGGTCTTGTCTTTCAAAATGGGCTTCAACCTTGCCAAGGCAGCAGTGGTTTGTGCGATCCTGGAGAGGACCTCCTGTCGGGACCCATTGTCTAATACAATGGCTCCTAAATATTTGAAGCTATGCACTGTGTTGAAGGATTGGCCTTTGAATTTGATGTCCATGTTGATGTAATTGGTGTTGTTGGTCATCATTTTGGTCTTCTCTGCTCTCATTTCCATTCCATAGGCTCTGGAGGTGGTGCCAAGCCTCTGTGCCAGTTGTTCAAGTTCTTGTTCCTCTCCAGCCAATCCAGCAATGTCATCCGCAAAACGAAGGTTGGAGATTGCTCTTTCCTCTACTCTGACTATGCCTTCGTGATCTGCAAGCGCATCTGACATGATGCGCTCTAGGAAGAATTTGAAGAGTGTTGGAGAGAGTAGGCATCCTTGTCGCACACAGATTGTTGTTCTGAACCAGTTTCCGATGGCGCTGTTATAAGGGACTGCACTGGTAGCCTTATCATACAGGTTTTTGATGACTTCAATATTTTTAGGGCTTATGTTGTAAACTCTCATGGTTGCCCACATATTACTTTTTCAAATATAATTAGCAAACAAGCGAATAAACTCACAAACTTTTTTTGAAAAGTTGCTTTATTGGTGTTTTCGATAGTTGTAAGGATGTTTCAAGGCCAAGTAGTGTTATTACGGTTTATTGATTTCGCCGTTGAAAAAGTCATATTTTGCCACTTTATTGGTGCAATGTTGTTGTATCAGTTTTTATTCATCAGATTAACATAAGTTGTACTGATTCAAATATCAAAAATACTGATATTGGTGCAAAGAATGTCATGTCATGCTATGAATTCTTCTTTTTTGTGCACGTTTTGTCACATTGGTTTGCATACGTTTCTTGCGAAAGCATGCACACTGCTACTTTGAGCCAGAAGTGCGCTCAGTTGGCGCCCCCCCCCCCCCCATCCCCTCTCCTCCCTTCTAGATTTATAATACCTTCGCTGTGTGGTATCCACTGATGTCCCATCGAGGATCTGCACAAGGTAAAATGCCACTGTGAATTAAGCGACGGCAAAACAATTGAAACATTGAGTGTTCAGTGATTACAAACATTGCAGAGCAGGCAGTGTTTCGAAACTGACGTGTCGACGTGGAGTTTAAGCGTACCACTGTTCGTTTTCCATTAGTTTTGTTTCCCCTCTCTCTTAACAAGTGCCGAAGGTTTCACGCTTAGATTACTGTAACTCTCTCCAGGCTGGACTTCCTTCTTCTTCTATTTATCTGCTCCAACGTGTTCAGAACTCAGCTGCACGTCTGGTTCTCAAATAGAAAAAAATCTGATCATATCACTCCCCTTCTACATTCACTCCACTGGCTTCCAATTTCTCATAGGTTGGTTGGTTTGTTGTTTTATTTACGTCTTTTCCACCAAAGATGATAAGACGGGGGGGGGGGGGGGGGAAGAAAAAAAAATAATAATAAAAAATTATTTACACAAATCTAGCTACAGGAGAGGGGGGGGGGAAGAAAAAAAAATAATAATAAAAAATTATTTACACAAATCTAGCTACAGGAGAATCCATCAAAAGTTTTGCTAACAATGCACTTTGATGAAAATTAATATCATCTAATGTTCTTATGTCATGCAGATGCACATTTAGTACAGGCAGAAAATGACGGCAGCCAAACAGTAAATGATATAATGAAAAAGTCTCATTGCATACACACTGGACATCTAGACAATACTTTGTTTTTATGGCATTCAACATTATTCTGTTAGCCATAGTAAAAATTGTTCTAGAAAGTCTACAGTCTACAGCAAAATGTATCAAATACAACATGTTTCGTTGACCTCTCTTCAATCATACGTTTTATTTCCTTAGGGGATTTATTGAGTTGAATACTCTGAGCATTGATATTTTTAGCTCCATTCTTTGCTGCTTTGTCTGCACTATCATTAAACAGAAAACCACAATGTGAAGGTAGCCAACAGAAGCTTACCTTTGTACCATTAATAATGAGATTGTGGACTAAATGTTGAATTTCTAAAATAATTTCATGCCGTTCAGTATGGTCATGAGATTGTAAAGCATCTAAAACTGACATCGAATCAACACATACAACAACTTGAAATACGTTTGAGCAAAGATCTGAAAGTTTAGTTAATGCCATAAGGATTGCGATAAGTTCACACGCAAAAATAGATGTATTTTTACTCAAAGAGAAACATTTTTGCAATTTTAGAGCTGGAATTACATAGCCTGCTCCAGCTTCCCCTGTCTCTAAAACCGATCCATCAGTATAAATATGAAGGTGTTGAGAATAATTTTTCTCCAAATGACAACGAACATCACTTGATAATAAATTAGCATTTTCATTCTTCTTTTCCAAACTATAATGTATGTCAAAATGAGCATTTTCAAGCTCCCATATGGGTGTTGGAGAAATAATATTTTTAGAAAAAGATTTTATGTCATTAGATAAATCATCAATTAGATCTTTTGTAAATGTTGCTATTGATTCTAAGAATGGTATTTTCTGTGCACGTTTAGAAAAAATCAGATCAGATCTAAAATGTATCTCATCATCATTATTATTATATACAGATGCAAATTTCTCATAGAATTATGTACACAATCGCTATTTTCTGTTAAACGTGCGTAAGCCCCTTCCTACCTCACCCAGAACATTCAATTCTAAAAGTCTTCTAGAAGTCTTCGTTCTTCCTTCTGACACCCCCATGCTTCACATACCCCGTTACAAACTCTCCTCTGCTGGCCGTCGATCTTCCTCAGTGCTTGGCCCTTCAACTTGGAACTCTCCTCCCCTCTCTCTTCGCAGCTCTCCAAACATAGCTACTTTCAAATCCAACTTGAAAACTCATCTCTTCCTTAAATGTTTCTGATCTTGCCTCCCATCATCATCGTTCAGTCCTCCATTTGTTTTGTTTTGTTTTTGTTTTGATTCAGACCACCACCCACCCCATCACCCATCCTTAGCTCTCCTTTCCTCCCTCCCTCCCTCGTCTCTTATTCGTTAGGAAGTGTCTGATTTTATTTTGTATGAAGCCGGATGTTTAAAATGAATGCGTGAGTACTGCGCTTTGATCTGATATTGTTCATTTGGAAAAAGCGGTATATTATTATTATTATTATTATTATTATTATTATTATTATTATTATTATTATTATTATTATTATTATTATTATTATTATTATTATTATTATTTTTATTATTATTTTGCTTCAGGGGCGGGAGGCTGGGGCTCATGGAGTATGTGGTCCAACTGCACGGCGTCCTGTGGTGGGGAAGGGGAACAGCAACGTCAGCGTCACTGCGACAACCCTCCCCCAGAGGCAGGGGGCCAGGACTGTGAAGGGGAGAGCAACCAGACTCAGACCTGTGGTGACGTCCCTTGTCCAGGTTGAGCTTCCTGTTTTTGTTTGTTTGGTTGTTGGGTTTTTTTTTGTGTGTGGAGGTGTTAGTAGTCTTCGTCGTCGTCGTTGTCGTTGTTGTTGTTGTTGTTGTTATTTATTATTTATTGTTCTTCTTCATTCGCTTCCTTCTCCTCTTTGTCCGTCCTCTCCTGTGTTGACGGATGTCTACGGGCTGCAGTGCATGGCGGGTGGGTCGAATGGACCACATGGTCAGGCTGCAGCGCCTCCTGTGGCGGAGCGACCATCACTCGCACTCGCACCTGTAGCAACCCGTCACCACAACATGGCGGCCGAGCATGCGAAGGTGAAGACGAGGAGATCAATGACTGCCTCATGCATCCATGTCCTGGTAGGTGGAATGGTAAATTGGTGTGGAGTGGATGGATTTGTGTGTGTGTGTGCGGGTGTGTGTGTGTGTGTGTGTGTGGATGTTTACACGGCGTTATTGGGACAAACTAGTGCAAGTTTACATACGTTCTTTGGACATACCTCCTTGTTGGGACGTCCATTTAATGATCCGTGAGGGTTAGGGTTAGGGTAAGGGTTAGGGTAAGGTATAGGGGTAGGGTTAGGGTTAGAACACTTGAAAGTACTTAAAAAGGGGGTCGTAGCACGACCCATTGTCCACAGAACGTATGTGGCGATAGAGGAAAGTCCAAATAACGGTGTCTGCGCAAGTATGTGTGTGTGTGTGTGTGTGCGCGTGCGTGTGCGCGCGCGCTGACCGATACAGACGACTGACAAATTTAAAAATGAATATTTGTTTGAGTGATTGTTGCGTTGTGTAAACGAGCTAAGTAGCCATTTATTTAACGCTTTCTGTTTTCCTTTCCTCTGCCAAAACACTTAGGATTGTGAGCGTGCTTCTTCGTTGGAGTACGCCTAAAAAGTAAAACTTGGCATCATGTCAAGGCTTAGGTTCTGCTAACGAAAATGACAGATGCTTCCATTTGCGTTCCAAGAGGCGTACTCTGCTTACTTTATGTCACAATAGGCTATTTATACCCTGCACTACGGCTTCACGCCTCAATAGTGCAGCCTGATGCAGCCTTTGTAAATTAAAGTCGCTGGCTAGAAGACGACACATGTCAGTTGTGTGCTAAGCATAGGTAGGCCGTAGCATAAGCCTGCTGGCGTAGATCTAGCCACCCCCGCTAGACGGCGCTCAGGTATGACTAGATTTCGCGGGCTTTGGCTGACCACAAAGCTCGGCGGTCATACTTTGTCCAAATCTCCACCGAGAAGGACGCACGCAGAAAGACCTCTCTCATAAGACTAGCAGGTGACGGGTGAAATTCAATTCATCACAGTATAGCCACAGCCTGACATTGTGGGAAAGGTAAATGATCAATCTTTTGTTTCATCGTGATTTATTGCTAATATTGTTGTATTAGGCTTGTGAAGTCTTGCCATGCTTTATCATTGTGAATGTTAGTCAAACTTTGCTTGACCATGTGGCTGAACCGCGACTGGCTTTTGAAACCACGAGGTAGCCTCTACTGTCCAACTGTTTTTTTCTCCTATGTGTAATATTGCAGACCAGTGGCTGTACCAGAGAATGTGTATATTGTTATTTCCTTCTCCATGTGTTTAGTTATGCCATGATGTACGTATGTATGTATAGCAATTATGTTGGAGATTCCAGTGGACCACGGACTAAGAAGAATGATCGTCCCTTGTTTGTACAAGTGGAGCGATCACGGAGGGCTGTTTCTGCCATCGGTGAGACGCTCTGCACACCCTTAGTAAACAAGGCGTTGCTGAAACTCGTCTTATGTTTTGCAGACGAGCAGGCTTGTTGGTTCGATGCAGGAGATAGACCACTGAGAGTCAACCCTGACATTCGGCCTGCAGTGGAGCATCTAGCACTGAGCTACGATAGCCCCATAGTCAAGAAATCAGGAGGAGACACCATCATCACACCTCAACGAATCAGCTAAGTGCTCACAAAGAAATGCACTAACACTGTTCTAGAAGGACTGTGGGGTAGTCCACTCTCCTGAAACGAACATTAGCCCAATGATGAGACAGTAGCAAATATCAAGAAAAGCAGCATAGACCCATCAAGGAACGAACTATTCGAAGTGAATTTGAACATTTAAGGTAATAGAGTGTTAAGAAAATTATGTATAAAGTAGAGGAAATAAATGTGTGACATTTACTGTTAACAAGTGGCTGGACTACCTATGTTTCATAACCGTGTGAGAGCTAGTGTGTCAGTGAATCTTTTACAAATTTCTCCCTATCTCTGTAACCCTATCCGCACAAAGACCGGGCTAAACATATAAATGTATTAAGATTATTCACAGGGTGATTATACTAGCCGATCCTCGCAGACAAAGACGAGTGGGTAATAGCATTCCATTATGCAGAGCCCAGCAACAATAGACCCACCGTCACACTTTACTAGAAGAAATTTTGCGGTTCGACGATTTTACGAAGAAACCGATATCATCCTTCAGTTTACCTGCAGGTGTATTATTTAGGGGTAGTTAGGGTGCATGGTACGGCGAGGATAGTGTAAAAACCAGTCTGAACTCTTCAAACATTTCAAACACAAAGCATTGTGATGGTGGAATTGTTTGTGGGTTAGTGAAAGCGAATTGTAGAAGTAGGAATGCAAATACGAACATTGCTTTGCTCAGGATTAGTTAGTTAGTTAGTAATTGTTTATAGGGTCCATTAATATCGGCCTATTGCAGAAGGATTACAACAACAACGACAACAACAAAGGCGAGATCGAAGCGCACGATCAACGTCCGGAATCCAGAATCGCGATACGTATATTTAATATTTAGAGTGTTTTTTGGCTTGTCATGTGCACAAGTAATGTCGTCAGCTATGGTGCTGGCGCATGGCGTCAGTTAGCACCAGCAGCTTTCTGAGAGGGAAGAAGGGGGTTGGGGGAGGGGTTGTCCTTGTTGAGCCTATTACAAGCTATCTTCCAACGGCGCATGTCAAGAATGTCGTTGGCAACCTACTTCCT
>CM072520.1:60165237-60200237 GCA_036898135.1 Oncomelania hupensis
TTTGACTATTGTTGTGTCTTTGGCCATTGCTATTAGTTAACTTTGGTCTTTGGCCATTACTGTTAGTTAACAACTCTGGTCTTTGTTTGGCACGTGCAATAATTACCGCTGGCCTTTGACCATTGCTGTTAGTCAACTCTGGTCTTTTGCCGTTGCTGTAGCTAACAATGGTCTTTGGCAATTGCTGTGGTTATCTCTGGTCCTTTGCTGTAGTTAACTCTGGTCTTTGGCCGTTCATGTAGTTAACTCTGGTCTTTTACCATTGCTGTAATTATCTGTAATTATCTCTAGACTTTTGCTGTTGCTGTTGCTGCAGTGGAGTGTCCAAAAGGCAGCTACAGCCTGCAAGGTGAGTGTCTACTGTGTGGCCTGGGGCTATTCCAGAATGAGACACGGCAGTCCTCATGCAAGTCGTGTCCTCCAGGCTACACTACCGACGACTTCGGTGCTACCGGCGTTCACCAGTGTACTTGTAAATAAATATTGTTGTTATTTTTTTATTTTTGGTTTGTTTGTTTGTTTGTTTGTTGTTTTGTTTTTTGAAAGGGGGGGGGGGGGGGGGGTGTTGATGATGGTAGTAGTGGTCGTAATGTGGTGGTGGTTAGTGGTCGACTGCGTCATGAACAGGTCTGTTGTACTCCTTCAGACGAGAGTATAATACCGATTGAACGAATCTTTTATTTTGAAGTCTTGAGAGGAAACTAGTTTAGCTTGGGAGGGATTATGTCCCTGGAATTAATTTTAACGTGTGGGACAGTGTATGTGTGTGTGTGCGGATGTGTGTGTGTGTGTGTGTGTGTGTGTGTGTGTGTGTGCATGTGTGTGTGTGAACAGATATAGCTGGGACAGCAGCAAAACAAAACAAAACAACAACAGCAGTGCAAGCAGTCGTTATTTACTAAGCTTGGAATGCCTTTCATGAACATATGTTCAGTTATAAATGTATAATAATAATAATAATAATAATAATAATAATAATAATAATAATAATAATAATAATAATAATACTGCATGATATATGCGCGCTATTCCCCCAAAATACCAACCAGGCTCAAAGAGCGGCGATCTTTAGCAAGGTACACGATCACATGTTTTACCCACTCTCACACACTACAGGCACACATCTATGGCTCAGACATGTGGTGTAAAGGCAAGGAGATCACTACTAGAAGACGGAAAGGAATTCGACATTTGTTGTTGTTGTTCATGCTTTAGTATGACTGCATCCCATACTGCTATTGAAGGGGAGGAAGAAACCGGAAAACCCTGAGCCATAACGTGGTAATAATTTAAGTTGATGATGTTTATACAGATACAGCTGTGGCTGAGAAACCAGTGCAGTCAGCCAGTGGAGATGAGACTAACCTTGGGATTACCGTCGGCGTGCCGGTCGGCGTTGTTGCTGTTTTGGTTGTCGTTGTTGTCGTTGTTGTCGCCATGGTGTTCTACTGCAAAACAAGAGATCAGTCAGTATAAAGTATTATATTTTACACAATTTTATGTCCTTTTGTAATGATGATGATAATGATGATGATGATGATGATGATGATGATGATGATGATGATGATGATGATGATGATGATGATGATGATGATGATGATAACACAAATACAACAAGAACAGCAATCATCGTCGTCATCATGATCCTCATGATCATCATCATCATCATCTTACTACTACTACTACTACTACTACTACTACTACTACTACTACTACTACTACTACTACTACTACTACTACTACTACTACTATTAATAATAATAATAATAATAATAATAATAATAATAATAATTATTATTATTATTATTATAATTATAATTAATAATAACAATAATAATAAGGACGATTTGTATAGCATTATTATGCAGCTCAATGTGCCACGTTAATCAAGATTTTTTCTTTAAATTAATGAATGAATTAATGAATTAATTTATTTATTTATTTATTTATTTATTTATTGTTACGTATGAGACGCGCGCGATAGATCAGATCGTTTTGTTTTGCAAGGCATGCAATAACAGAGTGTATTTACCCTTGATTTGATTTTGCGTTGTTGTTAGAAGAAGCTTAGTATAATGTTGATAATTTTCGTTGGTCGATATTATTGGAGAATGTTCCAGAATTACTTGTTTACTATCGAGCGAAGTATGTAGATAAATCTTGTGGTAGCTACGAGATTCTTCTAACATAAATTTAAGTTGTATGACGTAAGACAGTGCATAGTTCTGGTGACGAATTTTATTATGATTGGCTGTAATTGCGTCACGCTGGAATGTTCGAACTTTCTCTAGAGTATAGAGAGACTGTATAAGTGCCGCACTGTTTCAAAGAGAGTAAAAAAAAGTTGAAAAGTGATGTGTGAAAAAAGCGATTGAGCAATCTTGTATGCAGTTGTTGATGTACGCTGAATAAAGTTGGAAAACTTCATACGACGACTCCTGCCTTGTTGCGGAGTGAACAGGTTGCGTGGATAAACAAATCTTAGTTACACTTATCAGGATTCAAGCATCGGGGCTGAATCAACTACTGATTTAAAAAAAAAAAAACAGTGTAACATTTCTGTTGTAAGTTATTTTAAATTTATGCTAACTTTCTAATAAACCCTTTTTGTCTGTGTTCCCCCCGTGTGGGTGCCGGGGATTTCAGTATAAATAGTAGTCTATCTCCACTTTGCCCTGTGGGTTCGGGCACTGATTAGAATAGACCCAACGTTTCCCGACGTGTCGTAAGAGGCGACTAACAGGGGTGATGTCAGCACGGCATCACTGGGCGAAAGTCTTCTACACAGAAGTCACCGGCCAGGACGGAAGAACCTCATGTTACTACAGGTTCAACGACCACGTGCTCGGGGCCAAGGCGAGCCACACTGTATTCGTGGATTTCGGCTGTGGCCAACAGCCTGGAGAGGATTGGGCCCTGCCAGGTCTTTCTTGCCCAAGACACTTCATGATGAATAAAACCATTTACTCCATACCGGATCGGTCGTCGCCCGGGTCAATAAGGACCGCGCCTTCCGTTGGCCACCAGGACGGAGGCGATAAGTGTGCTACTGATGGACAACTTAGCAAGGTCCGCACCAGAAATAACATCGTCATAGGAACCTGGAATGTCAGGACCCTAACTGCGGATGGAAAATTAGAAGCACTGGCCCACGAGATGGACCACTATCGATGGAACGTTTTAGGGATCAGCGAACTGCGCTTGAAAGACATAAGTGAAGCAACGACCGACAAAGGCCACAAGCTTTATTTCAGCGGTAGAGATGACAGGCACGAACACGGAGTTGGATTATTGGTCCACAAGAACATTCTAGCCACTGTCATGGGTTGCCGCCCAGTCTCCAGTAGACTCATTACCATCCGTCTGAGAGCAGCCCCTTTCAACATCACCATCATCCAGACCTATGCCCCAACATCAGACTATGACGACAGCGAAGTGGAGGATTTCTATGAAAATCTACAGACTGTCCTTGACCAAGTGCCGAAGAAGGACATAGTCATAGTGCAAGGCGACTGGAATCCCAAGGTTGGCCAAGATGCGCACCACAACTGGGTAGACACATGTGGAACCCACTGCAACAACGAGACAAATGACAGGAGTTTGAGACTCTTGGAGTTTGCCAGATACAACAATCTGATACTGGCAAACACGCTTGGTCTCCACAAAAAATCCAGACGATGGACATGGCACAGTCCCGGCGATGAGCATCACAACCAGATGGACTACATCATGGTCAAAAAACGCTTCAGATCAAACATCAACATTGGCAGGACAGGCACTTTTCCAGGAGCAGACATCGGAAGTGACCACGATCTCGTGATGATGTCTTTCCGGTTTCACTTGAAGAGAGTAAACACAGCAAAGTGCACTAGACTGAAGTTCGACCTGGACAAACTGCAAGACCCGGAGGTGGCAGAACTATTTCAGGCCACAATTGGAGGGAAATTTGCACCACTGCTCATTTTGGGAGCTGGTGAAGTAGATGTCAACCATGACCACCACCTTCAACTCAGCTGTGACAGATGCCGCCACTGAGATCCTTGGAAAGCACCGGCCAAAGAAGAATCTGTGGATCACACCTGAACTTTTGGACCTGTGTGATAAACGAAGAGAGATGAAAAAGAAGAAAAAAAACTCACATGGAGCTGATGCCTACCGAAAAATCAACAGTGACATCCAAAAAGGCATGCGCACAGCAAAGGAGAACTGGATAGAAGCTCAATGCCAGGAAATAGAGAACAGTCTGAACAAGAACAACAGCAAGAAGGCCTACCAGACTGTGAAGAGGCTGACAATTGTTAAACAGCCCAAGGTCTCCACGATCCAAAACAAGTCTGGCATGTGCCTTATAGAAGAACAAGAAGTCTTGGACAGATGGACAGAGTACTGCTCTGACCTTTACAACCACACACCAAACGGAGACCCATCAGTTCTAGCATGTTCAGAGAGCAGAGAAGAAGAAGAAATCCTCCCAATTCTCCGGGAAGAAGTTGAGGCAGCAGTGCTGTGCAATCGCTGAAGAAAGGGAAGTCAGCGGGAGTGGACAACATACCCGCGGAACTGCTTCAAGCAGGAGGATAAGCGATGATTGACGCACTCACCATTATCTGTAACAAGATCTGGCAAAGTAGGAAGTGGCCTACACCATGGACCCAGTCGCTTGTCATCGCTCTTCCCAAAAAAGGTAACCTTCAGGAATGTAAAAATTACCGCACCATCAGCCTCGTCAGCCATCCCAGCAAGGTCCTCCTAAAAATAATACTCAACAGGTTGAAACCCCAAGCTGAACAAATCATACCTGAAGAGCAAGCAGGATTCAGGGCAGGGCGATGTTCCACTGAACACATTTTCAACCTCATAGGCTTGACACCACCTCCAGAGCCTATGGAATGGAAATAAGTGCAGAGAAGACCAAAATGATGACCAATAACAGCAATGGAATCAACATGGACACCAAAGTCCAAAGCCAATCCCTCAATACGGTGCATAGCTTCACATATTTAGGAGCCATTGTATCAGACAATGTGTCCCGACAGGAAGTCCTCTCCAGGATCGCACAATCAACTGCTGCCCTGGCGAGGTTGAAGCCAATTTGGAAAGACTACATTCCAAGTTAGGCTGCTGCGCTCCCTTGTCATCTCCATCTTCCTATACGCTTGCGAAACATGGACCCTCACAGCAGATCTCCCAACGTAGAATACAAAGCACGTAGATGAGGTGCTACAGAAGACTTCTGGGCATTTCCTATACCCAGCACATCACCAACGACGAAGTCCGACAGACTATCACACAAGCCATTGGACAACACGATGACCTGCTTCCAGTGGTGAAAAAACGGAAATTCCGATGGTATGGCCACGTCACCAGATCATCAAGTCTTGCAAAGACCATCCTGCAAGGCACAGAGCAAGGAGGTAGAAGAAGAGGGAGACCGAAAAAGAGGTGGGAGGACAACATTCGAGAATGGACTGGTTTGACACTGAGCGAAACAATCAGGGTTGCTGAGGACATGGAAAGATGGAGTATGCTGGTTAAACGATCATCTGTGGTGCCCCTACGACCTCCGAGTTACGGGACAGGATAGAATAGATCTCCACTTTCTGGAAATTTAGTGCTTTAAATTCCCACTGTCGCTGTCCTTCTTCTTTGTTCTTTCTCATTCCTACTCTGTTCTATCAATCTACTATACTATCTTCCTCTTCGCTAGACCAGTTACCTACCTTTTTTCTTGAAAACTCTTCCGGGACAAAATTCCTCATTTGTGCGTGAGGTCTGTTGGATTAGCTTAGGAATATTGGACGCTTTTTGCCAAATGGTCACTGGGACTTCCTATGATGTTATTATTTGGCAATGTGGGCATTTTTTTATGTATGTGTTTTGTTAATATTTGATAATGATGTTTGTATTCTATTTTGTTTTTGTAAACGAGGGTTCAATAAATTAGAGTATATCCTCAGCGTCCCCTGCGTGGTATGTCTTTATTGTAAAGTAACCAGCTGGTGGAGTGTCTTCAGTGTTACCACTAGGGTTGTTTCGGCAGATCTTTTATGCGGATCCGGGGTGAGTCCTCTTTCAGTCAAGTCTTGATTTTGTGGTTCTGATTCGGTTCTTTGCAATCCGCTGGACCCTGTAAGCAATGAATAACTAACTAACTAACTAACTTTTTGTCTGTTACAGGTTGCATGAGAGAAAATGGCAAGGAAGTTTTTTGTCTCTGAACAGAATTAACCCCGAGATCCCGAACTAAAGTCAAGTCAATCCAAGTCAAGAACCAGCAGTGCAAAGTCAAGCCAAAGCCCGACCACCTAGAATTCATGCCTGCCGTTGTATCTTTAACATACAAACTAACATTATAGAGCAAGTCTAGTTCACGCCAAACTAATTTGCTTTAAAAACTCAAAATACATTTTTGTGTGCGTGTGTGTGTCTAATTTTTGCGAAATGTCCAACCATTTTGAACGGGAGTCTCTTTGACCACGCTTTCTCGACAGATCCTTGTTTAACACTTACAGCTTGTGTTATCCCACTGAAAGAAAATAAGCATACATTACAACAACAACAACAACACAACCACAAAACCTCTTTGTAAAGTATACATAAGTTTTTACAATCAATACATTCCTTAGTGTTGGTGCCTTTAAATAGCACCCGCTAATGACACCCTTCTTGAGCTAAAAATAGCATCCGCTAACAACACCATTCTTGAGCTAAAAATAGCAACCGCCAAAGCCGGTAAGAGACAAAACCCATAAACCAGAAAAGTTGTCGGTAAGGTCTAGGTTTGATGACAAACATTTTGACTGCAGTCATAATGACAGTGAATGTTTGCGAGTCACGATTTGAATGGGCGGGTTGACGTTGCGAGTCGTCAGCAGTTACATTAAAACGTTTGAATTTGGAAAACATGCGCACAGTCACTGCGCGTACACAAAAGCACGATTGTTACCCTTGCTGTGCCGAAAGTCAAAATGTTTGAAAAGCAGCGACCAAGAATTTTTACATTAACGCTAGCAATTCATTTGCTCAAGTTCGGTGAAAAAGACAATATCCCATAAACATTCATGTGTGTCTGTATCATCTATATTAGGCTACTTCACAGGTATCTTTCACGCTCAACGTTCCTAGCGGGCCGGTCTTGGCCTTGCCATTTTTCCGTTAGATCACGTGATCAAAGTAGCGCGTTTCAATGTTTCCCATACTGAATGACTCGCAATCAGTTCGTCGGAATTATAACATAGACCCTTCCTTACCCCAGATATTAGAGACGCTCTCTTGAGGCCGAGTGTTCCGTTCAGAAATACGGTAAGATGTCACGCGGCTAGTACAAAAACGAACCGTTAAACCAGGGACAAAATCATTCCCTGTCCCAACAGAAATTGAACATTCAAACTTTAGCGTGTGGGTTTGAGCAACGAAAAGCCCCACTTTATCATTTGCGTAATGCGATAACAATGCGAATGTTTGGGTAAGCCTGTTTTGGCCATAAGTAAACAAAGACTAGTCTGGCACAGACACTGAGCGACTTATCCCCCTTTAGTATCCCAACTGTAGTGTATTCACAACTTTCCGGCACCTCTCATAAAAACTCGTGGGTATCGCCATTATAAATTAAAACGAGGTTACTTTGAAACCAAGTTCCGGTTTGGCTTGTTTTGCTTTTATCAAAGCTTGATGCGTGACTTTTAACTATGGCAAATTGCCGAAAACGACGATTGTTAGAGCCAGAAAACGAGTGGGATAAGTATAAAAACGGTGGAGGAAGTACATGCTCAGTGAAAGAATGCAAAAAACAATCGTAGAGGCCTGTATTTGTAGCGACTTCGGAGGTGCGTCGATCATCGACAGAAAGTGAAACAGGACCTGAAGACTCTTGTAGTTTTCCATAGCTTCGACGTCGCAACCTTCACAAAACACGAAGTAGTTGACTATGTTAGGCGAGCGTTGTGGCCAAGTGAGCTAAGGCGGGACTAACTTGCCTTGTCCACAAGTCAGAAACCAATGGCGCCTGACAGGTGTGGGTTCGAGCCAGCATCTGGGCGTTATGTTTTTTCGAATATTTTTCAAAAATTCACAAATAATGTTAGGTAGGTAGGGTTTAGGCGCGCCACTGGCGATAGAAAGGGATAATAAACTGCAGCAAAAAAAAAATATGTGAGGGTACGATACTGGTGGCCAGTGACACATGTTATTATTCTTGAATATTTGGAAATAACTCACTAAAACACGCGGAGAAAGAAACCGGAAGTATGTTTCATTGAGGGGATTCCCGTTGGTGCATAGGATAACAGAAAAGTGTGAATAAAGATGAAGGTTTTCTGCAACAGCACACCTGCGCTCAAAACTTATATCACAGTCTGCCATTCTCCTATTAGTGTGCCAATACTATCCTATCCTATCCTATCTCATAACTCGGAGGTCGTAGGGGCACCACAGATGATCGTTTAACCAGCGTACTCCATCTTTCCCTGTGCCAATACGTGGTTGTGAAAATAGGTTTCAAATGTTGTCGTTACAATCCATCCTGACCAGACAGCCGTGTCTTCTCTGGTAGCAGTTTTTAGCGCGGCTGGTGAAAAATTAAAAATGTGGCTTTCGTCCTATCACGAAAGACTATCTTGACAATTTCTGAAAGGGCCGAGACTGTTTTGATGCTAAACGTTCCTTTCGCATGCTGCTACAACAATGAAAAATAACAAACACCGCAACACATATGATACAGATGTATAGGGTGGACCATTATTATTGAGAAAAAAAATCACCCGACACTTGTTCTGCTTAAAATAAAAATTATATTTAATTTTTTTATATGAATAAGTTACAGTAGCATTTGCATATTTATTTAGTCTGCTTATTTGTACATTTTAAAAAAAAAGAAGAAAAAAGTTATGTTTACAATAATTCAATATTTAATATATGTTCAGCTAACCTTACGTTTTGTTTGTTAGTCTCCATGGAACCGTATTATGAACGGGGGAGTATAAGAAAGAATGTGAAACTAACACCTCTAAATTAGACATAAGTTACAGGTTTAATAGTCTACGTAATAGATACGAGACCCCTGTTCATTTCTTAAACCCTTTTCATTTAACATGGCCTGCTGAAGGTATGTTTTGAGTAAATCACTTGTACGCCCGTAATTCATTTTCAACGACGATTCGTATTTGCTTTTAGTTTCATATGCGTTGGCGCAGTTATTTCCTATTGACGTTGCCTACAATGTGTAATTCTTTAGTTAATGTACAAGAACGTTATCATGAGTACGAGTATCTATTAACTCGAAATCAAAAAGCACACTGATAAATTTAAGTCGTCTTATTGGAAAAAATATTTTCACTTTTTAAGTAGTACAGCATTGGATTCCCCCCCCCCCCCCCCTCCAATATTTGAATACTGTTTGGTGTCATGCATGTGTGCTTCATTGTTCTGGCATTCTTTCCCTTGTTCTTTCACTTCTCTCATGACTGTTGTTTTTGTTTTATCTTGTATCTTTATGCGATTGTACTTTTGAGTGCATATCGGTGTCACAAATGTTTGAACATTGTTGTTGCTTTTTCATTTAGTGCATATGTTATTGTTTGTAGTTAGAGGCTGCTGTGTCTTGTAATATAGTGCCGTTCTTGTAATCACTATGTATATATTGTGTATCCCTATCCCCCCATCTTCCCCCCTTGTCTGGCTATACGGCCCCCCCTGGGCTAGGAGCCTAAATTGATTTGCTGTTGATCATTTGTTTGTTTGTTTAATAAAAGGACTAAAAGGACTGTACCTTGCCCACACTATTATACCCATGTAGACTAATCCTCACTTGAGAATCCAACAAATAAATTATAAAACAAAGGGAAACAAATCGTTGTATTTGATGTTTTTTTTCTGTAACCATTCCAACTGATTCATGCACTCGTTGACCGAGGGTCATTTCTTATTTGAACAGTCGTCTGTTTTCCTTCCTGACTCCCAGTCTTCCTGCCTTTGCGTTTGAGTTCAACCAAAGAGCGTATTATAGAAAGAGGGGGAACTTGGTTCAGAACCGCGAGACGGAAGATACGAGTTACGCTCCCTTGTAGACATGCTAAAAATGGCTCGTGGCAGAAAGACAAAAGGCGACCGAGTAAAACAGGGCGGTGACTTTTGCACAGCCATCAATTGCCGTCATGCCAGATACAAGAAAAGTTGTGATGGCAAGTTCTTTTTCAAGTTTCCAAGAGACAAAAAAGGTAAATTGCAATCGAAAAACTTCTTTTTTGTGTGTTTATATAGGCCTAAACCAAGACCGCTGCAGTGTTGTTAAAACAATCGGGGAAAGGCTTCAGTGATTCATGTTATATCTATTCTATGTGCTAAAACAAAAACTGTTTGCTTGCTGACAGTTTACGTTTAAAAGGTCGCTCACTGTTTACGTTGTTTCTAGGTTGTTTGACTATTATATTTGTGCTTACATTTCAAAAGTAGATGTTGTCAGATTGGCAGTTTGGCTTCGTCAAACTGCTTATGTTAACAAGTTAAATTAGACTAAGTCTGTTTTCTCCTCGTGATCAAATACTGTGCAAAATAACCCCTTACCTAGGCACAAAAATGGTCCTTGATCTGTTGTAATCCCTTTTCGTTTGAGTGTAAACGGGAAAAAATGTAATGTAGAAACTCAGTCCTTGTTCTGATCGGTGAATTTCTGCGCATTAGATCTATATTGCGTGGAATGTTGTAGTCTATGTTCTGATTGTTCTGTCTGATTAATTAATTATTTTCCAAGAAGTGACTGATGTTATTAAGCCCGTGATGTAGGAGGTGAGAGGGTTGGGGGGTAAGGGGACACCTGATATACATTAAATTCACACTATTAGTGAAACATTTTGTTATTGTGCTTTATTGTGATTGATTGAATGACAGAGCTCTCTCTTCTCCCAACCCCCCTCTCTCTCTCTCTCTCTCTCTCTCTCTCTCTCTCTCTATCTCTCTCTCTCTCTCTCTCGATCAATATGTACAAGAGTGGGACAGTTCTGTAATGAGAAAAGATACGTATCAGTATTATAGAACATTTAAAGATATTTTTCAGACAAAAGCCTATATTGATTTTATGCATATCAAATGCTTTAGAGACTGCCTAACTAAGCTCCGACTGGGAGTTCTACCTTTGAAAGCTTCATTTTTTAGGATAACCTTCAATGAAATTGAAGGAAATGGATTGTGTCCATGTTGCAACGTATTGGAAAATGAAAATCATTTTGTAACCGAATGTATTCTGTATAGTGACCATAGAGAAAAATATTTTACTTTTCCTGTACATTCGTATATACATATTCTACAGAGCGAATCAAAGTTTCATGTATGGAGATTAGGACTCTTTATTTTTCATGCACTAAAAATACGAACTGAATTTTATGAGCAGATACACTTGAGCTGATGTAATAACCTAACGAAAGTAAACGCCATTGTAATTTTTGAGAGATCATGTACAACACTTTTGTTAACCTCGTGACCAGCCATGTTTTCTAGGGGCTGGTGACCCGAAGAATTTGTGTTTGTTTTATTGTTTGTATGCTTTTTGGTGAATACACGGACGATGTCCAAACGTCAACGTCTCTCTCTCTCTCTCTCTCTCTCTCTCTCTCTCTCTCTCTCTCTCTCTCTCTCTCTCTCTCCCTCTCCCTCTCTCCCTCTCTCTCTCTCTCTCACGATTACGGATTTACACAGTTTCGAATAAATGAAACAGTCTCTCATGCATATTTTAATTTTAAAATATCTGTCGTTGATTAAAAAATAATAAATTCCAGGGCAGAAAACGAACCTATGACATACACACATAAGCAGCATAAAAGCACCTAATAAATGTCAATAAGTAAACATAAAAAAATTAAAAAAAAGACAGCAGTAGCAAAATGTTAATAATAATGATGGTTAAAAGTTTGGTTTTTGCAAACGTTGCCATAAAAATGTTCTTTTGCAATGGCATAGGCTCAATAAGTTACCACGCACAGATCATTCATATAGCAGATGATGAAATATAGCCAGCCCGAGCAACGGGAAATAATCCGTGAGAGCGTCTCGCATTTTTGTATAGGACATAATGGAAGTTCCCCCTCTTTCCGTAATAAGCTCTGTGGTTCAACTAATTTGAAGAACCAAATTATATCTCTATAGGTTTTGTTAACTCTCTCTCTCTCTCTCTCTCTCTCTCTCTCTCTCTCTCTCTCTCTCTCTCTCTCTCTCTCTCTCTCTCTCTCTCTCTCTCTCTCTCCCTCTCGATGTCTCTCTTCTAGATCTATCGATCTATCTGTCTGTCTGTCTCTGTATCGTATGTCTGTCTCTTTTTTGTATGTGTGTGTCTCTCTCACACACATAAACACACACATATTTGCAATACATTCAGAACTGGGTTTATTTAAGAATGTAGGAATCGAAAAGTGCTTTTTTGACGGAAAGAACGCAAACTTCTTCTTGAAATGTAAGAATCTAAGTCAAAATTGCCTCTTTCCGTCTAAATAGTTGATCTAGTTCGTCTCTTATAGGCGACGAAATAGGTCGAATTTTCTTCAAAATTTCTCCGAAAATTGACTGTATTTTCTCCATTCCGGATAGAGCACTCCTGTGTACTTAAAACACTCTCATGCACTACAACTGCACTCCCATGCACTAAAAGAGCCCTCCCGCGCACTTAGAAAAAAGTGGGTTCTTGGAAAAAAGTGGGTTCCAAGCAAATAAACCCATTTGTTACTAAGAAAGACAAGGTCTGAAACCCATTTGTGGGTTTTTTTCACGTACACACGCACCCACGGAACATGCAACACACACACACACACACACACGCAATCTACACCCACACACACAAACACCGACACAGAGCAAGAACAAACCGCACAGATGACTATGGTATCTGTGAGCTACCGCGGACTCGGTTTATAAAGACAAAAAAAAAAAAAAAAAAAAAAAAAAAAAAGTCACAAATCTGCGTCATTATATTTGTTGACTTGTATAAATAGGGCGACTGTATTGTTCAACCACACGAAACCCATGATTTTACTAGCGTAAAAAAATGGATGGTCTTGGACAGAAAGAAACAGGTATTTTTCTCTTCTTCTTGACTGCACAATCATGACTGTTCTCTTAAAGAGATGCCGATAGCCGTAGTCGGAAGCCGGCTGTTGATTGGTCAGTATTTTTAGTAGGTAACGTCATGCCATTGACCTCTGCGCTACGACAACGGCGGCCTAGTTTGCTGTCGATGCAGACGACGAGAAGTAAAGACATGAAAACCATTATTAGGGTTAGGGTTAGGTTAGATAGTGTGATATCCATTGTTGTACTACCTCTATGCCGACTTATAACACAATGGCATGACGTCACCTGAGCGTGGAAACAACTAAATCATACTAACCAATCAAACGCCGGCTTCCGACTTCGGCTATCGGCATGTCTCTCAAAGTGAATCGCGTCTGCTTGGTAGGTAAACATAGCTAACATTTGAAGACCTTCTGCCAGATCTGGATCTTGATGATGTTCGACGGGTCAATGACTATAAATACGACGTTGTGCTATAACTTAAGATTCCGTGCAGTATTTAAAAATGGGTTATGGACATAAAAGTCGATCAGAGCTTTGAGTAAGTAACAAACTGACGATAAATAGGTCTTATTAGGAATTGGGAGATAACTTGTCTTTTCGTTTTGTTGTTAGTTAACCTAGAGTTATCCGGGCAGACACCTCGCTTCAGAAGACTAGTCTATGTGAGATTAGTCAAAAGTGTGTTCTAAACAAAAATGTGAAGTTCGGATTCACCGACTAGCGGACTGCATTATCGCTTCGGCCTTTCTTTTGTTGTTGTTGAGATCTTGTACGAAACGTGTTTAGCAGCAAAATTACTTCAGTGACCTTGACCTTTGCAGTAGAACAAATATGAGGGCACGAGGGGCTGGCGCGGCCACTGACTTGGGTTATCCGTTCAGTGTTTTATTTTAGATATGATGTACAACGGATTGACCGATCCCAGCAAGGACCTCCTGAAAATAATACTCAATAGCTTGAAACTCCAAGCTGAACAAATCATAGTTGAAGAACAAGCAGGATTCAGGGCAGGGCAAAGTACCATTTATCCAAGACTTCTTGTTCTTTTGTAAGGCATATAAAAAAAATTGCTCTGGATCGTGGAGACATTGGGCTTTTTAACACTTGTCAGCCGCTGCACAGTTTGGTAGGCCTTCTTGCTGTTGTTCCTGTTCAGACTGTTCTCTATTTCCTGGCATTGCTCTTCTATCCAGTTCTCATTTGCTGTGCGCATGCCTTTTCGAATGTCATTGTTGATATTTTCGGTAGGCATCAGCTCCCTGTGAGGTGTTCTTTTACTTTTTCATCTCTCTTTGTTTATCACACAGGTCCAACAGTTCAGCTGTGATCCACGATTTCTTCTTTGGGCGGTGCTTGCCAAGGATTTCAGTATCTGACTTGAAGGTAATGGTCATAGTATTGACATATCTTTCACCAGCTCCCAAAATGGACAGTGGTGCAAATTTCCTCGAATTGTGGCTTGAAATATTTCTGCGATCTCCGGGTCTTGCAGTTTGTCCAGGTCGAACTTCAGTCTAGTGCACTTTGCTGTGTTTACTCTCTTCAACAGGAGACAGAAGGACATCATCACGATATCGTGGTCTTTATGTGTCTACTCCTGGAACAGTGGGTGTGTGCCAATGTTGATGCTTAATCTGAAGCGGTTCTTGACCATGATGTAGTAAATTTGGTTGTGATGCTCCCCACTGGGACTGTGCTATGTCCATCGTCTGGATTTTTTGTGGAGACCAAGCGTGTTTGCCAGTATCAGATTGTTGTATCTGGCAAACGCCAAGAGTCTCAGACCTCTTTCATTTGTCTCCTTGTTGCAGTGGGTTCCACATGTGTCTCCCCAGTTGTGGTGCACATCTTGGCCAACGTTGGCATTCCAGTCGCCTTGCATTATGACAATGTCCTTCTTCGGCACTTGGTCAAAGACAGCCTGTAGATGTTCATAGAAATTCTCCCATTCGCTGTTGTCGTAGTCTGATGTTGGGGCATAGACCTGGATGATGGCGATGTTGAAAGGGGCTGCTCTCAGACGGATGGTAATGAGTCTACTGGAGACTGGGCGACAACACATATGTGGCTAGAATGTCTTTGTGGACCACGAATCCAACGCCGTGTTCTTGCCTGTCATCTCTATCGCTGAAATAAAGCTTGTAGCCCTTGTCGGTCGTTGTTTCACCTAGAGCTTTCCAGCGCAGTTCGCTTATACCTAAGATGTTCCATCAATAGTGGTCCAGCTCGTGGGCGAGTTCTTCTAATTTTCCATCCGCAGTTAGGGTCCTGACATTCCAGGTTCTTATGACGGTGTTGTCTCTCGTGCGGATCCTGTTAAGTTGTCCATCAGTAGCACACTTATCACCTCCGTCCTGGAAGGCGCGGTCCTTGGTGACCCGGTCAGAGAGAGGAAAAAGGAGAGATCACCGACAACACGCTCCGTGATGTTGAATAATTATAATATATGCTCTTTTAAGCGTCTTAAAATAAAGATAAGAGTGTCTTTAGTTTAATGTATTCTATGTGGTGCCCCTACGACTTCCGAGTTAGGGGATAGGATAGGAACATTGTACGCAACACACAATCAACCCAAGTACGCAAGCACCATAAGCCTAAGCTTCGGTACACGACACCTGCCCTGAAGTCAAACAAAGCGCAGGCAATATTTATCACTGCCCTCTTAAGTTTCCCGTCCCAGCCACGTCACACCGCGCAATTGATATGGACGTTTTGCTTCAACGCACACACACTGTGTCATGTGATGAAATTCTTTCTAGAACAGGAAGGAAAGAGCAATGCTTTGCCCGGTGTTTTCTAGAGGTCATAGTCAGCTTTGCTGTGTTGCAAGAAAGACGTGTACGTGTTGAAGAGTATTTTAAAAAGTGCAAAGGTATGTTAAAGTCTTTGAGAATGTTAAATATTGACTCTAAGCTAACTCTGCAGATGAAATGGCTGAGTTTGTTAAATTAGCCATTTCTGAACAGAAGAACTCAAAATCTAGAAATTTAAGTCATTCTCTTTATTTGGGAAAATACTTTGAGATGTTATATGAACAAGTACAGAAAGAAAAAAAGATTAAATGGAGCGAGTACTTGAGGCAAAATAATCTTTTAAACCATTCACAAGCCAGTTTACTGAGACAGTTATCTAAACAATTTTGTCATTTTAAAAAATTTCATTGTTTGAACATATCAATTACTGAGTTGAAAAAGCAATCCGATCTTATTATAAAATATATGAAGGAAGATTCATCTTTTGCAGAGAAGTGGACAACTTAATCAAATGTATTGAGGGGAGCTGCGTGTGTGGAGATTTTTCTTGACACCCCCCTATTATTATTTTTTTTAGAATATATAGTTAAAAACACGTCACACAACAACACTAGCAAAAGCTGTCAACAACTGTTGCTGTTGTTCTGATGAGACCCTACAGCAAGGGCGAAACAGCTTCTTTTTAAGTCTACATTTAATTTTCATAGCTCTAGTGTAAAACAGAACGAAGTCTCAGTGACGCGGCGTTTCTTCACAACAGCCCTATTATTATCTATCGGTTCTACGCACTAATTATTGCCAGGGTCTCAGTGACACAGCGTTTTTCAACAACAGCCTTGTTGTGCGCAGTGGGGTATGCGCGTCACTAGCTATGACGAGACATGGTATTTTTAGCTCGCGATCCGTCGCACCGGATCAATGACGAGACATCTTATTTTTAGCTCGCGATCCGTCGCACCGGATCAATGACGAGACATGGTATTTTTAGCTCGCGATCCGGCGCACCGGATCAAGATTGCCAACGTCACTAGCTATGATGAGACAGCTCGCGATCCGGCGCACCGGATCAATGACGAGACATGGTATTTTTAGCTCGCGATCCGGCGCACCGGATCAACTGTACAACGGCGATTGAAGGTGATGATCATCAGCAGCATGAAGGCGAAAGGGTCATGATTGACCCCGCCAATAAAAAGAATATATGCCCTCTCCCACACTTTACATCAATTACACAAACAGCAACAAGCAGTATGAGACTCGCCCCCACTCATACACATCACTTAAAACAATCAACAAGCAAAACTCACCCCCACTTAACTTACCCACCCTCATTATTTACCATATTGTTAGTTAATATAAAATACTCTATTATTATTGCCCCACTAACATTAAGCCTTTATATCATCATCAATAATTTATTATACTCCACAGTTAAAAGAGACAGACGGTTAAGGGAAGTAATAATTAATAAACTATTATGCATTTAGTGCATTGCATCCCTTTGACAACATATTAAAAAAAATACTGGACGCGCCTTTCCCCCGAATAATTAAACAGGCTTAACCTCGGCAATCTGTCCCAACACAATTTTTATATTGACCATACCATTATATATTAATGTCCGCTGGAATGATCTTTTGTTTAACAAGGTAATCTCTAGTAAATAACGATAATGAAAAGATAGCAACCAGTTTACCAGCATCTGAAAGATCCATCTTTCCCAATTCAATAGGTTTCATTTTTAAAAGAGATTTTGCAATCATAGCTTAAGCTGTATTTAAGCCTACTAAGACAACACTATGGTATCCAAGATTAACAATTGTTTGTTCATATGGTACACTCATTTTTATATATAATAAAAAAAAAATAATAAATTATTACTGCATTGAAAACACATCTAATGATGGCTTCAATGATGGAGATGATTCAATTTCTTTTTTTACAAGTGGTTTTGGGGGTTTCTGTTTATTTTTTCCTTGGCGGTATTTATAAATTATGTACCCACTTGCACCCACTACACCGGCTATACAAAAATAATATATGTTATTTGAAGATTGTACTGGTTGTATTGGTTGTATTGGTTCTTCTTTATTTGTTGTTAATGTTTGTTGCGTTATTGTTTCTTCTTTTGGTGATTCCTTTTTTCCTAATATGTTTGCTTTTGTTTGTCTGTTCCATCTATGTAACTTGTTAAATTCTGCTAACTTCTTTCCAGCTGCAATTCTTCCCAGACTCTTTTGTTTAGTGACTGTCACTAGGTTCTGTTGATTCTCTGAATTCTTCACCTCCATCTCCTTCTCCATCTCTGGATTGGAAGAGTCCATTTTTAATAGCAGAGAAATTTATGTGTTGAAAAGTAATTAGCCCGGCTGAAAATGGGGTCAACAAGCTTCCAAACTTATAATACAAATTTCTTGATGCCTCACTAATCCCATTAACAATAACTGGATCTTTAATCAAATCATCAAATAAATCATTCTCACAATCTAAAGTAACAAAGGTCGACACAGCTTTGGTATATAACTTCACAATCGAACGCCCTAAACTTTTAACCATTAAAGCGCCGAGAACTTTATCATATTTATTATGTAATATAATGATCTCTTCAGGCCTCAGTCTTTGTACTTGTTCAGGTGTTAAGTCAACACCGAGATAATACTTTGACTTTCCGGAAGCTACTAATGCAACCAGCCTGTCTCTTTTCTCATTGTCAACACCTGTAACTGTAACATTAATAGCTTCTTGCATTAACAAGTCATCACAATTCATTTTAAATACAAATAAAATAAAAAACTAAATTAAAAAATGGCTGGTGCTGCAATGGTGCTTGGTTCTGCTGCTGTAAATGCCTTAGCCTTTTCAGGATCAAATTATTTGTTTTCAAAACTGGACAGTAAAGAAGAATCAAAACGGCATAACTTAGCAATGGAAAAATTACAACAAGATCAGGCCGAATACGAGAAAAACAGACTAATGCAGCTTGATTTTGTTAATAAAAGATTGAAAGAAGAAGGCCATGCAGATAAAACATTTGAAGACGTTGATGAAGCTTTGCACCAATATTATTTATTCACCGGCACAACACTACCTTCATTAAAGCAACCAGTGTTATCCGATTACTACACACCTAACATTGCACCTACAATGTCAGAGACCGGAGAATTAATTTTAATTGTGTTTGGAATAACAGTAGTTTATTACCTCGTTAAACAAAAATATAAATCTAAATAAAATATGACTTCACGTTTGTCTAGATTATATTATTCTCAATCCGGATATTGGAAAGGGATGACAGCAGTTAATAAACTAGTAGAAAAGACTGGCTTGTCAGCAAACACAGTTAAACAATGGTTATCGAAGCAAGCTGTATGGCAAATCTATCTTCCACCCCCGAAGAAAATAATAAGACCAAAATTTGAAAACTCCAGACCAAATGACACGCATCAAATAGATTTGTTATATCTTCCCCATGACAAAATATATAGAAAGAAATACAGGTATGCCCTTACTGTTATTGATATAGCTACCCGGTTTAAGGACGCTCATGCTCTTAGGACTAAAAATTCAGCTGAGGTCGCTCAAGCCTTAAATGCGATTTATTCAAGAGGGCCTCTAAGGTTCCCTAGACTTATTCAATGCGATGAAGGGTCTGAATTCAAAGGAGCTGTTAACCAGCTTTTGTTAAAACATAATGTAACTGTTAGAAGAGGAGTTGTTGGATTGCACAGATCACAGGGTATTGTAGAAAACTTTAATCGGCAACTGGCAGAAAGATTATTCACTTATCAGTATTCAAAGGAGTTGTTTACTGAAACCACTAATACAGAATGGGTTGTTAGGCTGCCTCGAGTTTTAAGGGAAATGAATTCAGAACCAACCAAAGTTACAGGATTAAAACCAGTTGAGGCTATTAAAAAGAAACAGATTGTTGTTACCGTTTCAAAGCCTGGTCAGCCGGATCTAACTTTGATGAACAAAACTGTTAGATACCTTTATCAGCCTGGAGAAGTTGCTAATGACACTAGAAGGCGAGCTACAGACCCAATTTGGTCATTAAGCGTTTATGAAGTTGACAGAGCATTATCTACTGATCCGCCTGTATATTATTTAAGACCGAGAAGCGATCGTAGAACACCACAAAGAAACTTTGTAAAAGAAGAACTTCAGATTGTTCCACCAGACACAGAGCCATTAAGATAAATGAACTATAATCATCACCACTATTACTTACCTTCAACCTTTTTTTTGACTTAGTGACTTACATCTAACTTAATTAAGTCGACTTTTAAAAAAACTTATAACTTACAATAATTAAATTATAAAAGAACTTACTTACTTACATCTAACTTAATTAAGTCGACTTTAAAAAAAACTTATAACTTACAATAATTAAATTATAAAAGAACTTACTTACTTACATAAGTATTGTATAGCCAGTTGGTTGGTCAGTTTTTAATAATAATTTTAAGTGCTTGCCTTTTTTTAGCTGTTCTTTTAATTTAGTTCTTTCCTCTTTTGATTCAATTACGTCATTTTCTTTTAAACAGTTATCAAAGCTGTCACGGTCTTTGCAATAAAACAGGCACACGAATTTTACTTGTTCTCTAAAATCCTTTAATATCGAATTAAATTTCTGCGTGATTAACCAGACACTAATTTTCACATGGCGTCCACTGAAAGCCAGCTTGCTCAATATGTTCCGTTTTAATACAATATCTTTTTCTGCACTGCAATCATCGATTAAGAATAACGTATTACCCTCATTCTCAAACAGGTTATAAAAATACGTTAAATGTTCATTGAGCTTGCCATTGGGATTTACAACAAAGATATTGTCATCTGTCCATATAAATGACCTTTCTAAGTACGTTTTATTATATTGAATAGTTGGGCAAAAAATTATTATATAATCAAAGTGGCCTGCGTAATATTTTTCTAACAAATCCAGAACAAAGACAGTCTTTCCGCATGATGTCATGCCAATGATCATTCCACAATGAGGATCACGAGGTAACAAAGAGGGCATTTTTTAATATACTAAATCTTTTAATCTTCCATTTTCAATGTTTAGCTGAGCATCCATAATTATATACATGTATACTGTAACTGATTCTGACCTAGCACTTGCTTCCCTATGCAATTCAATTGTTATACCATCTGTTCCGTTTTCAATTCTTCTTCCAGATCCATGAAGTTCGTTGGTGGGTATGGTTCGAAAGTCTAACCACAACGCAAATTTATTCACCAGATAATCTTGCAGTCGTGTGTCATGCAAATGAAGATCCTTAGAAATCAAATCCACAGTGTCAGTCCGCAATCTACCTCCACCCAAGATTTTCCTAATCTCATCAAACTGTTGAAATCCCATCATTCCATTAGCGAATAATTGATTAGGTTTACCTTCAATCACAACAGACGCTTTTGAAATATTAGGGTTGATAAAATTCTCGCTGTCACGATTATAATTAGATTCTTTCACAAACAACAACAGTACACCTTTAAAACTTCGAGCAGGTGAATTTATGTTGATAGTCCAGAGTGCATCTAATAAATCTTTATTAAATTGTCTGTAGCGAACGATCCTATCATAATAAATTGCTAGTTTGTCATATTGTCCCCTGATCATCCTACTGAGTTCAGCGTGAGTGACCACTTCATATTCAAGCGAGATGTCAGTAATTGTATAGCTAGCATCATTGTCAGAGCTAATTACTACTTGAGAATAATAATTGAAAATAATTTCGTAAGAAAGCCTGTCGTTAAATGAACCTTGATGAAATGGCAGATGACTGTGTAGCAGTTCAAAATCAAGTGGAAAATAAAACCTGTTTTTGTATACAGCAGCTAATGCATTTTCACCTTTGTTAGAAACGACAGCATCGCCAGCTTTGATTCGAAGTTTTGCCACATTGGCGGCTTGAATCCCCTGACCAACTAAATCTCCCCTTTCATATTTACTCAGCCACAGATCTGTGTAACAAAACAAAACACCGGCGTCATCGATACTTTGGATTTCTCGCCCATCAAGTTTAATAACCATTCTTTTAATTATAGCTCTACCTATATTGTTGACTATGGTTCTGTTAGGATCTTCATCAGAATTTAGACTAATTTTAAATCCCAATTTAGGACTGCCTGGAACTATTACATCATCAGGACCTAAATTTGGAAATCTTATGGTTAGTAGCTGATTAGGCTCTATGCTGCTTGGATTGTTTGTAATGATTATTGTGCTTTTCTCACCTTTGATGCCTAAAGGCGTCCTCAATCGACGTGTAGGGTCTAACAAGTTTCCGTAGCTTTGCATTTTTAATGCGATAAAAAAAAATTATATTTAAAAATGGCAACAGGTGGTGAAGCTCTTGATGAAGTGTTTAAACCTGATGAACCTAATGAAGACCACGACGTCACACTGCTTTCAATGGTAGGAGATGACATGAGCCAAACAAGGCTAAGTATAGGAGAAGAATTACGTCAAGTAACTGAAACCCAAAAAGCCAGAAAAATCAATAAATTTTACAATTACATCGGGCGCGAGTTACCTGATTATGTTAGTCCCAGCGACTTCGAACTAGACAAAAATAATCACTTGTTTATAAACACTAGTGTATCCGGTAAAAAAGTGAGAGTACAGTTAACTATGTTAAAGAATCCTGATAAATTTTATGCGTGGTCTACTTTGAAAACTAAACTCCCAGTGACTGTAATACGATCATTGGGGCTTTCCGATAATAGAGTGCCAGCGTTGCATCGCCAAGCAGTAGCTTCACTTCAACGAATAGATGCATCGTTAAGTTCAGAAATAGAACGACAAGACTTAACTAACTTAACTAGTTCTGCATTAGAAGTAAATAAAGAGTTAACAACCTTACAAACAAATGAGGACACCAATATTGATCAGGTTATGGAAACTATCAATGACACGCCATTATTGCCACTGCGTGAACTTCAGGGCTTAGATAAAGCTTTACAATCTGTGAGAGGGGAGACAATGATGAATTTAGCCAAGCTTGGTGAGCTCGACAAACATAGAAAAACAAAAAAATAAACTAGCAGAAGCTGATGACGCGAACTTAAGCATTGAGGTAAAAAAGATGATTAAAAAAAGGCTCGCAGACCTTTACACAGAACGCGCGGCAAGGCTAGAAGCCTTATCCATAAACAGAGAAAAATTAATAACTAATTTCGCCAGAATAAAAGAAACGGTGCATAAAATTTTACACGAAGACACTACACTTGCAGAAAGAATTCAAACACTGTTCAGAGAGCAAGGTGTTACAATATTTAGCATTCTTACAGCTGTTGGGATGACAATAAGCACACTAGTCTTAGCACTGACTAGAACCGTAGGCATTGGTGGCGGACCTGGCGGACCTGGCGTACCTGGCGGTAGTCCGGTTAAAGACTGGATTAAAAAGACGTTACAAAGCATAGCTAACTTATTGAAACGCTTAGGTGACAAACTTGTAGACGCACTTCCAGGAATATTAGGTTCTGTATTTTCATGGATATTTAATACTGCTTCTAAAGTTGTGGTTTGGGCGTCTGAGCATCTGTGGTCTTTGTTTATAGTAATATTACTCTGGTTACTTAAAATAGTAAATCCCAATTAACCCAGCAAACAATAAACCCCCTGTAAGCGCTAGACGCGAAACCCCATGATCAGTTACCGGCATTTGCAGGTCCGGCAAGCTTGGTAGGCTTGGTAGGCTCGGAAGTGGTGGCAAACTTAAAGGTTCATTATTAGGCCTAGCAGTAAATACCGTATTTGCTGTATTCACTGTATTCGCGGTATTCACTGTATTCAATGTATTTATTGTAGGATTGTAGCCTATATGAAACTGAGGGTCGGCAATCACTATATTGTTGTTGTAGTTTGATATAGTTCCTATTCTAAGCTGAAGGTCTGAAGGCAACATATACAGTCCTAAACCTATTACGTAATCTACTTTCGATCTAGCATACTTTAAAGTGTCCTGATATCTTTTAATACTTGCGGGCAAATCTACTGCCGAATTAATAGAATCTTCAATGTTGGCTAGAAACTGCTTTTGTGCATCGAAGCTAGTTCCTTCCCCAATGATATTACTTCGTGTTTGTGCTTGAGACCCCAAAATGCACCACGCATACGTACGAATAGATTCATTCAGCCTTTCCACCCCACTTTGAGTAAATCCGTTTGATGTGTCTAATATAAAAGTGCTGTATGCTGCACTTTGTTTTTGTCTGATATACAGTAAAGGAACCTGGCTGTTGTGGTTAAATGATGTAAATCCAGGTACGTAAGGCCCCGTGTATAAATTACCTACAGCGTATCTAAATAAAGTTCCCATCCCGTGATTGAGGTCTAGTTTTTGTCTGAAGTCTGTTTTAGTATCAATTCCGAATTCATTGCACAACCTTTGATACGCTTTCTTGTCAAAGCCGTTGTTAAAGGGATTAAAGTTTTTGTCAGTAGGTAACGGAGCCTGAAGTTCAGACAACACCCGCCTCACTTGATAATACAAATGGAACAGATAAATAGACTTCAACATGGGATCTGGGTGATTAAGGTGATGAACGTAAGAAACTCCGCAACCAGTTGTAGCGCATGACACGGCAAAATTAATTTGATTCTGAAAGAACTGCATACCCCCGTTGTTTAGCCATTGGTTAGCTAAAAAGTCGCTCGTAATGTCTGGGTTGAGGTAATGATCAAAAATATTATGGGGGATAGTTTCGAAATGGACGTTGGCTGCCACAGCTATTGTCAGCTTGGTTAGGTCGACTGCTTTTTCGTAATAATAAGGCCCTGTAGTATACTTTGCAGCTTTGTTATATTTATAAGGCGCGTACATTTTTATTATATTAAAAAAAATATGTTTGTAACTTTCGAATTCGTAAAATCAGGTGTGCCCATTGAACTTCAGCATCCTATTGACAACAAAAACAGGGACCTTAACGTAATCCTTCACGAAATATTCTACACGGTTAAATGGTTAAATATTAGTCATGATCTAAACAACAACTGGATAATGATTAATAAAAAAAGGCACTTTATTCATGCCGGCTATTATGACTTCTGCAGACTTACTGAAGAATTGTTTAAACCTCATTCGATTGAAGCAAAAATGAACCCTGCAAACTTGATAGTAACTTTAACTTTCCATAAAACCCTGCATAAAGACATTACCAGCGTTACACTTGCGCCAAAGCTGGCAGAAATATTAGGTTTCCGTGGCAATGAATTATCTTTATCTGACAGCTCCAGCACCGTCGGCAGTACTATGAAATTTATTGGATCAAAACCTATGAATTTGTTAATTAATGATAGATTGTTTGTGTACCTTCATCAACTGAAGACATCGGAAAACTTAGTAAACGGAACTCCTAGTACATTGCTAAGGATAATCTCAACTCAGAGAGAATCTTACTGCGATCCAGTTTCATTGAAATTTCTACCTCAAAAACGCCACTTAAGTCAGGACTATCATACTAGTTTCTGCTTCAAAATAACTAACCAAAACAACGAAATTGTAGACTTTGAAGATCTTACAATTATTCTCGAGATAAAATAAAGTTTAATTTTAAAATACAATGTCAATCGGCCCTCAAATTCCAGTAACCTGTCCTACCATTGAACTGAAAGACTTAGCAGACACAATCGACTTTGATGCGAATGCTATTGTTGGGTCTATTTACGGTTTCGAATTTACACAAAATGGATATTATAAACGAGCGCTAGTGCCTGTAGTGCCGGCAGTACCTGAAGCAGTGCCGCCGTCAGTACCGCAAGAAAAACCATCTATCGATCAGCTAAAGGATTTTAATGCCGGTAAAGTAGATCCCGATTTTAAGTATGCTATTACTAAACGAGAAAATATCTGGTCTTTAACACCTGTAGACACAGAATTAGATTGGCTTATTAAATTCAAGTGCGAAAGCCCTTACACTTTTATGGGACCAGACAATAAATTTAAGAAAATTATTAACGCCGGGCCTATGTTAGTTAGTCTAGTGCCGGATGAAAACAATCGGGAAACCATAGAAGTCAAAGCCTACAAAAAAAGCAACTATGTTTTACATAAGCGTGAAACCGCAGGGAAAAATGTTAGAGTTATTCTGCAGCCTCCTTTACAGCTAGGTAGCACAGCTATGATAGTACTGGACATAATTGCTCACAGGCCTACGCAGAGAAATTTTAATGTAATTCCGCAAGTGTCTCTAAGTTGGGTTGATTTAGATGAGGATCCCAGACGAGTTACAGTATTTATGAAGAAAAGAGAAAGCGAAGATCAGTATTCCGTATTTACTTCCTCGCCCAAGATAACTTTTGTCCCTGTTCCAAATCCTATTGACAGAATAGCGCAAATTAGCCTAGACAACGTAGATCTGTTAGCATTTTATTTCAGCGATCAGATATTTTCTGATAGTCAAATAGAATATTTTGCTAATAAACTAAAATCAAGTTAATTATTGTTAACCCTTTTTTTTTCACACTAAAAATATGACGACAAAATTGTATCCTGCTATAGTAGAAGCAGTAGTGGATGAACAACCAATACAGCCCAGTGCTCCAACGTTAGACTTAAATAATGTTCAAACGTTCAGGCTGGAAGAAATAAGAAAAGTTAGGACTCAAATTGAATCAGATATCCAAAAGTACTCTAGATGCAGACGAAGGTATTCCGGCGCTTATAGCACAATAAATTACGTGTCTACCGGTCTAAATGTTATTAATGCTGTGGAAGCTGCTGCCAGCGTGGGATTATTGGTGACTGGAATTGGTATACCAATTAGTATTGGATTAGGGGTTGCTGCCGGATTATCTTCAGTGATGTCAGTTCTACTTGGTGTAATTAATACTAAAGTATCTAAGAAACTAGAAAAACACGACCTCATTTCTAGCCTGGCGATAGCTAAACTTACTAGCATGAACTTAATAATTTCGAAAGCTCTAGAAGACACTCAGATTCAGGACCAAGAGTTTGTAATTATCCAGCGAGATTTTGAAGAATATAAAAAATTGAAGCATGACATACAATCTAAATCTAGGTCTGCACCTGTTAATGTTGAAGAAATTAAAAAAAAATTAATAGAAGAAGGGAGACTACTGGGACGGAAAGAGCAGCTAGATGCTTTGAAGAAAAAGCTCAGTGCTTCAGAATAAATACAGTTAACATTTATTCAAACCTTACGGGCCCACCTCCTTACTCGTAGTCGTAGTCGCAGTCGCAGTCGCTGTTTCTACCTGTAATTTATAGTGACCTAGAGCGTATGCGAACTCCTTAGTTACTCTTATTCTCTTTGTGTCATTAGCGCATAATGTTTTTTTGGTCGTCACAGCAGTGGACACTATATGGTTTTTAGACTTTATAGTTGTGTTAGGGTATGGTTTAACTTCTTTCCCATCTAAGGCTTCCAGGTAGTTTTCATGCCTGATATCTCTGTTTTTTATTGCAGCTTTTTGGGTGCCTTTCGCTTTTGAAGATTCTCCCGATTCGTGTTTAATACTGTACTGCTTAGATCGCAGTCCTGCGTATTCTTCAATAAGTTTCCCGTTCATTTCATCTTTCATCAAACCTATTTTCTTTTGGTTTGCTTTGCTGTACAAAGGGTGAGTTTCAGGGTAGTCACTAGTATCGTAATGTTGCAGTTCCGATTCTAAGTCTTTATAAATGTCTTCAGTAGGGATGTCTAGTATAAGGGAGTCTGTGTCTGTGTATAAAACTCTGGCCTCCGGGTATTTAGGTTTAAAGTAATCGTAGTAAAATTCGAACATTAGTAATTTAGAAAGGTCAAGAATAGTCATCCCCATAAACACTGGTTTGTCTAGATTAACTTGTGTGGTTTTAATGGTAACTGCATACAGGGAGTCATGAAACTCTTTGTAACCAAGGTATTGAGGTTTAGATGTTAATTTAATCGCTTGATTGGGTGAGGTAATTAGCCTGACGTCTTTCCGCTTGTATGGGTTCTCCATAGTTTTACCAAAACAGCTGTTATTCAGCAGCTTAAAGAAATCTTTTTCAAACGTAGATTGCGCTTGTTTTCTGAGCTCTGTGTTTTTATTGATGTACCCGGCCAAGACATTCGTTTGTTTAAAGAATAAAAGCTTGTGAATCGCTGTGCACTTCATGCCGTGTCTGATGTAGAACTGCAGGTTTCTGTAGTGGCAGACGTAATTAGATTTATTATAGAGGTTGGGAATAAGTTTAAGTTGCTTGTCTGTACCATGCAATCTTTCTGGTGCTAATGGGTAATCATTATGCAGGTCGTGTAAAGCATTGGGATACTCTAGGTCAACTTCGACAATAAACCCTATAGTATGATCTTTAGGGTGATTTAAAATACTGTTTAACCAAGTCAAGTTTGCGGGGTTTGGATTAACAAGTAATTTGAAATCTGAAACCGGTAAAAGCTCACTCATTGCCCAACCGTATAAATTGTTGGCGTCAAAGTACATTATATAATTAGATTTCTGCGAGGGGTCATAGTGCTTCAGGTATTTGTTGTTGGCTTTACAGTAGTTATGAGCTGCCACGCTTATTCCTCCACGAATGCCTGACTTAATCATTGTCATCATTACCTGGTCAGTTATGAGATCGATTTTAGAACCGCTAAGTTTTAAGAAAGCATCCCAACTCATTCCTGGCGAAGAAATATAATGAGAAGGGTCGAGGGAGTAATGATGTAAACTCGTTTCTCTGTATTTTTCAAACACATCAGCCAACAAACAGACGTCGGCTTTTAAATATATGTCGTGGTAGTCACCAAGGTTTTTACATCCGAGTGCATTCCAGACGTTGTGTGCATGTTGGTAATCGATATCACTTATGAAACTTTTATTGAGTGAAGAATAGAAGTTCTCTTTAGGTGGCAATTCTAGTTCTTCAAACACTTCCCAAGAATCCATGTATTCATAAGGATACACGCCTTTCCGAATAAGTGTAACGTCTGGAAAATATTTGCTAGTGATAGGATAGCTGGGTAAGTTCTTAGCTAGTGTTTCTAAACTGGAAGACAAATGTTGAAAGCTGTCGTAAAACTTTAATTTATTCAGAGTGAAAGTTTTATATTTTTCTTCTGTCTCGGCAATACATGACACTTTGTATGCTTTCGTCACTGCCTGCATGATTAAATGAGAGTCGTAATTTCGAAGATTGTGAATGAAAATAAGGAGAGAGAAATGTTTGATTCCATATTCCAAGTTGCATTTCTGATGAGCTGCACCTCTAAATGCCCATGTTATGTGACAATGATCTCTCACTCTTTGGGTCTTTGTGTCCTTCGGGTCAAACTCTTTATTACAAATGTGGCAATGTGTAGCTGCTTTAAAATTATGGGAGTCAGATTCAGTAAATATCATTGGCACCGGATTATCTAGCTGCAGTAAACACAATTTGTATATTTTGTTCATCTCATCTAAGAACTTCCTAGCTGCGTCAGGCCCTCTGTAAATTACCGGCTCTGTATGTTGTCCGTCGGCTCTAACAACTACATACCCGAAACTGCAGACTTCGTGAAGGTGTGTAAGGAATGAATTAGGCGTACAAAATCCTTGTGGGCCTTGATATTTTAAAATCAATGATTCGAAGTCGGCATAAACTATATAAGGCTGCTTGAATTGTTTGTTGATGTTTTTAAAATATACTTGAGAACCTGGCTTTGGTAACACAAGACGGGTTTGAATATCTGTCATACTTTTACAAATTTTACTGTGCTTGTCAGCCACTTGGAGATTAGAGACTCTAGTTAAACAGCGTCTGCACAAATATTGTTTGCCATGATGTTTTGAAGTGTGTCCTAATAATCTAGATATGTTTCGTATCAGTGTATAATGTTGCATGCTAGGATCTTGCGGGTCGGTTATTAGTAAAAGATCAACGTGGTGATTGAGGTCTGAAAACGATGGGGCATTAGGAGAAATTCGTAAAGGCATAAGTTTTGATTCAGGGTCCCAAACATATACATTGACTGTTATAGGAGAGTTTTGTGATTCAAATTTGTCAATGGCGTCAAGGCTAACAGGAAAATTAATGTCTTTAAGATTTAAGTTTGTTACTTTATCTTTGTACAGCGCCACCCTTTCGGGATGTTGTTTCGACTGAATAGGATATAGTTTAGCCAGAACACACCACATAAAACATTTGTCGTCGGTGTTCTTAATATTCAATACAGCCTTTTTGTCAAGAATTTCTTTGGGAAGAGGGATATAAGATTTTCCTTTGATTGGATTATACTTTGCAATGTTCAGTTCTAATGATTCTAAATTTCCTTCCGCCCATCCAGACCCTTTCAAAGTTGCGCGTTCTATGCTGTCTTGTAACTGATTGATCAAGATGTTGTTATAAGCATTGTCTAGGTCTGAAGATTTTAACACTTCAATTTGACTTGAAGAAATCCACACAGTCATCGTTTCATCAATACTGCCGGGTTTAATAAAAGTTATTTGAGCGTGAATGCGTATTTTAACCGGGGATTTGAAAGTAAAATTGTTAAGTACAAATTCGTAATTATTATAAACAGATTTAATAACATTTTGACTGTCAAGAATTTGAAGTTGTATTGTTTGAAATATGTCTTTAAACAAAGGAGATTGTGAAAGACTTTTTGTGTCCGTCATTTTTATACTGATAACAAAACTTTAAATTAAAAATAATTATTTAAAAAAACTGAATGGATAAGAAGTAAATAGCGTTAATGGAATAAGGTTGTAACATTAATGTTTGCGGGAATTCCCGATTGAATAAACTGGGCTTAGGCCAAGAATATTGATTAGTTCACACTGCCCCTAGCAAAGGGAATTCCAGGTTCTGTTTTAATTGGATCACATGATTAATATAAAACTCTTAAAAGGCCTTTTTAGTACAATATTTGGCTGTTGATAGCAATTAAATTAAATTTAAATTAAAAACACTCTGTATAAGGTTGTAACATTAATGTTTGCGGGAATTCCCGATTGAATAAACTGGGCTTAGGCCAAAAATATTGATTATTTCACACTGTTCTAGCAAAGGGAATTCCAGGTTCTGTTTTTAACTGGATCACATGCTTAATATAAATTTCTATTTGCTGTTTTCAACTGGATCACATGCTTAATATAAATTTCTTTTTATATATCTAAGCAAAGGCAAAAAACTTACTAAGGATTTTACATTCACACAGAGAAAGCACACAAATATTCCTGTACACAAATTATTTCCTCTGGTCTAGTAAAGGGGAATTTCCAATTCTGTTTTTCAACTGGATCACATGCTTAATGCATGTTTAAAATACACACAAATTATTTCCCTTGGTTTAACTTACAGCTAGTAAATGGGAAACACATGCTTTAATATAAATTTTTATTTATATATCTATTTGTTACACTTTTTAAAATTAATATGAACAATATGTAATAAAGATTGCTGCACTTAATGGTGTATTATTTAGAATTGTACATTTAGAATAACGAATATTAATGCTGGTTTGTTGTATGTAATTTCCCAAGCCCAATCTTCTTTTATGAGCGATCTGGTTGGGGATATAAAGAAAAAGGAAGTATAGATTTTCGGTGTGGTTAGTCACTTCTGTGGCATGTGTTGAATTTGCTAAGGCATTAAGGCCAAATGTCTGTCCTATTGCAATAATAGACACAGTGTACAAAGTGGCAAGTGGCTTGGATACATGTTTGAAAATTGCCATGACAATGGATAAGACTGGAAGGTGCACGCTAACTCTCGATCCCTTCCTACTTAATCCAATTGTCAAGCCTCAGGCAACAAGTAAACAGATATTGAACGCAAGAACGAATGGTTGCATGACATTGGGTAAGACAGGAGGCTGCGCGCTGTATCCTGGGAACCTCCTACTTAACCCAACTGTCCGACTCGCAGCCAAAGTTCAGTCAGTACACCTCCGTGGGTTTCTCTAATTTCGTCTCGTAGAGATTCCCCATTTGGGGTTTGATGACAGACAACACATGCCACAACGCTTGGGTTCACTTGGTGGAGTGGGAGATGCGTGCAAAAGGTCGAGGGGTCCGTCCCACTCCACCAAGTTAGGGAGAGAGTCCAAGCGGGAAGTGCTACCACCGGTTTTTGTAAAAATTTCCAATTCCAGTAGTAAAGTATTTTTTAAGTTTTCTAAGTAAGTTTTCTGTAAGTTTTCTACTTTCTAAATGAGGTATTTTTTCTAAGTTTTATTTTTAAGTTTTGAAATAAGTTTTGACAAATAACTAATTAACTGGCTAAGTTTTGGAGTTGATGGGGAGACCAAAGACGCAAGATATACGAATATGTATTATATTTAGCAAATTGCGGATTCCCAGAGTGCTTTGGAGCGCTTTTTAAAAAGCTCATAAAACAGCCATAAATTGCAATAAAAGGCCTCCTTTAGTAACTCTATGAGCTTTGGGGGCTCAGAGCCCATTATTGCTATCTCTCGGTCGACGAGTGGTTCTTTTCGTCATGTAGTGTGTCTTGGGCAAGAAAGACCTGGTAGAGCCCAATTCTCTCCAGGCTGTTGGCCACAGCCGAAATCCACGAATACGTGGTCGTTGAACCTGGCCGGTAGCTTCGGTGTAGAAGACTTTTGCCCAGTGATGCCGAGCTGACATCACCCCTGTTAGTCGCCTCTTACGACACGCCGGGAAACGTTGGGTCTATTCTATTTAGTGCCCGAACCCACAGAACATAATACATTTATACATAATCCGTGCAGTTATACATCTCTCTCTCTCTCTCTCTCTCTCTCTCTCTCTCTCTCTCTCTCTTTCTCTCTCTCTCTCACTCACTCTCTCTGTTTCTCTGTCTCTGTCTCTGTCTCTGTCTCTCTCTCTCTCTCTTTTTTTCTTCTTTCTCTCTCTCTCTCTCTCTCTCTCTCTCTCTCTCTCTCTCTCTCTCTCTCTCTCTCTCTCTGGAATATGGCACACAGTTGCTGTTTTCCCCGTTTATTATGTCCAGCGTTGTGGGGACGTGCGCTGCCAAACTCTTTCTTTCTTATATTATGTGGATGAAATTGGACAAAACCTAATCTTCTTTTTTTTTTATTTACAGCGCCTAAATCTGGAATCGGTGCCAAACCACCTGGCGAACAAGGCACGCCATTTCCAATTTCAAGATTAAAGATCAGAGGAGATAAAAAGTTCGTTTAGAACACAAGTGATACAGGTTTCTCAACTAAAGAGATGGGACTTCTTTGCTGTAACTGGACAGCGAGCGTTGTGGCCAAGTGGGCTAAGGCGGGATTAACTTGCCTTGTCCACAAGCCAGAAACCAATGGTGCCTGACAGGTGTGGGTTCGAGCCAGCACCTGGGCGTTATGTTTCTCCGAATATTATTTACTTTCGACTCGGGCAACGTCTCGGGGGTTTTCTCCGGGTACTCCGGTTTGCTCCCTCAGCAAAAATTTCAAGGCACTAAATTTCCAGAAAGTGGGGATACTATTTATACTGAAACCCCCGGCACCCCAACGGGGGTGCCTTCAGATTTACTCTACCACAAATGACTCATTTTACTGCTAAACGTTTTGCTCAATTTCTCAATAACTGGACCGAAATTCATCATGTTTAGTTTGCGGATACTGTAAATATTGCTAAACCCGTTAAGCCATTCTTATTTGTATTTTCTCAAAGGTCAAGGTCGCTGTGCTTTACCCTTCTCTAAGCACGTTTTGCGCTGTAGGCTATCTAACAATGGGCTTACCCGATTTAATTTTGTTGTTGTTGTTGTTGTTCTTACAACAAGGAAGGTATATTTTATGTCGAGATGATTTTCATGTACGGAAGAAAACAAAAATTAAAAAATAAAAACTGAACGTCGTTCATTTTGACCACCCGCTGCTCACTTTCTGATCACGGCTTATGGGCTTAACCCGGTCACGTGGCGGCTCATGAGCCCGCAGAAATAGAAAACAAGATCACCCGGAGTCCAGGAGTAGAGTTTAAAAAAAAAAAAAAAAAAAGAGAGTAAACTCCTCCCTTTCATTACGTTATAACTTTGGTTTGTTACCTCCCTTGATATTGAAATGCAACTATAATTTTTTTTTTCCTGTCATGTCTGCAATGTAAATGTAAATAAAATAAAAATGTTCAGCACCGTGTTTTGCTTTGTCTTTGTATAATTTTATTAAGCAAGCAGTTACTAAGCACCGTACTGTCCAAGCTTAAACACTTATCACACATTTTAATTGAAGATCATGTCACAAACTACATTAGACAAACACGCACACACACAAACACACACACACACACACATATAACCACACACACACAAACACACAAAATAACAAAGAAGCAAGTTTGCGGTTTTACTAATGTTCTTAAGTGACAAAAACAAAACCACGCAAAAACTTAAAGTGCATCTGAAGTCTAGATCGAAATAATGCGCGCTCACTCCCCTTCTCTCCCACAAAAAAATTTAAATTAATAAATATAAATTAAAAAACAAACAAAATAAATTTTATATAAATAAATTAAAAAATAAATACAATATTTAACTTAGGGTAAGAAATTACTACTTGCTTATAATTATATTCATACAGGTGTTTGTGTGCCTAATATTTGCAAAAAATGAATTATAAACTTATAAATAAATAAACTTGTTAGCTTGCCTACTGTTTTCTATAGTATAGTAATGTGTGTGGATTCACGGTCTGTTTTACAGGCTTTAAATACTACAAATAGCAAGGAACGACAAGAGATAATTTATGAAATCAAACATGTTGTTCATTGTTTGATTATAAATGGAACAGAAGTTAATTTCTGTTGGATACCATCACACTGTGGTTTTATCTTTAATGATTGGGCAGATCTAGAGGCAAAGAACGGTGCTCTGAACTTGAATTCAGTTACTGTTCACATATCTTTATCTACTAAAGAAGCAATCAGCAGACTAGAAAAAGCAATTTTTAAAAAATACAATTATTCACCCCAATATTCGTTACATGTTGGTTTTTCAAGACCTATTGTAACATTAGCATATAGAATTCTTTTAAATTCATTACGAACTAAGTTTTGTAAAAATATTTTTTGCTCTTGTAATAGTGCTTTTTCACTGGTTCATATACTGTTTAAATGCACTGATTTTGACTTTTTACTACAAGTGGAAATGAAAAACATTAAGATATTAAGTGATTTAAATTTTTCAGTATGTTTAAAGCTTGCGAAATGTTTTATTGATTTATCTGTTGGAAGATTTATGTAGAATTCTTTTTTCAGTGACTATAGTA
>CM072520.1:60202737-60232737 GCA_036898135.1 Oncomelania hupensis
ACACGCGACGTTCCTAGCGGGCCGGTCTAAGAATTATTACCCCTTTTCGCAAGATCACGTGATCAAAGTAACGCGTTTCATTGATTTGACTGAGATGACTCGGTGACAGTCTCACGAAATCAGTGACTCGAGTCATGATTTTCCTTATGGCAGTGATAGCGGCAGGGATAGCTCAGTCGTCAGAGCGCACGACTTGTGTCCGTGCTTCTCGGGCGACGTGGGTTCGAATCCTGACTTTAGCAAACCTTTTTGTGATTGCTGGATAGTAGTGGCCAGCGCTTTGAGAAGCTCTCTGAGCTTGTAAGTGCGCTATATAAGAGTAATCTCTTTTATCAAAACATTCGTCGTCAGGCAGCAAATGGGAGTCTTGAGTGAGATCCTGTATCGGCCAGCGCCTTGAGCAGCTCTTGAGCTGGAAAATGGGCTACGTAAGAACGATACAAACATATATTATCCAAAATCCAAATGTAAATGAACGTACCTGCATCTGTACCGGCACGCGGACGACCTGGCAGAGATGACGTCATGAGATCCGTGTACAAGAAAACGTCATCTTGGTCGTGCTGCAGGGGGCTGTATTCAGACTGTGACGTAGTACTGACGTTTCTGGAACCTGTGACGCCACTTCCGTTGGCGCAAGTGGGGGGCTCCGGGATAAGATGGGCCAAAGTCACCACAGCGTACGGCGAGGGTTCTTGGTACGTATGCAACGGTGGCGGTTGTTGCTGTTGCTGCTGTCTTTCATGTCGACGTTGGTTTTGATTAAGATGATTACTTAAGTGTTCTTTGACTATTGTTTGTTGTTGTTGTTGTTGTTGTATAAGGTTTGATTGGTGTATTTTCTGTAGCAACTGTTTCTTTTGTTGTGGCCGTGGCTGTTGTTGTTTTTGTTGTCGCTGTTGTTGTTGCTGCGGCTGTTGCTGTGGCGGTTGTGGCTGTTGATGTTGCTGTTGTTGATGTTGCTGCTGCTGAGAGGAGTTGGGGTAGAGTTCGGCATACACGTGGGGATCACGTGACGTTGGGCTAGGCTTGCTGTAGGCTTTGTCTGCAACTCAACAGTACGATGCTGATGACGATGTTGTTGACGATGCTAATGATGATGATGCTGATGATGATGATGACGACGACGCTGATGATGATGATGACAACGACAACAACGATGATGATGATAAGGAGGAGGAGAAGGATGAGGGCTACGACAATGATGACATGGAGATTACAAAGGCGACAAAGCTGCTGCTGCTGCTGCTGCTGATGATGATGATGATGATGATGATGGCTAAGGCAATGGTGATGGAAACGGTGGCAATGGCGAAAGCGACGACAACGACGACGACAACGACGACGATGATGATGATGATGATGATGATGATGATGATGATGATGATGATGATGATGATGATGATGGCTAATACAATGATAATGAGAACATAAGCGATGGCGAAAGCGACGATGACGACGATGATAATGATGATGAGGATGATGACGATGATGATGGCTAATACAATGAGAATGAGAACATAGGCGATGGCGAAGGCGATGATGATGATGATGATGATGATGATGATGATGATGATGATGATGATGATGATGATGATGATGATGATGATGATGATTGTCACACGGAAAGCAATGGATAAGAGGTTGCAGGTTTGGGCCACCTATATTAGATCTACTGAGGCAGAGGCAGTTGTACCCGTGTTTGGAGTAAAGGGAGTGGGATGATTGTAGAGATGGATACGGGTGGTTAGCCTGGGTAGCTATTTGCGAGAGGCATGACTTTCATGGGCCGGAGTTTCGATTGGATTAGAGTGAACGAACAATGTTTTGCTGCTACAAAATAGAAAAAAAAAAAGCTTTGGTCAAATGCCGTTTGCATTTCAACCTTAGCTGACCGAGATAGACGCCTGGGGCCGGGGTTATGAAAAACGCTACACATTGTTGGACGACGTTCAGTTCGGACGCCTATGAAGTCAACCGAGCTGTGCCGCCTACTGGTATGACCGTGCGACATGGAAGTCGCTCAACCTGTTCCATTGTTAGCACTATTCGTGCTGTCAATCCCATCGCCCCGTGGCTTCTGCCTACTTTCGATTTTGATTTTGCTGCATACCATGGAAGGAACCATGTGTGTATGTATGTGATTGTCGAATTTGGTTAGGTTGATTGCAAATGAATGTTAACAGTTTTTTTTTCTTTTGTTCTTTACATTAAAGTACTGATATTGTTTTTAATTCTTTAAGCTTACTCATCTATTACAGTGTTTGTCTGTGCCCCAAAAAGAGTCAGCCTTTGGGGTCCTAGTTTTTGGAAGTACAAGACATACGAATTGCTAGTGCAAAAAATTGAAAGCTTATAACTAAACAGATTTATCTAGAAGAGAGAGAGAGAGAGAGAGAGAGAGAGGATATATATATATATATATATATATATATATATATATATATATATATATATATATATATATATATATATATATATATATATATATATATATATATATATATATATATATATATATATATATATAAAAATACAAGATTGGATGATTCTCTTATTGAAAGCTTATTCAAATATATTTGATATTAGACTTGGAAAAGAGACATAAGACATAACACTTCCATTCGCTTGAAATAACAACGGTAAAAGCATTAGAAAAAAAAATTAGATCTAATCACTTCTATCCAATCCTAACCCATCCCGAAACTCGGAGGTCGTTGGGACACCACAGATGATCGTTTCACCAGCGTACTCCATCTTTCTATGTCAAGTGTGAAACCAAGTACACATGACAATGATGCTGATGCTGATGATGATGATGATGATAATGATGATGATGATGATGATGATGATGATGATGATGATGATAATGATAATGATGATGACGAAAGGAATTTAAAAAAACAAGACGTAGGGGATCATACTCACATCGCCTTCTGCAGATGACAACGACGACTATGACGACGACGTTGATGACGACGACAGCCAGAACACTGCTGACGATGACGATATACATTGGCGGGGAAACAGCGTCGTCAGTTTGCCCATCATCGGTAGTCTCTTAAAAATAACAACAACACACAGATTTGTATGACGCGACCTTGTTTTCCTTTTACCAGAATAACAACCTTCGTGCAGTGAATATAATTATACTAATTCGGATGAGAGTGTAAACAGAGGTCTATTCTGTGCACGCACACGTTCACGCACGGGCTTTAAAGATCCTGACGCTCATGTCCTAGAGGGGTGAGTGCCGGCTACACAAATACACCCAGCAAACACTAGGTACTTCTCCCCCATCCACGCTCGGCCAGGATTGTGCTCCGTTGTCTGGGCACAAAACAATGCGTCAATCCCTCCAAAGATATATAGATTTAGGTATAGACATAGGTATAGATATAGGTATAGGGATATATATAGTTGTAAATATATATACATAGATATAGGTGTAGATTATAGGTATATATGTTCCGTTGGAGACGCGTGCGATGGTAGGCTTACGTGTGGAACGCGTGCGATAGTAGGCTTGCGTGTGTGACGCGCGCGATAGATCAGATCGTTTTATTTTGCTAAGCGTGCAGTAATAGAGTGTATTTATCTTTGATTTGATTTTGCGTTGTTATTAGAGGAAGCTTTGTATAACGTTGATAACTTTAGTTGGTCGATATTATTTGAGAATTTTCTAGAATTGGTTGTTTACTATCGATCGAAGCGTATGGATAATTCTAGTGGTAACTATAAGGTTGTATGATGTGAGACAGTGATGATGAAATTACTTTTGATTGGTTGTGGTGTTCCATGCAGGGGTTTTCTCGCCTGTTCTGGAGTATGTAGAGACTATATAAGTGCCGAACTGTTTCAAAATAAGACGAGGGGCCGGGTAGCTCAGTTGGTAAGAGCGTCTTGCTAGTAACCGAAAGGTCGCTGGTTCGAATCCCGGATTGGTCAACGTGTGATCATATTATTTTCCCCTTTACCAACAACTGGCCCGCTGGTGTCAGTATAAATCGGTCCAGTAGTCACCTATATGCGAAAGTGTCGTGTGACTATAATCTACATACAAACAAACAAACAAAATAAGACAGAGTTGAAAGTAGAGAGAGCTGTTGTGTTAGAGCTGAGAAAGTTGTAAAAAGTGGAAAGTTGATAGTCGAGAATTGTAAAGTGAAAAGCGATTGAACGATTGTATGCAGTTGTTGATGCATGCTGAATAAAGTTGGAAAACTTCATACGACGACTCCAGCCTTGTTGATGATTGAACGGGTTGCGTGGATAAACGAATCTGAGTTGCGCCTATCAGGAGGATTCAAGCATTGGGGCTGAATCAGCTACTGATTAAAAAACCAACAACAACAACATCGAGTGTAACAATATAGATATAGATATATTCCCAGACAAAAACAGACACACACGTTTACAAATCTTTTGCAAAGTGATAATTTCGAAAAGCTATATTAGACAATAGCTAGACTTTATCCTGTAGAATCAATATAAAAACAGTCACTAAGCTTATATACTATTTTGGATACTATAAACAAAACAAAACTTTTTCGGCCAATTTTCAGATAATGTGGCAAACGTATTTTTAGAATATAAACGGCTTCAGCGCCTTTGACCTTTGAGGAGGAAAAAAACAACAACTTACCGTTTTCAGCAACAGTTCCAAGAACGATTTTATTAGAAAGGTTAATGAAGTCATGGCCGTCCTTTCGCAGGAAGCATCTGTACTCTCGTGACCTGTCATCCTTGGTTAGACGACGTTGAAGTTTGGATTCTCCGTGTCCCAGAGCCGGGCACGCAGGAGAGGGAAAGGATGTCTTCATTGCCTCAACATCTCCTGCATTTTCGTAATCCGTAAAGTCAAGGTCAAGGTCATGAGTGCGTTTGTACTTGGCGAAAGATCCGGATGGTTCATCTTCCATTATTTTGGAATTTCGGTACTGCCATACGATTTCTGCCTGTTGAAGTAATAATACATTTGTCAGCAGGTGAGAGGTAAAAATAATGTTACTAATACGAATAGGCTTTTTTTTTTGAAAATGGGAGGTAACTTCTCTTGTTTTTGTTTTGAGTTACCTAGAGTTATCCGGGCGGACGTCTCGTCTCAGAACACGATGAAAGCTACCCTGAGCTAAAAGCTTTTCTTCGGGGAAAGCTGTGAGCGGGTGGGGTGGTGGTTGCCTGGCAGTGCCAGTCCGAACTAGCGGATGTTAAGATGATGCGTACGAATGAGCGCATTGGGTTGTTATTCTAATGAAACCTGCGTTGTATACATTTAATTAATTTAATCGTTCTTATATAACGCTTTTCCAGCTCAAGAGCGGCTCAAGGCGCTTGCCGATACAGGATCTAACTCAAGCCGCCCGAGGCGCCAACTTGCAGCCTTTGGGCGCATCGTAATAACGCTCCAGACATTTGAGCACAATCCTGGGCAGCCAGTTATGGGGGAGAAGGACCTAGGTGCATGCTGGGTGTGTTCTTGTCACCGGCACTCACCCGTCTAGCACATGAGCGTCAGGATCTTTAAAGTCCGTTACGATGGAATGTATGCGACACAGCCTAGACCTCGGTTTATACTGTCATCCGAAGGAGTATGAAACGGGAGTAAAGTGTCTTTCCCAAGGACACAACACAATGCCCCGGCCTGGGCTCGAACCCGGGACCTTCAGATCCACAAGCCAAAGCTCTACCATTAGGCCACCGCGCAATTTATTATTATTATTCTTATTATTTTTTTTTTATGGACCCAGTCGCTTGTCATCACTCTTCCCAAATAAGGTAACCTTCAGGAGTGTGAAAATTACCGCACCATCAGCCTCATCAGCCATCCCAGCAAGGTCCTCCTGAAAATAATACTCAACAGGTTGAAACCACAAGCTGAACAAATCATAGCTGAAGAACAAGCAGGATTCATGGCAGGGCGAAGTAACACTGAACAGATTTTCAACCTCAGAATAATCTGTGAGAAATACCTACAGCACCAACAACATCTATATCATGTGTTCATAGACTTCAAGAAGGCATTTGACCGAGTCTGGCATGCAGCTCTATGGGCAACCATGAAAGTGTACAACATCAGCCCTAAAATTATAGAAGTCATCAAAAGCCTGTATGACAAGGCTACCAGTGCAGTCCTCCATAACAGCGTCATCGGGAACTGGTTCAGAACAACAATCGGTGTGCGTCAAGGATGCCTACTCTCTCCAACACTCTTCAACATCTTCCTAGAGCGCATCATGTCAGATGCTCTTGCAGATCACGAAGGCACAGTCAGCATAGGTGGCAGAGCAATCTCCAATCTTCGTTTTGCGGATGATATTGATGGATTGGCTGGAGAGGAACAAGAACTTGAACAGCTTGTACAGAGGCTTGACACCACCTCCAGAGCTTATGGAATGGAAATAAGTGCAGAGAAGACCAAAATGATGACCAACAATACCAATGGCATCAACACGGACATCAAAGTACAAGGCCAATCCCTCAACACAGTGCACAGCTTCAAATATTTAGGAGCCATTGTGTCAGACAATGGGTCTCGACAGGAAGTCCTCTCCAGGATCGCACAAACAACTGCTGCCCTGACAAGGTTGAAGCCCATTTGGAAAGACAGAACCATCAGTCTACATTCCAAAGTAAGACTGCTGCGCTCTCTGGTCATCTCCATCTTCCTATATGCTTGTGAAGCATGGACCCTCGCTGCAGATCTCCAACGAAGAATACAAAGCATGGAGATGAGGTGCTACAGAAGACTTCTGGGCATTTCCTATACCCAACACATCACCAACAACGAAGTCAGACAGACCATCACACAAGCCATTGGACAACACGATGACCTGCTCACAGTGGTGAAGAAACGGAAACTCCGATGGTATGGCCACGTCACCAGATCATCAGACCTTGCAAAGACCATTCTGCAAGGCACAGTGCAAGGAGGTAGAAGAAGGGGGAGACCGAAAAAGAGGTGGGAGGACAACATTCGAGAATGGACTGGTTTGACACTGAGCGAAGCCATGAGGGCTGCTGAGGACAGAGAAAGATGGAGTATGCTGGCTAAACGATCATCTGTGGTGCCCCTACGACCTTCGGGTTATGGGACAGGATAGGATAGGATAGGATTTTTTTATATTATTAACTTCATTTCGCAAAAACAGTGCATGCCCTGGACGCCCACACTTGTAAACTGGCGTGACAATTGTGCGAAAGGTTTAGAGTTCTTGATCTACGCGCCTAAGATGTTTTTCTGGTCCAATCCAATAGTGTATGTTGCTATATAGCGCACAACTCCCGAGACAAAGCACAAGCTCAGAGCGCACTGACATGTCTATGCTTACCTTTGTATGGGATTCCAATGTACCCAGGAAACCACTGCATGTCAAAATCACGACACCGCCGACGGAGAGTGCGGGAGACTTGTTTCTTATTTCATGGACCATCTTCATGGGCCCTGGCTTCACTAAAAAAAAAAAAAAAAGGTAAAACTTAACTATTGTCGTCGTGATTCGTCGTTTTCTTGACGTACGTCGTCAAGGTTGTTGTTACAATCTTCATCGTCATTAATTAATAAATCAGTCAATCAATGAACCATCATCATCATCATCATCATCATCATCATCATCATCATCATCATCATCATCATCATCGTCGTCGTCGTCGTCGTCGTCATCATCATCATCACCATCCATCCATCCACCCATCCTTTGGGGTGCCTGGGTTTTCTGTATAAATAGTATTCTCACTTTGTGGAAATGTAGTGCTTTAAATTACCACTGTTTCTGTCATTCTGATTTGTTCTTTCTCGTTCCTAATCTTCTTCGCTAGACCAGTCCTATCCTATCCTATCCTGTTCCGTAACCCGGAGGTCGTAGGGGCACCACAGATGATCGTTTAACCAGCATACTCCATCTTTCTCTGTCCTCAGCAGCCCTGACGGCTTCGCTCAGTGTCAAACCAGTCCATTCTCGAATGTTGTCCTCCCACCTCTTTTTCGGTCTCCCTCTTCTTCTACCTCCTTGCACTGTGCCTTGCAGAAAAGTCTTTGCAAGGCCTGATGATCTGGTGACGTGGCCATACCATCGGAGTTTCCGTTCCTTTACCACTGTGAGCAGGTCATCGTGTTGTCCAATGGCTTGTGTCTGTCGGACTTCGTCGTTGGTGATGTGTTGGGTATAAGAAATGCCCAGAAGTCTTCTGTAACACCTCATCTCCATGCTTTGTCCAGTAACCTACCACCTACGCTAGACCAGTAACCTACCATTTTTCTTGAAACCCCCCAATAATCCTCATTTGTGTTTGGGTTCTGTTGGGTCAGCTTGGGGCTATTGGACGCTTTCTGCCAAATGGTCACCAGGGCTTTTTATGGCATTATTATTTAGCAATGTAGGCATATATATATATATATATATATATATATATATATATATATATATATATATATATATATATATATATATATATATATATATATATATATATATATATATATATATATATATATATATATATATATATGTTTTTTATATTTTATAATGCTGTTTATATTTTACTTTGTTTCAATTCAATATTTTCAATTCAATTCAATTCAATATTTTAATTTCACGTCTGTTCACAACAATGTGATTTTAGACAACAAAAAAGTATGAAAATAAAATGAAATAATTTATTTTTAAAAAAAAAAGAAAAAAATGAAGTGAATTAACAGAATAAATAAAATTATAAAATTAAAAACAAATAATAATAATAATAATAATAATAATAATAATAATAATAATAATAATAATAATAATAATATAAGTAATAATTTAATTTAATTTAATCAAAATTAACAATAACATATCAACGTTCTTCAAAATGATAATATCTTATATAAGTCTGTTTTCATAATGACACCAGCAATGTCACATATTTCTGTACCATATAAAATGGTTTTAGTGTCATCTTGTGCTAATAGTATAATTCCCTGTTGTTTGTATAATGGTGTTAAAACAGTACATTCAAACCGTAAGTGATTTAAAGAGACGATCCCTTTACATATACAATTAATATTTTTCAAATACTTTGTATTCCAGGAATTCAATCGTAGTTTGTAGATCAATCTTGAAATTGCTCTTGAACAACATATAATATTTACTTTAGGAATTGTCATGTAAAAGTGCCGTTCAACTAAAGAATAGTATTCAAACTGACCTATTTTCAAATCACAATTCAAACTCGTATTGCCACTTTTCATTGCTCCCTTTTTGGCTAATATGTCTGACATTTCATTACCATATATACCAAAATGTGATGGAACCCAACAAAATGTAATTCCCCTCGTACGTATACAATGAATTAAATACCTGATGTCAAATATTATGTCGGTTCTCATTTTACATTTCCAATTTCGTAAAGCATACAGCACCGATTTGGAAGCAACACAAATTAAAGTAATAAATATTTCATGAGGAATGTTAATTATACAATATAACACCATAAGTATTGCGTACAGTTCCCAAGTAAATATTGAAAATCCGTGACCAAGATAGTAAGATTGTTGAATATTCAAATGCGGTATAATAAATCCTGACCCACATTCTGATGATTCCAGAACACTTCCATCAGTGTATACTTTTAAATGATTAGGGTAATTGTTATATATATATATATGTTCTGTTACTTCACATTTGATAATATTTGTATTTTCATTTTTCTTTAAATCAGTATACTCCATGTCAAAATTTGCATTTAAATGTTCCCATGGTGGAAATCGTGGAATAATTGGTACTATAGGAACTACTGTAATATCAATATTGCATAATTCCATAATATCTTTTGTGTAGTCTTTAATTGTTTTTATATAAGGAATGGCTTGAGCTCTTTTTTGGGTAATCCACACTGGATAGATTTAAAATTTCATCTTTAACAGAGTTTTCTACTGATAAACTGTTGAGAGTCAGTCATTTGCAGACGACACACAACTTTATAAATCCACAGCCCCCTCTCTCATTAATTCCACTGTTCAGACTTTGGAGAACTGCATCACAGACATTAAGTCATGGATGACACGCAACAAGCTTAAGCTTAATGACGATAAAACCGAAGCCCTCCTCATTCACAAGCACAACACCTCCTCCTCACTCCCGCCTCTCCCAACATCGCTTACGGTAGGGACAACAAACATTAAGTTCTCATCCTCAGCAAGAAATCTCGGCTACATTCTCTCCGATGACCTGTCCCTCAACAACCACATCTCCAACATCTGTCGCTCTGCATACACGGCCATACGCCAAATCAGCTCCTTTCGCCACTATCTTACGCTCACTGCCACCAAAACCCTAGTCTGCGCTCTCGTCCTTTCTCGTCTTGACTATTGCAACTCTCTCCTCGCTGGCTCCCCAAAACACATCATTGACAAGCTACAAAAGGTTCAAAACTCAGCAGCTAGACTAGTATTCCGAGCAAAGAAACGCGATCACATCACACCTCTACTACATTCCCTTCACTGGCTTCCTGTGCAAGCACGCATAGAGTACAAACTCTCTGTTCTCTGTCACAACTTCTTTACAGATTCTTGTCCCTCCTACCTTGCTGATCTACTGTCTGTCTACTCCCCTTCACGCACCTTAAGATCTTCTGCCGACACTCGCACACTCAAGGTTCCCGTCACCCGCACTAAGACATACGGCCAACGTGCATTCGCTTACTCCGCACCTAAGCAGTGGAACTCCCTTCCCTCCCATATCCGCAACATACAATCAACACAAGCATTCAAAAAGGCCCTCAAAACCCACCTCTTCAAACTTCACTATTCAGAATGATCTGTATCCCGCTGCCATTCTCTCCTCTTTGTCTCTGTCTGATCCGTAAGTGTATACACGGCTGTACATATTTATACTGTTTTTCCTCCTGGGCCTAACCGGGCATATAAATAGCTGTGAATATGTTTTTGCTATTCTATTTGTCTCTTCTGTCATTTGTGTACATAGTTGTAAATTGTAATTTGTGTACAAAAGTGTAAATAATTTGTACCCTTACTGCTCTGTCTTTTGGTGTATTGTAGCGAAAGCGATGTTTTATCGAGTGCATGTACTTATAATTATGTAATGACTATGTAAAGACTATGTAAAGCGTGGTGAGTCTGGTTATGGGATGGAGTTTCCGCTATATATAAAAATCCGTTATTATTAAACTTCTAATTACATATTTTGACGTTGCTAATTTACGCTGCTCAGAAAAAAGACAAAATACCTGCTTCTTTGTATGTATTTTGAGTATTTGTATGAACTGGTACTCCCAATGCTAATTTTATTGATTTACTCTCTATACTTTGTAATTTATTCAGCAGGTTCATAGGGGCAGAAAAATATACTTCTTGTCCATATATTAATTTAGATCTTATTAAAGACGTAGCCAGAAGTAAAAGGGTTTTAGTGTCTTGACTGAACGGTTGTGTTATTATTATCTTTAATAAATTTAATCTATTTCTTGCTTTGTTAATTAAATATTCAATATGAAATTTCCAATTCATTTTAGGTGTGAAATAGACACCTAAGAATTTAATGTTTTGCTTGTATAATAATATTTGGCCATTAAGTTTTAAATCAGGTAATTTCTTAGGGTTTTCACCATTATTAAACAACATTAAACTTGTTTTCTCCGCAGAAAGCTCTCATCCATTTTCTGTCATATAACAAACTAAACTTAGTTTTTATAAACGGGGGTTCCATAAATTAGAGAACAGCCTCAGCGTCCCCTGCATGGGATGCCTTTATTGTAAAGTGACCGGCAGGTAGCCTGCCTTCAGTGTTTCCTTTAGGGTTGTTTCAGTAGATCTATTATCCCCGTTGGAGTGCCGGGGGTTTCAGTATAAATAGTATCCACACTTTCTGGAAATTTAGTGCTTTAAATTCCCACTTTCGCTGTCTTTCTCATTTGCTCTTTCTCATTCATGCTCTGTTCTATCAATCTCATATACTATCTTCTTCTTTGCTAGACCAGTAACCTATCTTTTTTCTTGAAAACTCTTCCGGGACAAGACTCCTTATTTGTGTATGAGGTCTGTTGGATCAGCTTGGGAATATTGGACGCTTTCTGCCAGGTGGTCACTAGGGCTTCCTATGATGTTATTATTTAGCAATGTAGGCATTTTATATGTATGTGTTTTGTTGATAATTTATAAGGATGTTTGTATTCTATTTTGTTTTTGTAAACGGGGGTTCGATAAATTAGAGTATAGCCTCAGCGTCCCCTGCATGGGATGCCTTTATTTTAAAGTGACCGGCAGGTGGCCTGTAACGTGGGGTTTATTGTTGCTGGGCTCTGCACAATGGAATGCTGTAACCTTCACGTCTATTATATGGGAACCGCTAGTGAGTCACCCTGTGAATTACTTTAATACCTTTATTTGTTTAGCTCGGTCTGTGTTAAGGCTGGGATACAGAGATAGATAGAAAAATAGTAACAGATCACTGTCGCACTAGCTTTCACACTGCTATGAATCATATGTAGTCCAGCCACTTGATAACAGTCAAAATCACACATTTATTTCTTCTAGTCTATACACGATCTTTGAAGTACGAATCTAACTTAAAAGTTCAATTGTCAATGCGAATGGTTCACTCGCTGATAGTCTAGGCAGCTAGTTTTTCTTCATAGGGCACTGGCAACTACCGTTCATGAAGAGTGGACTACTGTGGTCCTTTTGCTACAGTTTTAGTGCACTGTTTCCTGGGCACTTAACTGAAGTGTGGCGTGTTTGAAGCACTGCGTTGTGGTAGCTTCTGGGAAACGCTGGGTCATCGTGTAGTCTTTGACTTTTGGTACGAAGTTTGAGGCTATCTGCGCACGATGCTGTAGATGCCTCGGCAGCCAACTCGAATCGTAGATTAGGTTCTGCTCTTCTGTTGAGTTGGGCTCACGATGTCCTGCCTGCTCGTCTGTAACATATGAGACGAAATTCTGCACAACCCTGAATAATAGGTCTGTGCAGAGCGTCTCACTGAAAGCCAAAGTAGCCCTCAGTGATAGCTTCACATCTCTATACATAAGCGACGAACAGTCTGCTAAGTCGGTGGTCCACTGGAATCTCCACTCTAATTTCCTATACATACATAAATATAAATCGTGGCTAACTATACACATAAAGAATTAATACTATTATAAACATTCACTGGTACAGCCACTGGTCTGCAAGCATACATATAGGTTAAGCAACAGTGGTTCCGTCAGGTATACAACATGGCGTCAAAACCGGTCGTGCTTGACACGTGTTCGGCTTCTCCACGTGGTAAGGCAACGTCGGACTAACAATTCAAATACAGTGAACTCCGGATATAATAAAGGCCGGATAAAGTAAATATTCGGTTTTAGTAAAGTCCAGTCTTGGTCCCGACCAAAACTCTTCTTTGTCTCTGTTTTTAAAAATCGGATATAATAAAAAAATATAGTAAAGTCCGCTTATAATAAAGTGTTTTCTAAGGCCCCTGGCGAGTTTTGCTGCTGCTTATAATAAAGTTTCAAGGGAGATTACTGTATTAAAGTTTCATGAGAGTTACTGACGTTCATAATGACGCAACATCGTCACGTCACGCTTACCCTGAAGCCTAAAATAGATCTTATTCACGCACTTGAAGATGAAAAGAAAAAAAAAGAAAGAAAGAAATTGCTGAACAATTTGGAATTTCCGCATCAACAGTAACAGTGATTATGAAGGAGAGTGAAAAACTGAAGGAGAGATTTAACTGTTTGGCAGAAAAAGAGTACCTAGCTTAGAAACTTACAAAGCAAATTAGACTTCACTTTCGCTATACATGATGAAATGCGTTTATGACTAAATAAGGGTGTTATAAGTTGAACACATTATAATTATACCTTTTGTACTGAGATGAATCCGAATCAATGGAGAACTGGGAAACCAACGTTTTGACTGGACTGCACTTTCAAATGAGAAGTAAAGAAGAGATTTATTCCTAAGCTGTTGCATGGCTTTGCAAGACAAACCTTCTTTTTTTTAAATCCACCATATTGTTTAGGTTTTGTTCATGTCTTTGTTTGCTTTAATTTTGTGAGCTTTTTGTTTTTCCACAAGGACGATAGTACAACATGTACAATTCATGATCTACTTTTATGATTTATCCTTCCGATTAAAGGGTTTGTTTGAAATAATTAGGACACGAAGGCTCACATGTTATCTCTTAACGGTAATGAACTCTCTCTCTCTCTCTCTCTCTCTCTCTCTCTTTCTCTTACCCTCTCTCTCTCTATCTCTCTCTCACACACACACACACTCACACACACGTGAACTTACACACACGGACATAAACAAATAATGCTGTAACATTTCAATCAATATACACAAACTGGGTTATAAGAGAGGTATTCTTGAAGAGTTTATAATACCCGAGTTAATAAACAAAAATAATCAATCAACATATGTGAGCGTAATGGAATCCAATAAGGGACAATGGACCTACTGCAAGTGTTCATTAAAAAAAGTATATTTTTCAGCTATTTCCCGTGGATTTCTGGTGGCTTCATACTTCATCATTTTAGCCAAAGGACCTTTTCACTTTCGTGAAATATCACTTGTTATCATGTGGCTGTGTCCAGAAACAATAGATCTTGACGATGAGTGCATATTCATAATGTTCACTCAAGTAACGTAATTGCTATTTACCTGTAATTACGATAGCAATAGGTAATACCCATTGGGGGGTGGGGGGGAAGGGAAACACAAAGAAGAAGAAAATCTAAATTTTGAAAAGGCCATGTTCGACAGAGAGAGAGAGAGAGAGAGAGAGAGAGAGAGAGAGAGAGAGAGAGAGAGAGAGAGAGAGAGAGAGAGAGAGAGAGAGAGAGCTTGCTTGTCCAACCACTCAAATAAATACTTTGAATTTTGTTATTGGCAACTCTGGTAAGACAAACGTCTCCACGACGACTTATAGACGGCTGTCCGGGGGTGTGGGGCTGGAGCTGGGGAGGGTGGGGGTGTTTTTTAAAATGGGAAAACACAGTTTTCGTGTGGAATTCAGCAAGGGACAACAAACCAACACAGAAATATTAATCTAAATTAAAATATGTAATAACGAAAGCGATTCGTTCGATTTGCACTGTCTTATTTTAACTGTTCAACTGTGTGAATCTAATCAATTAATGGGATCCAATTCCAATGTACATGTATATAACGCGCCAAATGTCAGCTCAATTTAGAACGATGTTGAGTTAAGTGAACACACAGACAAATAGACACACAGACGATTACAGTCTGCAGAAATCCTGGTAAAAGATGGAAATTCGAGAAGTCATTATTTTGTTCACTGATTTGTTTTGCTTTTCTTCTTCTTTACTTGCACCAGGGCCGGATCCAGGGGGTAGAGGGGGGGGGGTGCTAGGAGTGCTGCAGCATCCCCCACCCCCACCCCTTGGCAACAACAAAAAAATAAATAAATAAATAAATAAAATAAAATAAAGAAAGTAGAAGATGGAAGTTTTTGTTCAACTGGAAATACGTTATGTAAGGCAGTTACAGAACAGGACAGGATGCTATGCTATGTACGCGCCTTTCCCCAAGGCTCAAAGCGCGGCGATCTATACCAAAATACACGCTCACCTGTCTCACTTTACCCTCACACACACCAAATACACATACATCACTCAAACAGGTGGTGTACAGGCAGGAAGATCGCTATTAGAAGACAGAAGAAAATCGAATTTTTATTTTTGAAATTTTTATATTGACTGCATCCTGTACCATTATTGAAGGGAGGGAGGAAACCGGAGTGCCCGGAGAAAACCCTCGGTGACCTCAATAGTCTCGTACCTAAGTCACATACGTTCGCCCCTTGCGGCAATCGAACCCGCGACCTTCGGCATAGGAAACCGGCGACTTATCCACTGCGCCACGAGTTTTACTTGTGTTTCACCACTCTGTACCAAACATTTTAAAAAGAACTCGACTAGCACCCCACCCCACCCCCTCCCTCGAAAATGGATTGATCCAGCCCTGTGCACCCACATACACTTTAGACCAGCGTTTTCTATCTCTTTATAATGAGAGTGTCGGATTAGTAAACGTTAAATTAAAACAAAAACAAAATTTTGGTTATGCTAAATTAAACCTCTAAAATCGTTATTATAAACGAAGTCGGTTATAGTCAAGTAAACCTCTAAAACTGTATTATAAACGAAGTTTCGGTTATAGTAATCCTATCCTATCCTATCCTGTCCCATAACCCGAAGGTCGTAGGGGCACCACAGATGATCGCTTAACCAGCATACTCCATATTTCTCTGTCCTCAGCAGCCCTCATGGCTTCGCTCAGTGTCAAACCAGTCCATTCTCGAATGTTGTCCTCCCACCTCTTTTTCGGTCTCCCCCTTCTTCTACCTCCTTGCACTGTGCCTTGCAGAATGGTCTTTGCAAGGCCTGATGATCTGGTGACGTGGCCATACCATCGGAGTTTCCGTTTCTTCACCACTGTGAGCAGGTCATCGTGTTGTCCAATGGCTTGTGTGATGGTCTGTCGGACTTCAACGTTGGTGATGTGTTGGGTATAGGAAATGCACATAAGTCTTCTGTAGCACCTCATCTCCATGCTTTGTATTCTTCGTTGGAGATCTGCTGTGAGGGTCCATGCTTCGCAAGCATATAGGAAGATGGAGATGACCAGAGAGCGCAGCAGTCTTACTTTGGAATGTAGACTGATGGTTCTGTCTTTCCAAATGGGCTTCAACCTTGTCAGGGCAGCAGTTGTTTGTGCGATCCTGGAGAGGACTTCCTGTCGAGACCCATTGTCTGACACAATGGCTCCTAAATATTTGAAGCTGTGCACTGTGTTGAGGGATTGGCCTTGTACTTTGATGTCCGTGTTGATGCCATTGGTGTTGTTGGTCATCATTTTGGTCTTCTCTGCACTTATTTCCATTCCATAAGCTCTGGAGGTGGTGTCAAGCCTCTGTACAAGCTGTTCAAGTTCTTGTTCCTCTCCAGCCAATCCATCAATATCATCCGCAAAACGAAGATTGGAGATTGCTCTGCCCCCTATGCTGACTGTGCCCTCGTGATCTGCAAGAGCATCTGACATGATGCGCTCTAGGAAGATGTTGAAGAGTGTTGGAGAGAGTAGGCATCCTTGACGCACACCGATTGTTGTTCTGAACCAGTTCCCGATGACGCTGTTATGGAGGACTGCACTGGTAGCCTTGTCATACAGGCTTTTGATGACTTCTATAATTTTAGGGCTGATGTTGTACACTTTCATGGTTGCCCATAGAGCTGCATGCCAGACTCGGTCAAATGCCTTCTTGAAGTCTATGAACACATGATATAGATGTTGTTGGTGCTGTAGGTATTTCTCACAGATTATTCTGAGGTTGAAAATCTGTTCAGTGGTACTTCGCCCTGCCATGAATCCTGCTTGTTCTTCAGCTATGATTTGTTCAGCTTGTGGTTTCAACCTGTTGAGTATTATTTTCAGGAGGACCTTGCTGGGGTGGCTGATGAGGCTGATGGTGCGGTAATTTTCACACTCCTGAAGGTTACCTTTTTTGGGAAGAGTGATGACAAGCGACTGGGTCCATGGTGTAGGCCATTCCCCACTCTGCCAGATCTTGTTACAGATAATGGTGAGAGCATCAGTCATCGCTTCTCCTCCTGCTTGTAGCAGTTCCGCTGGTATGTTGTCCACTCCCGCTGACTTCCCTTTCTTCAGCGATTGCACTGCTGCCTCAACTTCTTCCCGGAGAATTGGGAGGATTTCTTCTTCTTCTCTGCTCTCGGGACATGCTAGAACTGATGGGTCTCCATTTGGTGTATGGTTGTAAAGGTCAGAGCAGTACTCTGTCCATCTGTCCAAGACTTCTTGTTCTTCTGTAAGGCAAATGCCAGACTTGCTTTGGATAGTGGAGACTTTGGGCTGTTTAACACTTGTCAGCCGCTTCACAGTCTGGTAGGCCTTCTTGCTGTTGTTCTTGTTCAGATTGTTCTCTATTTCCTGGCATTGATCTTCTATCCATTTCTCCTTTGCTGTGCGCATGCCTTTTTGGATGTCATTGTTGATTTTTCGGTAGACATCAAAACTTTAAAAACTTTACTGTAAACGGATTTTCGGTTATATTAAATATTCGGTTATACTAAAGATTTATTTGGTCCCAGGGCACTTTACTATATCCGAAGTTCACTGTATATACATAGCAAATTCCACAAACATAATTTCAACAATAATATAAATACATCACGATGATACAGAAGTATGTTCATTTACCTGCTCGACAATGTCAGGCCCGTGGCTACTTGATTGAATTCAAAAATTCAACAAGCACTGCTTCCCTGTTCTATCAGTGGAGAGATTTTTGCTAGGAAGTAGCTGTGTACTGTCCTAAGCTTGTTGTTTGTAGATTATAGTCACACGACACTTTCGCATATAGGTGACTACTGGACCTATTTATACTGACACCAGCGGGCCAGTTGTTGGTAAAGGGGAAAATAATATGATCACACGTTGACCAATCCGGGATTCGAACCAGCGACCTTTCGGTTACTAGCAAGACGCTCTTACCAACTGAGCTACCCGGCCCCTCTGTCCTATGCTTTCCACACAACTGACCTATACTTGGCTTGGACTGAATCAGCCAGAACTGGTTCTAAGCACTCTACCTGTGTCCCGATTGGCTGAAACAATCTAAGTGGCTATAAAGTTCGAAACCCCATCGTATGCCGCGATGATGTCACTAAACGGCTCGCGTCAGCTCGCAGTGTGTGTGTACACATCAGTTATACCTTAATCGTCTGCTATAGACTACAGTAACCTTCTAAGTTTTACTACTGCTAAACAAGCAAAAGCTCAAATAGTGCGGGGTAAACGGGTCTGCTTGTGACAGTACGATTATTCCATATATTTAGCTTATGTTTCTACCCCCCCCCCCTCCCTTACCATCTCCCTTCCCCCAACATTGTGCGCTTAGTCATACCGATTTAGGCCAAAAAACGACATTGATGTTTTCGATAACATGACTTTAAAAAAGTAAGGTAGGTCCGTCTAATTCGTGTTTAAACTTTTTTTTTTCCAATTCATGAAAAGCCTACAGCAAAACATGATGAAACATTTATAAATCTGTGTACCATGGTGTCCTGTGATGTTAAATGTGATGCGCATTCGGCGTAGTAGTTTCCGTTTACAAGGATTCGTGGCAGGGTTACATCCCTTCAATTTTTTTCAGGCTTTACTTTCGTTTTTTGGGATTGATAATTTTTTTTAAAAATATTTAAACTTGCATTTTTTTAGGGCCGGTCCCAAATATAATATAATGACTGCTTTACCGTCAAAAGTGAGGTTGTGGGTGAAGCTGAAGGTGATAGGAGTGGAGGTGGGACTAGCTTTGCTCTCGCTTCCCTCCCCTTCGCACGTGTACTCCCCAGCATCCTTGCAGCCAGCCTTTGGAAGCTCCAGTGTTAAACCACGCGAGGACTGCAGGCTTCCGGATACTGAGGCCCTGCCAAGGTAAGTTAGTAGTAATAATAATAATAATAATAATAATAATAATAATAATAATAATAATAATAATAATAATAATAATAATAATAATAATGGTAATAGTAATGGTAATATTAATATAAAAATAATACTGACGATAATGATGTTGATGATGATGATGATGATGATGATGATGATGATGATGATGATGATGATGATGATGATGATGATGATGATGACGAGGACGACGACGATTTCCTCAAAGTAATCATTTTCTTTTTAATCCTTTTCTTTCTTGTATATTCTCCTTTTTTCTTTCCTTTTTTTCTCTTCTTTTTCTTGTTCTTTCGATGCTGCTGCTGCTGCTTCTGTTGCTGCTGCTGATGATGATGAAGATGATGATGATGATGATGATGATAATATTAAAAAGAAGAAGAACAATAACAACAAGAAGATAAAGAATAATATTGACATAATAATAATATTAAGAAGAAAAAGAAGAAGAAGAAACTACTACTACTACTACTACTACTACTACTACTACTACTACTACTACTACTACTACTACTATTACTACTACTACTACTACTGCAAAAGCAGCAGCAACAAAGAAAAGCGAGAAATAGAAATTCAACAACAATCGAAACAAATCCATTAGCAAGAACTATGACCATCGACAACAACAACAACAACAACAACAACAAGAGCAACAAAGTCGCAACAACTTGGATCAAGGAAATATCTTAAAACATCACACACGTAAACAGACGTTAAAGTAAATAAATACGTTAAATGAAAATACTAATTAAGCAGTAATTATAACATGTCTACCGTTCGGTAGGAGTAGACTTACGAACACTTACGAGACTATCGTCGACGTCAAAAGCGTCGCTTGACCCATGTTGACATCGGCCGCCACAACAGCGATGGGGTCGATCTCGGTTTGACCCCTCAACTTCCGCATTATTCGCACTGCCTTCAGGGATGTTAGGGCTGAAATACACACACGCACGCACACGCGCGCACCCACCCACACGCACGCATACATACATTCACACACACACACACGCGCGCGCAAACACACATTCACACACACACACACAACATACACACACAGCACAAACACTAATAAAATAATATTGAAAGATATCATCCGTTGTATGCATCCTTTGGTTGGTGAATTAATTAATAAAATCAAACAAAAGAATGAACATTAAGAGTTCAATGTCTACATCGACTATTGACGATAGGGCTGACGGGGATATCTATCCCAGAAAAAAAAAAAACTGGGTAGAGACTTAAAACAGCACTGAACCACCAGAGCAATCATACTGCAAATAGCGGCAGTGAAAATGGTCACTTTTATTTCGCCCAACACGGGATTGGAACCTGAGTCATCAGGTGTGCCGGGCGATCGCTCTACCACTGAGCTAAGGTGGTGGGACTCGGAACTTAAAATGAACTACAGCAACGTCTGGCTAAACGTCGCTCACTTGAAATAAATAATTAACTCACCTGAAATTAACTGACCTTAACTTAAAGACTTAATCTTGGTTCAATACCACTAAACATCGTTAAGTAGTAAACTGAACTAAATTAGGTTAAAGCTGAACAAATAGCACAATATCAAGGAGGGAATGAATACTTCCCTAACTCATTCATTCACTTAATAAAGAAACAAAGAATTGAATATAATGAACGAACAAATAAAATAGAATAACTAAGTAAATAAATATTCAAACAATCAATTAATACATTAATTAAACAATTAATGTACAACTAGGCCGAAATCAATAGACCAAAAGCAATTAATAAATAGGTTAATCAATCAATCAACAGATCAATAAATAAAATAAACAAATAAATAAATACATGAAATAAATAAATTAAAGTAATTAAAAAATTAATACCTTGTGGTGCTGTGCAGTTGATGCTGATCTTCTTGCCGTTAAGGACAGCTTCGGACGATAAGGATATTTCAGCAGTTGGAGAAAACTCCATGTATGGAAAATATTGTTTGCCTGTACAAAAGACCACGTTTTGCCTATAATAAATTACACAATTAAGTAGGCTTTAATTCATGTATTATTTCATTTCAAATCAATCTTCCATTTCATGTGTGTTCACAAATTTAGGTGATTTTAGACATTTAATATAAAATTAAACATTTAAAACACATAAACTAATTTCACATACAATATTTTAATAAACTGTATTTTAATAAAATTGCATTCATATAATATAAAAGTTTACCAGCAGATGAACTAGCAATAATTGTCACAACCACTTAACCCATTTGCTACCACGATCCCATATTTGGGGTCGTGGTAGCAAATGGGTTAACATTTGGACGATACCGGACCTTGTCTACATGCAGAATGTCCATTTGCAGTCATTTATGTATTTATACTACTACTACTACTACTACTACTACTACTACTACTACTACTACTACTACTACTACTACTACTACTACTACTAATAATAATAATAATAAATAGTAATAATAATAATAATAATAATAATAATAATAATAATAATAATAATAATAATAATAATAATAATGATTGATTGATTGATTGATTGTTGCTTTAGGTCCAGCGGACTCTTCCGAGCCACATCAGGACCGAATAATAATAATAATAATAATAATAATAATAATAATAATAATAATAATAATAATAATAATAATAATAATAATAATGATGATGAAGATGATGATGATGATGATGATGATGATGATGATCATCATCATCATCATCATCATCATCATCATCATCATCATCATCGTCATCATCATCATCATCATCATAATATTAATATTAATAATAAAAATAATAATAATAAAAGGCTTTTGAATTACTTTAAATTGTCCAAAACGATCAGCTCTCCAAATATTTCATAAACTTAGTAGTAGCAAAATAAAAGAATTAAATTAAAAAAACATTTAAATTAAGGTTTCATTTTGGCATGCATGCTTTCCATCTTATTTATTAGCTTGCTCTTATATAGCGCTCTTCCCGCCCAAGAGCTGCTTAAGGCGCTGTTTGATACAGGATCTAACTTAAGTGCCCGAGGCGCCCACTGGCAACCTTCGGGCGCATAATCTGACGCCCAGACGATTGAGCCCAAGCGGGGATGCGGAGAAGCGACCTAGTGCATGCTGGGTGTATTTGTGGTGCCTCCACTCTCCTGTCAAGGACATGAGTGTCAGGGTCTATAGAGCCCATGCTATGGAATGCGTGCGTGCACAGAATTGACCGTAGGTTATTCTCTCATCCGAAGGAATATGAGCGCGGTGTCTCAAGGTAATTATTTTCTTTCTTTTTAATCCTTTTCTCTCTTTTTAAAAAAAAATATTTTTATTCCTTTAAGAAAAAATTTTTTTACTCCAGGTCGAACCCCTGCCTTTCCAGGCTGCAATGTTATCGCCTGATATTCCAGTAAACTGCGTACGCACCACTGAGCTATATGTGCTCCCCAGATTTTAATGATCCTGACGCTCATGTCCAAGACGGGCGAGTGCCGGATACAAAACGCAATCCCTGCAAACAACTGTTGACCGGTTTTATCTTCATCTCCCCCCTTCTTCCCCTTCCACCCACTCTCACCCAATCCCCCACCCCCACCATATTCTTCCTCGTCCATAGTGGTACTGCAGTTCTGCGGCTGTTGCCTTTTCGCTGCATAGTCAACCCGAAGATTGGCCTAATGGGTTGACGAATATGTCCAAACTGTTCAACCCTTGTCTAAAATCCTATTGATATTAATTTTGTAGGTGCGCTTTCGTTGGTCGTATATTTGAATGAACGAATGAACATTGAGGTTTAACGTCTACACCCACCATTGGCGATATGGCAGACGGGGATAACCATCCCAGGGAACAAGGGGTAGGGGACCTGAATCAACACTGAACCACAAGAGCAATCATAATGGTAAATTGGACAGTGAAAATTGCACATTTTATATCGCCCTGGGTCACGGTGTGCCAGGCGAACGCTCTACCACTTGAGCTACGGCGGTGGGACTATATAGTTGAATACTGTGAAGGAACACATTAAGGAGATAACTTAGGAGGTCCCAGGTCGCACTGGATTGTGCTCAGTCGTCTGGGCGTCAGACTATGCGCTCAAAGGTTGCAGGTGGGCGGCTTGAGTTAGATCCTGTAGCGGTCGACACTTTGAACAGCTCTTGAGCTGGAAAAGCGCTCTATATTAGGACGATTAAATAAATACATAATTAATGAAATAAATAAAATTTATAAATAAATACATTCATAGCATCTTAGGTATGATGATAAACTGTGCGGATTTTCCAGAAAGCACCAAGACACATAATAATAATAATAGTAAACGCAGCTAAAACCAAATATTACACAAAATAATGGGTACTGCGCAAGTTATGAAGCACGAAGGCACGAAGCATGCATTATTTTAATATAATGCAGGTATAGTTGGTCTTTCTGTGCCAACCAATTTACAAATAACAAAATAAGGTGTTGTTTTTGTTCAATAAGGTGTACAGGCTAGGATGTGAGCGTTAGATTAGCAACTGCGTTAATTGATTCTCCAGTAGCTCGGTTTATTTGATGAGATTGCCTGTATGTGTGTGTGTGTGTGTGTGTGTGCTTGCGTGAGTGCGTGTGTACGTATTATCATTTCGATGAAGAAGACGTTTATAAAACAACCGACTCATGCTTGATCAAATATGACCACTTACCATTACACGCGCTGAGCTGAGTAACACAAACAACAATCAGCCACAATGGTCGTTGCATTGTTGCACTATTGAACATCAACAACAACAACATTAATTCTAGTGTTGTGTAGGAAGAGATTTCAATCACAGTCACTTTTCTTGAGCCGAATAACAAAAAGACCAATCGTGTTACTTGAACCTGTCAGAAAGATGTAAACTTGAACTGTTCATCGCAACAGAAAATGAAAAGTAACTTCGAGTTGCTAAAACTGTCCGAAAATAAATACTCCAAGTCACTATCACAGCTTAGAGACACTGCTTTCATCGTGCGGGTACAGCGCTTTTCCAGTTCAAGAGCTGCTCAAGGCCATTCATAATGCTCAGGTCAACAAGCGGTAAATCCTATTGCTAACTACGATAGTTCATAATTATAAATAGAAGGTGCTTTAGCAATTCTTTCATACGAAGTGCAACTATCATTGCTATTTTAGACACTAAAAGTAATAAATTCTCTTAATCACAAATTAACCTCGATTATGGAACTTTATAGAACTATTAGAAAGCGACAGATATCAATATTCATTTCTGTAATTACAATTCACTAAAATTCGGTTATAGCACTTAAATCAGTGATTGGTACACGCCTTTAATTACCAAGTAAACTTGGTCCTGATTAGGCTCTTTGCAGTCCGCTGGATCAACTAATTAACCAATGACAGTAGGTCTTCTCATTATTAATTTTAAAACATTTCTTCGCGACCTTTCAAGAGTTTTTCAAGAGTTCAAGAGATTTTTTTAAATAATTTTAAAACATTTCTTCGCGACCTTTCATTAATACCAAGCGTAACGGAGGAACTCAAAACGATCAAAAGTACAAAGAGACTAGTACAATTACTTGAACCACAACTTAAACACATTTGATAACACTAAAGTCAGTTAAGTGGAACATGTCATTAACAATCAACACAAGTCTTTTCTGCTTAATAGCCAATTCTGTGTTATTTTACCTACGAAATGTAACTGACAGTTTTTCAAACGTTCAAAAGTGCAAAGCGAGAGAACTGAACATACTTAAACCATAGCTTCTCACCACATTTCGTAACACCGATGTCAGTTAAGTTTAAAATGTCTATATCAATCACCATGTCCATAACAATCATATATTTTAATTGGCTTATTAACAAATTATGTAATATCTTTCCTAGGAAATGGAAATGTCAATGAAACGGCCAGAAGTGCAAGTAAACTAATAATAATTGCATTTAGTTGAATCACTAACACCTTTTGCAGGACCGAAGTCAATTAAGTAGAAAATGTCATTGACATTCAACAATAGTTCTTCTGCTTCATTTTAAAAAAAAATCTTTTCTACGAAATGTAACTGTCAGGTTTTTTTTAACTGTCAGAAATACGAGGCGACCGAATTGACTTGAATCATAACGTAAGCACATTTCGTAACACTTCAGTCAATACGGGGTAATGGTATATTGCCAATCATGGTGTTTCATCTGCGTCGTCAACAGTGCCCTACAATCTGTTCCTTATCATCGTGTGGCAAAAGAAAGAATTCCTCTACAGGACTACATCATCATCATCGCCATCATCATCATCATCATCATCATCATCATCATCATCATCATCATCATCATCATCATCGTCGTCATCATCATCATCATCATCATCATCATCATCATCATCATCATCATCATCATCATCCTTATCATCATCCCCATCATCATCGTCATCACTATCATCTTCATCATCATCATCATTGCCATTATCTTCTTCATCATCATCACCACCACCATCATCATCATCATCATCATCATCATCTTCATTATCATTATCATCATCATCATCATCATCATCATCATCATCCTCAATGTGTTCAGCGTGCGCAAGAATACAGGGTTAGTAGTGGGAGCGAAGGTCTCATCCATTGGCGTCATGTTCCTAGGTGGCCCACAACAAACGTACAGAAGCACTTGTTACTTATACCGAGTTCTCATCAGCCCAAGGAGCTGCTCATGGTGACCAGCTCTCAGTGACAAGCACTGGTAATTTACCGCCTAAGAAGTCTGGACTTGGTCCAGATTTGGCTGGGAAGAGTCCGCTGGACCTAAAGCAGCAACCAGGTATTGTAATGTAAAGTCTGGACAAAGCTAACAGCTAAATGAGATAAAACATACAGTTCTCTAAAATGCTCTTAAAAAAACAACACACACGCACACGCCCTGTAGTCTGGTAGCTCAGTGGACAGAGAGCTGGATTCCTATGCTGAAGGTCTCGGGTTCGAACCCCGTGTGGGACGAACATGCGTAACTGAGGAACAAAACCTTTCAGGACACCGAGGGTTTCTCCTTGTACTCAGGTTTCCTCCGTCCCTTCAATAATGGCTTTGGGTGGAGTCAATCTAAAATTTCGAATATACAAATCAATTTCTATTCCGACTTCCGTAATAACAATATCTTTAGATCGCCGCGCATTGAGTTCGATTGAAAAAAAAAATCTGGTGATAGCATCCTGTCTTCTTCTTGTTCTTCTTCTTGTTCTTCTTGTTCTTCTTCTTGTTCTTGTTCTTCTTCTTGTTCTTCTTCTTCTTCTTCTTCTTCTTCTTCTTCTTCTTCTTCTTCTTCTTCTTCTTCTTCTTCTCCTTGTTCTTGTTCTTCTTGTTGTTCTTGTTCTTCTTGTTTTTGTTCTTCTCGTTCTTGTTCTTGTTCTTGTTCTTCTTTTTCTTCTTCTTTTTCTTCTTCTTCTTTTTCTTCTTCTTCTTATTATTATTAGCATTAAAACTGTTTAAAAATAGTCTTCAGCAGACATTAGTTTAGTATCTGCAGGTACAGTGGATGTCTACATTTTTCCACTTTTAAGCAAAATTGCAGAGTTAAAATTACTACCTTTTATCTCAGGCCCGGATAAAGGACAAAACCACTGTGTGAATATCACTACGGCTTTAACTGCAATCAGCCTAACTGTTCAACTTATTCGATCTGTTCATTTAGGCTGTTTTACAGCTGTGTTTAATCGCGCTTTTATTTAAATCGCGTAATGTAGTTAGTTATGGAATATAAAATCTCGATGACATACAAATGCCAATCCCTCAATACAGTGCATAGCTTCAAATATTTGGGAGCCATTGTGTCAGACAAGGAGGTAGAAGAATATGTAGACCGAAAAAGAGGTGGGAGAATGGACTGGTTTGACACTGAGCGAAGCCATCAGGGTTGCTGAGGACAGAGAAAGATGGAGTATGCTGGTTAAACGATCATCTGTGGTGCCCCTACGACATCCGGGTTACGGGACAGGATATGATAGGATAGACATACAAAATTAAACTCAATCATGGTTACACAAATGCACGTCAAAGGCGGCAAACCTGCTTGCGGCAAGATGAGGTTTTTCGGCCATGCGGTTGTAGACATATTGGGACCTTTTTTTTCCCTTTTAAATCCGTGATGCGCCGCGATAACCGCAGATGAATTCAAGTGTTCCGGAAGAGAACACTCACGTCACATCGTGTACAATGGCAGACAATATCCGTTTTCTTTGGTCTGATAGTACGTCAAGTTGGCTACAAACATGCTAACCGCGGAGTTTGATGAATGAATGAATCAAAGGTAGCATACGAGAATCAAAAGATGGGTGGGGTGAGTGCATGGATACAAGAAAGAATGAATAGATTTCCTTTCACTGTGGCGGGAGCAGTCGATAGTAGTACCAACCCTGTACCACAGCCTGCCGCAAACTGCGTAAAGGGAGGGCTTGCTGCGCTCGTTTTAGCAGAGCCTGGTGATAGGCCCATTTTGGGCCGCTGATGTCAATGTGACATAAAAACAAAGAGCACCAGATACATTCTACTGCTTTTAAGGTCACAGGTCGTTGTTGCTTCGAGCAAATGTTCAATATTATCAAAAGATATAATCGAGTATTAAGAAGGGGCTACTTTTCAACCATCGGGGATAAACCGAATGCTGAATCAACAATCTGTGTTTGATAAGCGTGAATTGTATATATGTTACCGGCAATGTGTGAAATCCGGCATTCTATAGAATGCCTAGAAAAATTATAAAATGTCATTCTGTATAATGCCTAGGATGTTACATACCTTTCCTATGCATTCTATTCAATTCCTAGGCATTATACAGAATGACATTCTATCCTTTTCCTAGGCATTCTATAGAATGTCGGAATTTCACATATTGCCGGTAACATATATAAGGATGTAAATTTATGAGACCAGACGTTTCAACATAAGTAATATTAATAATCGTCGCTGTTTACTCTGAACGTTGAGTAAGCATCTATATCGTCTCATATGTGTACGTTTTTAATACTAATGTAAATTTATGGGACCAGTGGATAAGAATTGCGGACTTGATAAAGAACCCAAACAACAGCCATAATTTAATTCACATAGCGTTGTCGACACTAGGAAAGGTCTGCTCCCTTTGTCAGAGAGAGAGAGAGAGAGAGAGAGAAAGAGAGAGAGAGAGAGAGAGAGAGAGAGAGAGAGAGAGAGAGAGAGAGAGAGAGAGAGAAGAGGTCACGTCTAGTCTCGGCTGTGCTGTATGAATTTTGTCTTTTGATTTCAGAACATGAAACTTTAATGTGTTTAATCATATTAACTTCTACACCCACCATTGGCGATATGGCAGACGGGGATAAACATCCCAGGGAAGCGAAGTGCAGGGACCTAAATCAACACTGAATCACCAGAGCAAATCATACTGCTAAAACGAACAGTGAAACATTGGCCCTTTTGTCTTTTTCACCGCGGGCCTCGATTCTGGGACATCTTTGTATCTTACATAGGAAAAACTAATGAAGTAATATTTTATTTATCGAGAGTTTGGGCTTGGACAAGGGGCTGGAAGGGGAGGGGAGAGTGAGGGCGGTGAGAAAGGAAAATAATTGTGTGTTTGTGTGACTAAAAGTGTGTTCGTGCGTGTTAGTTCTTGTGTATTGTGCCTACGTATTTATTAATTAATTTAGTTTGTTTATATATTTTTAATTACAGGCAAGTTTCTTGCATGCGTGTGTGTGTGTGTTGCATTGTGTGTGTGTGTGTGTATTTTATGAGCTTAGTAAATTTACATTTTTGATTCTGTGGAACGAGGAGAACTGTACGTGTGAGCAATTATCCGTTTGCAGTTGCATTTTGATATGGCCAGAACTAGGACTATCATGTTTGCTTCCGGCAAATGTAACTGTCTTTGAACATGTGTTATGTTGGGGCACACAAAAAACAGGTTTCAAATGTAAATATGTGTAGTGTACATGTGTGTGCATCTTTTGTGTGTATGCGAGAGAGAGAGAGAGAGAGAGAGGTAGGAGGGGAGGGGGGAGGGTGTCATTCATTGATATGAAACCGAAAGAATGTTGATATTATAGAACAATTAGTCACGGAACACTGTCCATACTGTTCAGTTAGTCATCCATTAGTCTGTGTTTCATTTCCAAGGAAAGTTGTTTACTGTGTGTCCTTTATTGTTAATTTTGTGTGCTTGGCTGTGAGTTCATCTTCTTCGTTCGACTATGGGTTTGGATGTTCGACCTCACTCTGCGTGTGTGTGTGTGTGCGTGTGAATTTGTCTCTGTGTGTGCGCATGAATTCGTGCGAGCCTACGCTTGTAAATTTAGGGCAAGACCCTATAACCTCGTTGCAAACATCGCGGAAAAGAAATATGAGCAGTAATCATTTGTTAGTTATTGTACGTGACGTGGTACATACTGTATAATAATATTTCATTCGTAGTAAACGTGTTCGTAAGCGAAAATTGTGTTAGATTATAAATAGTTTGAGATAAGCAGATATTAAAGTGTCCAGGTTGTCAAGAATTTATCTTCTGGTTCCTGTT
>CM072520.1:60237737-60273701 GCA_036898135.1 Oncomelania hupensis
AAACAAGTTCAATCCAATGGTAAAACAACAATCCACACTGCAATCACAATCATACTTTGTCCTGTGGTTGCTTACAAATATCTCACTCCCAAGCACATAAATAACTAGAGGCAGCGCGTTGTACGGGTTTGGACCTCCAAGGCAATGTATGGGAGTCTCCGAGTAAAGGCAGTTCTGTATAATGGAGACAGAGGAAAGGTAGGTCATTCTATTCTTGCGTGACAAAGACGAATTAAGGCGCGCATTAGCTCAGACCCTGATACAATTGTTTATCGTTTTGTTTCATTACACAGGTGGGTGTCTTTTAATTAATTTAAGTGTATCAGGTGAGACTAACAATCCTCAGTTTAGAGAACTTTAGAACGGAGACAGACGTGAGTGGTATAGTTTCGTTGTGTCCTGTCTTTTAAGGACAGAAAGCATGGAGAGGTATGTGAAGTTTTATATATATTGCTTATTGTTTGTTTCTTTGTTTGGCTTCAGTAATTCATTACATAAAGATACAATACAACACGTAATTTTATGTATTAGGTCAAAGAGTGTTACTACATAACTGACCACTTTCATCTACATCGCATCGCATGCACCGTGTATACATCATTCCAAACATGCCTCACTCGCAAATACTTCAAAGCTCACAATCGTAAAAATACCTTAAAAGAGCTCTCTCTCTCTCTCTCTCTCTCTCTCTCTCTCTCTCTCTCTCTCTCTCTCTCTCTCTCTCTCTCTCTCTCTCTCTCTCTCTCTTATCAGTACAACTTATGTTAATCTGATGAATGCAATTTGATACAACAACAACAAAACTCTCTCTCTCTCTCTCTCTCTCTCTCTCTCTCTCTCTCTCAAACACACACCCACCCACCCACCTACACACACACACACACACACACACCTATTCATCGCAGATGAGACAGCGAAGCAGTTAGTGATATATGTCACACGTATCACGTTGCACTGGGATCACATCCTATCCTATCCTAACCTATCCTATGCCATAACTCGAAAGTCGCTGGGACAATACAGATGATCGTTTAACCAGCGTACTCCATCTTTATTAATCCTCAGCGACCCTCATGGTTTCGCTCAGAGTCGAGCCAGTCCATTCTCGAATGTTGTCTTCCCACCTCTTTTTCTGTCTCCCTCTTCTTCTGCCTCCTTACACCGTGCCTTCCAGGATGGACTTTGCAAGGCCTGAGGCTCTAGTGACGTGGCCATACCATCGGAGTTTTCGTTTCTTCACCGCTGTGAGCAGATCATCGTGTTGTACAATGGCTTGTGTGATGGTCTGTTGGACTCGGACGTTGCTGATGTGCTGGGTATATGAACCACATCAGCTTGCAACATACCATCAAAATATACACACTAAACATTCATTCATTCATTCATTTCTTTCTTAGTTAATTAATTAGCGTTTCATTAATAAATTAATTCATTCAGTGAACACGAGAATGGAAAACCCAATAGAAATATGTGAATGATAGTTTTGTTAATAAAGGCTATTATGAGAGCCAAGACAAATGTGCTAATTTGTTTTAATAATTGTTTTATTAGTTAGTTGGTTAAGGGATGTTGTTGTTGTTGTTTTTTTTGTCGTTGTTGTTGGTGGTGTTATCGTTGTTGGTGTTGTTGTTGTTGCTGCGGCTTCTGTCAGCATTAAACATTAAAAAGTGAGACGTACAGTGATGCTAAAATAGGATGAGGCCTTCTCCCTAAAACTGCTTAGCTGCGAATCGCCAGGTCTTATGTGGACGCAACATAAACCTTGGAGAATCTCAGCTACAAAGTGTGCTTCTCCCACTCCCAGGTACTTGAGAGGGAGAGAATGAGCTCTGGTCTAGACTCGGCTTCGGTGTATGATGGAGAGGTACAGGAATTACCGCTTTTAATTACTTGCTGTTGTTGTTGTTGTTGTTGTTGTTGTGAAGATGTCGTTGCGATGGAGATGGTGGTAAGGTAAACCAAGCGTTTGGAAGAACTGTTGTAATTGTTGTTGTTGTTGTTGTCTTCTTCTTCTTCTTCTTCTTCTTCTTCTTCTTCTTCTTCTTCTTCTTCTTCTTCTTCTTCTTCTTCTTCTTCTTCTTCTTCTTATTATTATTATTATTATTATTATCATTATTATTATTATTATTATTATTATTATTATTATTATTATTATTATTATTATTATTATTATTAGTATCATTATTATTATTATTATACTCCGATGCTATGGACACGTCAGATCACCAGGCCTTGCAAAGACCAAACTGCAAGGCACGGTGCAAAGAGGCAGAAGAAAAAGGAGACAGAAAAAGAGGTGGAAGGACAACCTACGAGAATGGATTGGCTCGGCACTGAGCGAAGCCCTGAGGGTTGCTGAGGTCAGAGATAGATGGAGTACGCTGGTTACACGATCATCTGTGGTGCCCCAACGACCTTTGAGTTACGGGATAGGACAGGATAGGATAGGATAGGATAGGAATAATAATAATAATAATAATAATAATAATAATAATAATAATAATAATAATAATAATAATAATAATAAGAAGAAGAAGAAGAAGAAGAAGAAGAAGAAGAAGAAGAAGAAGAAGAAGAAGAAGAAGAAATAAAAGTAGTAGTAGAAGTAGTAGTAGTAGGAGGAGGAGGAGGAGGAGTAATAGTAGTAATAGATAAATGTACATCTTTAACCGTTATAATTCCTTTTTAGTCATGCCTTCATTTGCTCGCAAGCGACAGTATTTATATGACGTACTGTTGGGTCCTAATACGTTTACTTTCTTAGTGGTGTACCTTTCTGAGAATGCCTGTGTGAGTGAACGGTGGTGTTTTACCAGATGTTTTATTTTCATTGACTATGAATATGTGTATTGTCTTTGCCATGAACTTGTATGTTATGTTGCCCACATGAAACGTTTCCTGGTTTAAATGGTTTTAATAAATTATCTTGTATCTTGTGGCAGTATGGTAATGTTAAATCTTGAGTTATTCTAAACTACAATTTACGAGTCCTTAAACGAGTCCGCTGCAAGTACTAGTTACGTAAGTGGTTATTTTTAAATTGTTTACAACCTATTCCTCTTTTGTTATCAGGACAATACATCTTGCGGAAGAGAGAGTTAGAGAGAGAGAGCGAGAGAGAGAGAGAGGGAGAGAGAGAGAGGGAGAGAGAGAGAGAGAGAGAGAGAGAGAGAGAGAGAGAGAGAGAGAGAGAGAGAGAGAATCAAACATTTTATTGACAACAAGGATTATAGGCGGGAGCCTAAATCCACACTCGCTCCTCGTATTCTTAAACTGGCCAATTCTTGTTCGATGAGTTGTTGGACCCGTAGCGTTCTGTCGCAGCAGGTAATTGATTGCTTAAACGAGGCGGTGCCAGGCCTTGCTACACTTTTAAACAAGAGGGACACAACGTTGAAGGAAAACTGATGGCATAATATGTTGTAAGTGCATTTAGGTTTGCGGTTTTTAGGTGTTTTCTTTCTGATGATGAAAGACTGGGATCGTCAATGATAATCTTACCTGCTCTACGATGCAAAGAGTTTCATTTTTAATATGCACCCCTCTTGCACCACTCCATACTAATGACGCATACCTGAGAAAGAATATAGGCCCTATAAAATATATTCTTCTAACATCAGGACTAACAAACAATTTAAATGACCTAAGCGATAATTTTGTTTAGACAATTTGGCAAACGTATTACTATGCCTTCTAAGTTTATTATCAATAATAATTCCTAGCACGGGACGAATTAGTGTTTTTAGTGTTCAACAACATCGAGAAGTTTGATCGCTTGCTACAGAGTCAGCGCGATTGGTCGAAAGATTGCTTACTTGAGCGAGACAGCAGTTCGGAGCAAGTCACAACTTTCCGGCACCTCTCATAAAAACTCGTGGGTATCGCCATTATAAATTAAAACGAGGTTAGCATGAAACCAAGTTCCGGTCTAGCTTGTTTTGCTTTTATCAAAGCTTGATGCGTGACTTTTAAATATGGCAAATTGCCGAAAACGACGATTGTTAGAGCCAGAAAACGAGTGGGATAAGTATAAAAACGGTGGAGGAAGTACATGCTCAGTGAAAGGATGCAAAAAACAATCGTAGTGGCCTGTATTTGTGGCGACTTCGGAGGTGCGTCGATCATCGACAGAAAGTGAAACAGGACCTGAAGACTCTTGTGGTTTTCCATAGCTTCGCCGTCGCAACCTTCACAAAACACGAAGTAACTGACTATCTTAGGCGAGCGTTGTGGCCAAGTGGGCTAAGGCGGGACTAACTTGCCTTGTCCACAAGCCAGAAACCAATGGCGCCTGAAAGGTGTGGGTTCGAGCCAGCATCTGGGCGTTATGTTTTTCCGAATATTTTTCAAAAATTCACAAATAATGTTAGGTAGGGTTTAGGCGCGCCACTGGCGATAGAAAGGGATAATAAACTGCAGCAAAAAAAAAAAATAAAAATATGTGAGGGTACGATACAGGTGGCCAGTGACACATGTTATTATTCTTGAATATTTGGAAATAACTCACTAAAACACGCGGAGAAAAAAAAACGGAAGTATGTTTCATTGAGGGGATTCCCGTTGGTGCATAGGATAGCAGAAAAGTGTGAAGAGGGCAGTGGTTGTGAGCAAACGATCAAACCTCTCGCGCTCTTGTTATTTTTTTAAAATTTACTTACTATTATTTATTTTTATTTTTTTAATGTTAAAGGACTCTGATCTTGGATTTACGTGCTCTCACTTGCTTAGTGTATGCCAAATTAACCCTATCTTAGAGAAAGCGTCGTATGTGCACTCTCTTGCTTTAGACTATAATTATATGCAAACTATGCTGATGAGGCAATCCTCTCCAAACCCGATGTTGAATTTACTTTAGCATTAAGGTAATCTATCGCGTTTAGGTCAGATATTTGGATGTCAGCAATGTAAATTACAGTCACAGATACAGAAACCTGTCACGACCTTGCTTAGCTCGTCGGCTTTGTCCAAAGCCACCCCCTGATACGCTTGCAGTCTTCTCCAGCGCTGCGGCGGTGTCTACCCGCTCCCGACTCTAGTAGGAAAAACGAAGCTTAACGTCCTCGTGCATTAGCGTTAAGGGCGAATCTCCACGTCGCCACCTTGACAACAATGAACATCATCATCATATCAAATGCGAAATACCAGGCTTCTTTCCACAATGCACTAGATCCCTGATTGGATTTTACGACTTTTTGATTTAACCTGCGTTGGAAGAAGTTTACGTTAAGATTGGAAGTGCTTGCTACCTTTTCTTAAAAAGAATATTTTAAATTATTTGTTAACTACAAGGTCAGTCGTTTTGTTTGTTTTGTTTTTTATTCATATTCGTCACCCATGCCAGCGAAAATTCGGAGTTTTGTCTTCTCGGCGAAACAAAAGCGGATGCATTTCCCTAGAAGACTAGTGGGGTGGCCTCGTGGCGCAGTGGATAAGTGGCCGGTTTCCTATGTCGAAGGTCGCGGGTTCGATTCCCGCAAGGGGCGAACGTATGTGACTTAGGTACGAGACTATTGAGGTCACCGAGGGTTTTCTCCGAGCACTCCGGTTTCCTCCCTCCCTTCAATAATGGTACAGGATGCAGTCAATATAAAAATTTCAAAAATAAAAATTCGATTTTCTTCCGTCTTCTAATAGCGATCTCCCTGCCTTTACACCACCTGTTTGAGTGATGTATGTGTATTTGGTGTGTGTGAGGATAAATGAGACAGGTGAGCGTGTATGTTGGTATAGATCGCCGCTCTTTGAGCCTTGGGGACAGGCGCGTACATAGCATCCTGTATTATTATTATTATTATTATTATTATTATTATTATTATTATTATTATTATTATTATTATTATTATTATTTAAGAGCGATCGGAAGATGGGTTGCATCGCGGCGCAGTGGGTTATTCGCCATGTTCCTATGCAGAAAGTCGCGGGTTCGATTCTCGCATGGGGACGTTCTTTAAGTGACTTAGATGCGAGATCTTTCAGGTCACCGAGAGTTTTTTCCGGGTACTCCGGCTTCCTCTCTCCCTTCAGTGATAATGGTATTGGTTCTGTCTGCTTGACATTTCCAAAATACAAGTTTGTTACATTTCGGTCTTCTAATAACGATAATTTCCTTTGCACCGCATGTTTGAGTGATAAAGTATGTTTGCTGTGTATGCAGTTAGGAGTGTATTGTGTAACTTGTGGGCGTGTGTGTTGTTACACAGATCCACGTGCTTTGAGTTTGATTTAGGAATAAGTCGCGCATAACATCCATTACTACTACTACTACTACTACTACTACTACTACTACTACTACTACTACTACTACTACTACTACTACTACCACTACTACTACGACTACTATTGCTACTACTATTATTACTATCATATCCTATCCTGTCCCGTAACCAGGAGATCGTAGGGGCACCACAGATGATCGTTTAACCAGCATACTCCATCTTTCTCTGTCCTCAGCAGCCCTGATGGCTTCGCTCAGTGTCAAACCAGTCCATTCTCGAATGTTGTCCTCCCACCTCTTTTTCGGTCTCCCTCTTCTTCTACCTCCTTGCACTGTGCCTTGTCTTTGCAAGGCCTGATGATCTGGTGACGTGGCCATACCATCGGAGTTTCCGTTTCTTCACCACTGTGAGCAGGTCATCGTGTTGTCCAATGGCTTGTGTGATGGTCTGTCGGACTTCGTCGTTGGTGATGTGTTGGGTATAGGAAATGCCCAGAAGTCTTCTTTAGCACCTCATTTCCATGCTTTGTATTCTTCGTTGGAGATCTGCTGTAGATCAGATTATTACTACTAGTAATTTAGTAAACATTTTTTATATTTTGGTTTTAAAAAAACTAACTTTTTTTTTCTTTCTTTCTTTTTGTTTCCTTCCTCCCTTCTTTCTTACTTACTTTCTTTCTTTCTTTCTTTACCTAATTATTTATGTATTCATCTATTTATACATTATTTGTAATTTTATTTATGATTTTACTGATGTTTGCAGCCTTCAGATGAAGATGGCGTCCCTGAGGACGATTCAAGAGTCCGAGGAAGAGGCGCCATCTTGCGGACTCTGCAAGGGTCCACTGAGCATGCCAAGGGTGCTGCCCTGTCTGGATATCTTCTGCCTCCAGTGTCTAGAGCGACATTTTGAGGGCACACAAGGTCAGTTGTTACTGTCGCCTATTATCCCCTTAGGTATCGTGTGACTATTCTACTGTTAACCTTTTAAGCTGTTTTTGTTTTTGTTGTTGGTGACGCTGGTGGTGTTGTGTTGGTGATGGTGGCGTTGGTGATGTTGCCGTTGTTGTTGGTGGTGGTGGTGATGGTGTTGGGGGTGGAGATGGTGGTCGTGGTGATGGTATTGAATGTTTATAGAGCACAATTTTGAAGGCTTATAAGGGTGCGTTGTTAACTGTTGTTGTTGCTGTTGTTAGTAATTATATTGTTGTTGGTGGTGGCGTTGGTGATGTTGTTGTTTTTGTTGTTGTTGTTGTTGATGAGGATGATGTTTGTGGTGGTAGTGTCGGTGAAGTCGTTGGTGATGATGTAATTGTTTGGTGTTGTTTTTGATGTTGAAATTGTGTGGTGCTTTTGGTTGTGTTGTATACGTTATTGTAATTGTTCCTTCTTCTAGTTATGTTCTTAGTGTTCGTTTGCTCTTTCTTTCTTTCTTTCTTTCTTTCTTTCTTTCTTTCTTTCTTTCTTTCTTTCTTTCTTTCTTTCTTTCTTTCTTTCATTTTTTATTTTCTTCTTTCTATTCTTTCAATTCTTTCTTTGTTTCTTCTTTCTTTCTTTGTTTCTTTCTTTTCTTCTTTATTTATATTCTTTTAATGGGATAGGATATGATGGTGATGAGAAGGAAGCAGAAAGACAGGAATAACAAAGAAGAAGACGAACAACAACAACAACAGGAAGAAGAAGAAGAAGAAGAAGAAGAAGAAGAAGAAGAAGAAGAAGAAGAAGAAGAAGAAGAAGAAGAAGATCATGGTGATGATGATGGTGATGATGACGACGCTGACGATGTTGATGATGATGATGATGATCATGATGATCATGGTGATGATGATTAGCGGTTGCAGCCTTTAACTTATTGCATGATGGAGAAAACCTCATACTGACAGTTTTGCCCGTTATCAACCTCCTCCTCCTCAGGGATAGCTCAGTGGTCAGAGCGCACGACTTGTGTGAGTGCGTCTTGGGCGACGTGGGTTCGAATCCTGACTTCAGCAAACTATTTTGTGATTGCTGGATATTACGGGCCAGCGCCTTGAGAAGCTCTCTGAGCTTGTAAGTGCGCTATATAAAAGAAATCTCTTTCCTCCTTTCTTCTTCTCTCTTTTTATTCACCTTTGAATCTTCCCTTCTCCTCCTCCACCACTTCCTCCTCCTCATCCGCCGCCTCCTCTTTCTTTTCCTGAAAACCTATAACCAACCTCTAATTATTTCAAGGTAAAATATCAGGCGATGGAGAATCAGAGGACGACACTGATGACGACAAAGTCCAAAATGGCAACCAATCAAATGCGACGACTCAAGCAAAAGGCCAAACCGCAGCAAAAGGTGAACCCATTGGTCCTTTTAAATGCCCCACGTGTGACGAAACGTTTCAAATGCCGTCGGGTGGAGTCCGCAGATTAAGCTTGGCAGCTCACATGCAGGTAAAAAATGAAGATTGATGATGTCATTGTGACAAACTATGTATCCTCATGTTGTATTGACGTCATCCACATAGTTCGCGTAGACTTACGTCATTTATATTTGTTTGAAGTTAAAGTGGAGTCAGCAGAATGAGAAAATAAACATTGAGGTTTAACGTCTACACCCACCATTGGCGATATGGCAGACGGGGATAACCATCCCAGGGAAAGAGGGGTAGGGACCTGAATCAACACTGAACCACCAGAGCAATCCTACTGCTAAAATGGACAGTGAAAATGGCCACGTTTTATATCGCCCACCACGGGATTCGAACCTGGGTCATCGGTGTGCCAGGCGAACGCTCTACCACTGCTGAAAGAGTGTTTAGTTTCGCTCAAATGCAATTTAAAGTTCGGCTGAGGTCAAGATCAAAATTGCGCAATAAAGATGTCTAATTGACGTTAAGAGAAGACTATTTGCATGCTGTTACGTGGAAACGCGCATGATGGTGCGTGTGAAATGCGCACGATATTGCGTGTGACGCGCGCGATAGATCTGTTCATTTTATTTTGCAACGCATGCAGTAATAGAGTGTATTTATCTTTGATTTGATTTTGCGTTGTTATTAGTAGAGGCTTTGTGTAATGTTGGTGTTTTTATTTGGTCGATATTATTTGAGATTTTTCGAGAATTTGTTGTTTACTATCGATCGAAGCGTATGGATTGTTCTGTTGGTAACCATGGAAGCTTCCATTCCAAATAGGGTTGTGTGACGTGAGACAGTGATGATGAAATTAATTTTGATTGGTTGTGGTGTTTCATGTAGGATATTCTCGTTTGTTCTCGAGTATGTAGAGACTATATAAGTGCCGCACTGTTTCAAAATAGTGTGTGTTGTTGATAGTGTGTTGAAAGTAAAAAGTTGAGAGTGGAAAAAGCGATTGTATGCGGTTGTTGATGTGTGTTGAATAAAAGTGGAAAACTTCATACGAAGACTCAGTGACTTGTATGCTGATTGAGCGGGTTGCGTGGATAATCGAATCCGAACTTACACTCATCAGGAGAATTCACGCATTGGGGCTGAATCTACTACTGATAGAAAAACACCAACATTGAACGAGTGTAACACATGCACACTTGTAATCTTACAAAGTATACTTATATTGTGACAACTATTTGCTGAAATTATATTTAAACTGCGTGCCCGACCATCTAAAAGATTAATTTTATTTATTTATTTATTTATTTATTTATTTTATGTTTATTTTGTTTTGGGGATTTAAAAATTTTTTTTTCCCCGAAGTTGTCGAAATTCCGGTTATTTTCTCAGCCAAACCGCGGCCTCTGCGAAGGTTGCGCCATCAAGACCAATGGCGGGAATAAGACGTGTAGTGCATTCTGGGTGTATTTATGTTTTTCGCGTTCATACGTCTAGCACATGAGCGTCAGGATCTTTATTGTCCGTGCGATTGTCCGTATAAATGCACTGTAGACTAGACTTCAGTTTTCATATTCTCTTATCCTATTGGGCATGTGTGTGTGTGTGTGTGTGCGTTTGCGGGTGTGTGTGTATGTGTGTGTATGTGTGCGAGCGTGTTTGAAGATACTTACATTGAAATAATTAATATAGTTATGCCTACGTCCTTGAAAGACAGTCGATGTTCTTTAATGAAGTTACATGAGGTCAGAAGAGCAATATGTATCGTTTTGTAATGACGTCAGAAGAGATTGGTGGTTTATATGCATGCAAGTCTTGAGGAGACTGATGGTGTCACGTGTCAACACCCTTTTTAAACGTACCAACATAAAAAAAAGTGGTAAAGGTTTCCCCTTAAACTTTTGGCACTACTTTTTCCTCTAGGCCAGCTTAATGAGCGCGGTGACTATTTACTCTCTACTTCGCTCATAAACATTTGCTTTTTAAATGCAGTTCTACTCAGTATTATACGAACACTATTCAGTTAGATTTTGACTACACAATTATCTGGGACAAATAAATGTCAGACCATCACACGGACGTTAAAGATCCTGACGCTCGTGTGCTAGACGGTTGTGTACCAGCTACGCAAATACAGCCAGCATGCACTAGGTCCTTTCTTCTCCCTACCCAAGATGGTGCTAAGTGGTCAGGGCGTCAGACTGCCAAACGCAGCAAGTGAGCTCTTCGGTGGCTTGAACTGGTATTGTCCAGCGCCTTGAGCCCAAAAAGCGCTATATAAGAACGATTCAATAATTTGTTTTAAAAATATAAGAAAAGAAGGAATGAAAATAAATAAATACAATTTGGAGATAAATAGATAAATAAATTCAAATTAAAAAAAATAAACGCAATGTTGAAACAAATGGATAAATACAAATTTCAATAAATGAATGAATAAATAAATAAATTAATTAATTAATTAATTAAATAATTTAATAAATAATTAAATAAATAAATACAAATTTCAATAAATACATTATTTTAAAAAACAACTAATTATTATAAATACAAATTTAAATAAATAAATAAAAATTTGAAACAAATAAATAAAAACAAATTTGAATAACTAAATAACTAAATAAATAAATAAAAAAATTATGGACGATGCAGGCATGGCATCACCTCATGGAAACATGTAGCTCAGTGGCAGAGCGTTCGGCTGACAACACCGATGACCCAGGTTCAAATCCCCGTGGTGGGCAAGATAAAAGTGGCCATTGACACTGTCCATTTTAGCAGTTATGATTGCTCTGGTGGTTCAGTGCTGATTTAGGTCCCTACCCCTCTTTTCTGAGACGGTTATCTCCCCCGGGAGGTGGGGGGGGGTCGGGAGAGAGGGTTGACGTTACACTTCAAGGTTCATTCATGAACCAAGTTAGCCAAGTCTGAGGCTTACGGGGAATGACGACGTTTGGGTGTAGTTCGGTATTTATTCAGTACTAGTGGTTTTTGTACCCTGGCAAGCCAGGGTACACAGGTTGCTGTTTAAAATGTAGACAGAGAGACAACATTACTGTTGTCTGCGAGTTTCATTTGGACGATGATACCTCCCCATATCCCCCTTGATACCTCACCATACCCCCCCCCCCCTGATATCTCCCCGTCCCCCCCCATGATGCCTCACCCATGCCCCCTTGATACCTCCCCGAACCCACTTGATACCTCCCCATACCCCCTTGATACCTTCCGTACCCCCCTTGTAACCTACCTGTACCCTCCTTGATACTTCCCCGTTGATCGTTTTGCAGGTATGGATGAAAGGAATCGACCATCACCATACCCCCTTATATATACCCGTATCCCCGTTATGCCTACCCATGTCCCTTTAAACCTACCCGTAGCCCCCTTTTACCTACACGTACCACCCCATCACGATCCTTGGTAATAATAATAATAATAATAATAATAATAATAATAATAATAATAATAATAATAATAATAATAATAATAATAATGAATATAGAATAATACAAATAGAAATCATAAAAAAACACCAAGGTTTTAAAAGAAAATTTGATATAAGATATACTACTACTACTACTACTACTACTACTACTACTACTACTACTACTACTACTACTACTACTAATAATAATAATAAGAAGAAGAAGAAGAAGAAGAAGAAGAAGAAGAAGAAGAAGAAGAAGAAATTATTATTATTAGTTTATAAATAATAATAATAATAATAATAATAATAATAATAATAATAATAATAATAATAATAATAATAATAATAATAATAATAATGTTACGTTGAAACGCGAACGAAAGTATGTCGGAAGCGTGTACGATAGATCTAATCGTTTCGATTTGCAAAGTATTCAATAATAGAGTTTATTTACCTTTGATTTGAGTTTGCATTGTTGTTAGGAAAGGCTTTGTATAACGTTGATAATTTCCGTTAGTCGATATTGTTGTAGAATCTTCTGGATCGGCTTGTTTACTATCGATCGAAGATTCGGGATAATTGTAGAAATTTGAAGGAACGATCCGGAAGGAGAAGAAATGTGTAATGACGTAAGTCAGTGATGACGATCTTTTATTCGATTGGTGGCAGTGCGTCATTTCTACATTGTTCGAAATTCTTCCGGAAGAGAGAGAGGTTATTTAATCGTGTGCCGAGTTGCTGTTGAGAGATAGTATTGTTGTTGATAGTGAAGCTGGAAAGTAAATTTGAAAGTTGTTGAGTTGAGTTGAGAATTGTATGCAGTTGTTGATGTGTGCTGAATAAAAGTGGAAAACTTCATACGTCGACTTTGTGACTTGTATGCTGATTGAGCAGGCTGTGTGAATAAACGAATCCGAGTTACACCTTATCAGGACTTCAGCATCGGGGCTGAATCAAATACTGATAAAGAAAAACACCATCATCGAACTGAGTGTAACAAATAATAATAATAATAATAATAATAATAATAATAATAATAATAATAATAATAATAATAATAATAATAATAATAATAATAAATTAAAGGTAAAAAGCCTAAATTAAAAAGAAAAATATTCATATTGTAGTGTAAAAAAAATACATTAAAAAAATATGGCCCGCGTGAGATTTGAACTTGGGTCGCCCTGCACGGTAGGTGAATGTTTTACTAAGTAAGCTACCAAGGCTTTCTAGAAAGACCAGCAATTTTTTGGTCTATATGGGAAAACATGCTGAAACCTCAATTTGATTTTTAATGGAAGCGCACGGAATGAGGCTACTGCAGTTTGTGGACATTTTGTTTAATTATTTATCTCAGAAACGGTTAAACGTTCGGTAAGGAACTGTCGGCTATAACGATTTCGCTGGTTTTGAGCACACAGCAGGGCGATCCGTAGCGCCCAGCACCTGCCCAGATCAGCGTCCAGACCGGACAAACTTTATAGTAGAGGCGAAGAAGGACTTCCGGCTAAGCAATTTATATATATAGAAGAATGTAACAGGACCAGCCATAACATGGAATATAAAGTCAAATCCTAGCTCACGAGTGTAGGCAGCTTCACTTAGCAAGGGCGTCACTTGGCTGTATGATCTTTCTCATTACCCTTACCCTTTCCATTCCGCCCACCCTTCTTCTTCTTCTTCTTCTTCTTCTTCTTCTTCTTCTTCTTCTTCTTCTTCTTCTTCTCCTCCTCCTCCTCCTTCTTTTTCTTTTTCTTCATCTGCTCCTTCTTCACCTCCACCTCCTCCTCCTCCTTCTTCTTTTTCTTCTTCTTCTTCCTCCTCCTCCTCTTCTTCTTCCGCTCATCCTTCTCCTCCTCTTCCTTTTCCTCCTCCTGCTTCTTCTTCTGCTCATTCTTCTTCTTCTTATACTCCTCCTCCTTCTCCTTCTTTTTCTTCTACTCCTCTTCCTTCTTCTTCTTCTTCATCTGCTCCTCCTTCACCTCCTTCTCCTCCGCCTCCTTCTCCTCCTTCTTCGAAAAAACACGCCGTCCAGGTTGGTGACCGGGCACTGCGCACCTTATTACGGGAATGTGGATCTATAACATGGCGGCTTAGCACAAATAGAAAACAGGCGCCCCTTACTATTGAATGTAGCCTACAGTCTGATATAATAGTTGTACCCGTAGGTGTGCCGGGGATTTCAGTATCAATAGTATCCCCACTTTCTGGAAAGTTAGTGCTTTAAATTCCCACTGTCGCTGTCTTTCTCCTTTGTTCTTTCTCATTCCTACATACTCTGTTCTATCAATCTACTTACTATACTATCTTCTTCTTCGCTAGGCCAGTCACCTACCGTTTTTCTTGAAATCTCTTCAGGAAAAAAGCTCCGCATTTGTGTGTGAGGCCTGTTGGATCAGCTTGGGAATATTGGACGCTTTCTCCCAGGTGGTCACTGGGGCTTCTATGATGTTATTATTTGGCAATGTAGGCATTTTATATGTATGTGTTTTGTTAATATTTACTAATGATATTTATATTCTATTTTGTTTTGGTAAACGGGGGTTCGATACATTAGATTATAGCCTCAGCGTCCCCTGCGTGGGATGTCTTTATTGTAAAGTGACCGGCTGGTGGAGTGCCTTCAGTGTTACCACTAGGGTTTTTTCGGCAGATCTTTTATGCGGATCAGGGGCGAGTCCTCTTTCAGGGAAGTTGTGGTCTTGATGTTGTGGTCCTGATTCGGTTCTTTGCAGTCCGTTGGACGCTGTTAGCAATGAATAACTAACTAACACATATAATAATTGTATATCCACAGCTGTCGTCTTGTTAATTATGAACATGTCATAATGTGATTGTGCAGTCTCTGATGGACATCCTCAACGTAGAGCAAGGCGGAGTTTGTCAGTTCTGTGGCAGTGACGAGAGGACAGCTGAGGTGAGGGAAGGGAATCGGAGGCTGAGAGAGAGAGTGAGAGAGAGAGACAGAGGCAGAGGGAGAGAGAGTGACACAGAAAGAGAGAGAGAGAGAGAGAGAGAGAGAGAGAGAGAGAGAGAGAGAGAGAGAGAGAGAGAGAGAGAGAGAGAGAGAGATAGCGACAGATGCAGCGTGCTGTATGAATTCTTAATCCTAGGTAATGAAGTTTCGTTCATTTGTTAACTTGACAAACAAAAGATGGTGATGATATAACTAACACATGAAGAAGATGGAAAGACAGAGCGCAAATAAATTATGGCATACTACGTTTTTGTGCACAGTTTTCAAACTCTCTCTCCTGCCTATAAAAGGAGAAAATCCATTACAATGTTGAAAGAGAACGAAGTTATCGCTCTTACTACTTTTACTTTCGTTTTCTTCAGACGTATTGCCTGGACTGCTCGCTGTCCATGTGCAAACCGTGCCGCAAAATGCACGGCCGTGTTTCTGGCACCAGCCACCACAACCTCATCCCCATCCAGCACCGCGAGCACGCTGACGTCACCGACATCTCTGCTGACGTCAGCGCCATGCTGCAGAAGCGTCACATGGAGTGCAAGCGTCACGAACACCAGCCCATCATGTACAGCTGCGTCACCTGTGACGCACTGTTGTGCGTCAGTTGCAAGATGGAGGACCACGCAAGTAAAAATAATGATTGGTTGATTGATTGATAGTCACTTGTATAGCGCTGATAATCCATGCTGTCATAGCATGCTGAGGGCGCATAGAAAAAGGATTGGTTAAGATACTGTTGTTTATATTGTTGTTGTTTGGCGAAGCCATGAGTGTTGCTGAGGACAGAGAAAGATGTGGTGCGCTTGTTAAACGATCATCTGTGGTGCTCCAAAGACTTTGGATTTACGGGATAGGATAGGATAGAATAGGATAGGGTAGGATAGGATAGGATAGGATAGGTTGTTCGGCAGTTGGTGTTGGTGGTGTGATGATGTTAGCAGTATATTACTCGTGTGTGGTGATGTTTCTCCTCTCCTCCCCGCCCCCCCCCCCCCCGTATCCCTCACCCTGAGACTGGTAGTGTATGTAGGTATATATTAAAAAACGTGTTTGATCGTGTTCTTTCTTGTCGATTGGAGTGAGCTGTGATGTCATATGTGATGCTTTTATTGTCGATTATATTGTCCTATATCACGTATTATAAGTATGCAGTTATGTCACCCACATGTCAAACTTCGTTCTGTAAATGCCGACAATAAATCATCTTGTATCTTGTATGCGCATAAATAGTAGATAACCGGTATTTTTATGTTTCTGTACAAGCTTTGTATTCCAAGCTTGTCATACTAACGTTAATACATTGAAATCAAAGCTTTCGGTGTGGTTTACATTAGTATTCGAATGGCAGATTATTGCAGTCTGCACAGTACTCGGAAGTACGACAGGTCAAACAACAGGAAGTCGAACGACACGACGTCGACGTCGAACGGTTTTCCGTCGAATGCGACACAAGGTCGAACGACATTTCAGCGTATGACATGAAGTCGACGGACACGATGTCGAGAGACACTTTGCGTCGAACTCTAGGCTAGGTTGAAAAACATGTCAGTGAGTGTTTGTGTGTGTGTGTGTGTGGGGAGGTGTGTGTGAGGGTAGAAACGCCGTTATTCTGACATACACTTGAACCTCTACGTACTTTCTTTTGACGGACCCCGTTATTTTGACGTCAAAACAGTGTTCCGTTAGGGTTAGGGCTGTGTTAGGCTTAGGGCTAGGTTAAGGGTTAGGGTTAGGGGTAGGGTTTGCGTTAGGGTTAGAGTTAGGGTTACGGTTAGCTTCAAAATATAGACACATGACTGTGTAAAAATGTCAAAGTAACGTATGTAGAGTTTCATGAAAGTCATCACAACGGCGTTTTTACACGGTTGTGTGTGTGTATGTGTGTGTGTGCATATGTAAGTGTCTGTAAATATATTAAAATGGCAAGTGCATCTTTAGTTGTTTTCTCTCAAATGAGTTTGTAATGAATCGAGTTTGATCCTGGGCAGCATTGAGGAGCCCTTTGAACTATTTATTTAATTTAGTATGACTACCATTATCTACTGACTGAATGTTGCAGGCCACCAAGTGGAACCACTGGACAGAGCAGCGCACAGTCGCAGGGAATCACTGTTGGACATTATGACACTGCTACAGGTAAACTCGTGCTATTTTAGCTTTAAGCCAAGCTTGATTGAAATCCTTCCGTCGATTAAATGCATTAATCCTGGAACACGGACACCAGTACCTGCAATGACTGGTTTAATTTTAATTTGCCCTGTCTGAGTAAGCACGTTCTTGATCAAGGATTGATTAAAAAGATTGTTGCAAATGTGTTTTCTCCCACTTTAAGCAAGTATTGAGGAAGGTTTACTAACTTTTTTTTCTTTTTTTTTCTGCTAAACACATATATTTTCGTAATAAAACAACAAAGATTGCTTGCAATTGCTTATCGCTTTCTTTGCCAATGTTGCAGGATCACAAGAAATCGACCCGAAGCAGCGTGCGCTCTGCACGGGAATACCTCGTGGAAACGAGAAAGGAGTTTGCCCGGGCAGAGCGATACATAGAAAGCTTGGCTCGAAGACTGATTGATGAAATTAACACTGAAAAGAGCAAGGTTAGTACAAAGACACGTTGCTTTATAAGCCTGCTACAGTATAGAACTGACCATCCAGAGAGATCATTAATATTGTGTCTAAAACAACTCATAACTTATTTAATATTGTATCTAAAGCAACCATAACTTAATTAATATTGTTTCTAAAACAACTCATAACTTAATTAATATTGTTTCTAAAACAACTCATAACTTAATTAATATTGTGTCTAAAACAATTCATAACTTAATTAATATTGTGTCTAAAACAACTCATAACTTCATTGATATTGTGTCTAAAACAACTCATAACTTAATTAATATTGTGTCTAAAACAACTCATAACTTAATTAATATTGTGTCTAAAACAACTCATAACTTAATTAATATTGTTTCTAAAACAACTCATAACTTAATTAATATTGTGTCTAAAACAACTCATAACTTAATTGATATTGTGTCTAAAACAACTCATAACTCGGGTTATTTTATATATTGATGGAGATCTTTAGCTCTTATCCTAATCTTACAACCTGCCGTTGCGTCATCCGCTCTTATATTCCGAGACTATCAAGATTCAAGACATCGTCCCCTATACGCTTATGTGTCCGGGGACGTTAACCTATATAACAAACAAACAAACATTCAAGACACTTGTTTACCCAATGAATTCAAAATACATAGGATTTTGTTTTGGTGATGCGGTAAAACATTCAGTGACTTTTCCACGACAAAATAATATCCTTCCACTACACCTTAAGACCTGGAATAACCTAATAACAATTAAAAGTTTTAACAACTACAAAACCACAAACACAGATTCACACACACACAGACACAAACAAACACACCGACACACACATAAAAACACACACATACATATAAACACACACACACACACACACACCTAAACCAACACACACATATACAGACAAACACACACACTCATTCTTATACAGACACACGCTCCATCATACAAATTTCTACTTAACCATTTAAATTAAGACGTAATTTTATAATGCACATTAAAACATTAGGGCTGCTGAGGACAGAGAAAGATGGAGTATGCTGGTTAAACGATCATCTGTGGTGCCCCCACGACCTCCGAGTTACGGGACAGGATAGGATAGGATAAAACATTAAGAAATAGCACTACCAGCAAATTATCCCAAATTAACACAATTGGCATTACATGTAAGTATATAACTTTACGGTAAAACATGAGCTTGACACCAGCAGCCAACTAATATTAAACCAAACTATCCAATCCTGCCATACCACAGAAGAACAATCACAGCAAGCCAGAGTATCGCGTGTGTTAAACTAAATCTTATAAATTCGAGTTATTAATTATTATTTGTTTGTGTATTATGATACTCGATTCAAAATGTGATGGTTAGCGTTACTAGGCTTATTGTGAAATATATTAATACTTTAATTGCTAGGCTATAGTCTATGATGTTAAGACCGATTGTGGATTGAACCACAGGTGCTGCACCAGCTGGAGCTACGACGAGAGAACGAAGAAAACGTGGTCAACCAGCACATCAGCAGTCTGGAGAAGGCTCAGACCCACGTCACCAACGCTACATACTACACGCAGAGTGTGTTGAACTATGCTTCTGACGCCGAGGTAAGTCACAACCACCAAAACCCGGGCAAACGTTGACAGCAGACATACTGCACAGACTGAGACTGAAGCTCTTTAGAAAGCCTCAATCTTAAGGGTTTGTTTACTTTTTGCCAAAACGGGTTAAGCTTAAAAGTCGCATTGTTATTACATTGAACAATAACGTGGGCTTTCCTTGCTTAAACCAATCGCTAAAGTTTGAGTTTTCCATTTCGGTTCTGACAGGGGAGTGATTTCCCTTGTTCTTAACGGTACATCGATGCCAACTCTTAAACTACAAGACTGGACATTACCGATCACTTTTGTAACTAGAATTGCATTTGCATGCAACAAAGTGTAGTTTGGACCTTAGAGTCGAAAGCCTTATTTGCTGGTATCTGATTTCATTCCACAGTAACGAGAGCCATCAAAAATTGCCAATGACCTGATACATTTACATGTATGATATATGATAGATAATGATGATGATGATGATGATGATGATGATGATGATGATGATGATGATGATGATGATGATCATGATGATCATGATGATGATGATGATGATGATGATGATGATGATGAGTGATGATGATTGATGATGATGATGATGATGATGATGATGATGATGATGATGATGATGATGATGATGGTGGTGGCGGCGGCGACGACTACGACGACGACTATTATGAGTATTATAATGACTGCGACGATGCAGATGATTACGTCGACATTACGTAATCTCTGTCTCTGTGACGTCAAGGTGTTGCGCGTGTCACGGCTGGTGGTGGACAGATATCGCGTCATCCGACGTCATCAGGATTTGCTCTTGAACCGCCGGCTGAGGGTCAAGATCATCAAGGCGCCTAAGCCTCCTGCCTCCCTCCTGCCCGAAATTGACTTCGGGGTGCGCCTGGAGGAGGTCTACCCAGAACTTCAGGCACCCGTTATCATCAACTCCTTGAAAACGGAAGGAGCCATAACAGGTGGGTTCTTTAACGTGCGGCAATGACAACACAGAAAAGGTGTGAAGAAAGAGGAAGTGAAAGAAGACGTTCAAGAAGGAGGAGGGGTGTGTTTAAGTAAGGGTGAACAGACCGGTTAGGACGTCATATCAGGCAGTTGATTCCTTTGACAGAATCTTCCAATCAAATTTACGAGAATCCGAGCCCTGATCCTTATTAATAAATAGACCTTTACCTAAGGCCATGCGCGTATAGTCTTGCAGTGCAGTGATTTCCAGTTCTTATCGTTTCTGTTAAAGAATCGATCCTCTTATATAGCTCTTTACATGCTCAAGAGCTGCTCAAGGCGCTGACCCAAACTAGAATCTAACTCAAGCCGCTCGAGGCATCTACGTGCTGCATGGTGCGCAACGCCTAACGCCCCAGACAAATGAGCAATCCTGAACGAACGATGGGGGAACAAAACCTAATGCTTGCTTGGTGTCGACGAGGTTTCTGATATTCGCGTTCTAGGACATGAGCGTCGGGATTTCTAAAGTCTAAAGTAATGCCTATATCCAGAGATACGTCCTCGGGTAGATGAATACTCTATTCGGAAAGAAAAAAAAAGGAAATGCTTGCAATCAGCGGTAATATTTATTCAAAATATTTCTGTTATTGTCATGAAGGCAAATAAAGGTATTTGTATTGGGATCAGTAAACCGTTTCCTCATCGTCGTCGTCATCATCATCATCATCATCAATCATCATCATCATCATCATCATCATCATCATCATCATCACCATCAGCCCCACCAGTGCTTCAAGAGGTAATACACATTGCTGCGATCGGTACAAAGTATCGCCAAAACTCCCGCTAGCAGCAGGTGAAAGTATTCCCTCCATCCCTTCAAAGTATACTTTGGGCTCGCTACTAGCCGCGGATGCGAAGCGCACTACTGTTTAAAAGTGACGGACAGAGCGGAATATTGCTACAAGGGTTCGGGTAAGGGTTAGTTGTAGATATATCCCTAACCCTTGCCCTAACCCTTTTCTCTACAAAAATGCTTTTACCGTCCCAAAAACCCAGTTGCCTTCTTGGATTCTTAAATTGTATGAAACCAAGTGAGGACACTATCCGGCGTCAATAAACGGTTTGAAAAAAATGTCAGACGGTTCGTAAAAGACAGTTGACCTAGAAACAAATACAGCGTGACCTAATTCGTCGCCTAGAGGAGACGAAACTTACTTTTCCGTTTGTAGTCTTTCACCGACACTGTAACTGAGCAGGCTGCTAACCTCGCTTACCTCCCTTCAAGGGACAAGGGACATACTTTGGCTGCTGCGCAGCGTGTGCCTGGAGTATACTTTCTTTCGATCGCAGCTATGTGCAATGGGTGGCTTCAAACCGGTCAAGGGTTGTTGTTTGTAGATTATAGTCACACGACACTTTCGCATATAGGTGACTACTGGACCGATTTATACTGACACCAGCGGGCCAGTTGTTGGTAAAGGGGAAAATAATATGATCACACGTTGACCAATCCGGGATTCGAACCAGCGACCTTTCGGTTACTAGCAAGACGCTCTTACCAACTGAGCTACCCGGCCCCTCTAAGGTCAAGGGTGATGTTTAGGACGCTTTTACCCAGTGCATAAATCCGCGAAGCCTTACGGCATGGTACGTGCAGTATGGTACGAAAGTACTAACTGCTTCGCGCGCATTTATCCACTGGGTAACCGCTTCTTCAATATCACCTCAGACCGTTGGTTTTTGTTACAAAATGATCATAATAATGTTTTCAATTTGTTGATGCCGCAGGTTTAGTCCCAATGGCCGACGACAGGATTGCTGTGGTCAATTTCTGCAGTAAGAAAGTCGGCATCTACAAGAGAACAGGTGACACGAGAGAGAGAAAGAGAGAGAGAGAGAGAGAGAGAGAGAGAGAGAGAGAGAGAGAGAGAGAGAGAGAGAGAGAGAGAGTGAGAGAGAGAGAGAGAGAGAGAGAGAGAGAAGTGGTTCAGCAGCACGATTTGTAGTTTTGGAGAACACTTGTTACAAGCGTTGCTGTGAGTTATTCATTTAGAGAGGGGCGCTTTCATTTTAATGTTATGTCATATGGGTCACCTCAAGCAGGGAACATTAACGTTCTCTTTCAGCTAGAATACTGCTGCCACACACAGGCCTCGTCACTAATCTATCTATCTATCTATCTATCTATCTATCTATCTATCTATCTATCTATCTATCTATCTATCTATCTATCTATCTATCTGTCTGTCTGTCTGTCTGTCTGTCTGTCTGTCTGTCTGTCTGTCTGTCTGTCTGTCTGTCTGTCTGTCTGTCTGTCTATCTATCTATCTATCTATCTATCTATCTATCATATCTATCTATCTATCTATCTATCTATCTATATATCTATCTATCTATCTATCTATCTATCTATCTATCTATCTATCTATCTATCTATCTATCTATCTATCTATCTATCTATCTATCTATCTATCAGGCAAACTGATCTCGGAAATCAAGGAAGGGCTTTACCAGCCAATCGCCGCAACAATGACGTCATCAGAGGCAGTCTACGTCACAGACATGGGTGACGAATCAAAAACCGGCATGGGGATCCGCTGCTTTTCAGACAGTGGGAAGCTGCTGCCTGACCACGTGGCCCTTACCATGAAGCCTTGGGGCGTGGCGGTTAAAAAGAATGGCGACTTCGTTGTCTGCCACCCTGACCGCCATACTGTGAGTTTATTTATTTTTTAATGTATTTATTGTTGTTGTTGTTGTTGTTGTTGTTGTTCTTCTTCTTCTTCTTCTTCTTCTTCTTCTTCTTCTTCTTCTTCTTCTTCTTCTTCTTTTTAACTTTTTTAATTTTTAAAATAACACGAAATGTGGTTTATGTTAAATTATTTACTAATTGTAACTCTGTGTATATATATGTAAAGTGTTTTGTGGGTATGTGTAAATGGTTCCAGCAATTTCTCTGCATTTTTACCCTCTATTAATCAACTCCCTCTTTCATGTCCTTAAAACACAACCTAAAGACTCATCTCTTTTATCTTTTCTTGCTGATTATCTTTCTTGCAAAACAATGATCTGTTTGGCTTGGTCTTCACTCGATGTACAACTATCCTGTCACACCTTTTATCACATGGCACATGGATAGTGTGTGTGGGTGTGTGTATGTGTGTGTGCGTGCGTGCGTGCGTGCATTTTTTCTCTTTCCATTTCCCTGTTGTCGTTGATGTAATGTGTGTTTATTTTAAAATTCAGTATTGGCGTGTGAATGCGTGAGAAGTGCGCCTTGAGCCGATTTTTCCTGAAAAAAGCACTATATTATTTTTTTTAACAACAATATTTTTTTTCCCATGGCCAGGTGTGTGTGTACAAGCCAGACGGGAGCTTGAAGCAGACGCTGAAGTCAGCCAAGCCTAGCGAGCGGCTGTTCAACAACCCGCGCTGCGTCACCGTCAATCACGACGGGAGCATCATCATCAGCGACTTCGCCGCCCACAACGTCCGCATTTTTGACCCCGAGGGCAACCTGAAGGTCACCTACGGGTCCGAGGGTGCAGGTAAGTCAAGTTAGAGAGCTTGGTTTTTAAAGTTACCTCCCTTGCTCACCAGTCATCTTCCCATTCCCCGGTCAGTCAAGGCAGACTGCATACCGAATAGAAAATAAATGTAGAAAAATATCCCTTTAGCTTTCTCCTTTTAACCTCCCTCTTCCTAAATTTAGTAAATTAAATAAATGAAGTAATTAATTGATAAAATTATTGCTTCTTAAATACTGAAGTCCATGCAAACAAAGTTAAATTTATTATTAATTAATTTTAATTTTTCACAAGCGCTCCATCATTTAATAAAAATTTTGAAGAACGTCGAAGGAAGAATTAAAGAAAAGAGTGGACATTTGAAATTTAACGTTTTCACCAACCATTGACCTCAGTTTACACTGAACCTCCAGAACAACCATACTGGTAAGATAGGCCATAAAAAAGTCAACTTTTATCTTGTCCCAACACGGGAATCGAACCTGGGACATCGGTGGGACAGACGAGCGCACTACCAATGAGCTACTGCGTGGGCTCATTGGCTGGTTAGTCACACCCATTGCACATAGCTGCGATCGAAAGAAAGTATACTCCAGGCACACGCTGCGCAGCAGGCCAAAGTATGTCCCTTGTCCCTTGAAGGGAGGTAAGCGAGGTTAGCAGCCTGCTCAGTTACAGTGTCGGTGAAAGACTACAAACGGAAAAGTAAGTTTCGTCTCCTCTAGGCGACGAATTAGGTCACGCTGTAATTTTTTCGAACCGTTTATTGACGCCGGATAGTGTCCTCACTTGGTTTAATACAATTTAAGAATCCAAGAAGGCAAATGGGTTTTTGTGACGGTAAAAGCATTTTTGTAGAGAAAAGGGTTAGGGCAAGGGCTAGGGATAGATCTACAACTAACCCTTACCCGAACCCTTGTAGCAATATTCCGCTCTTTCCGTCACTTTTAAACAGTAGTGCGCTTCGCATCCGCGGCTAGCAGCGAGCCCAAAGTATACTTTGAAGGGATGGAGGGAATACTTTCACCTGCTGCTAGCGGGAGTTTTGGCGATACTTTATACCGATCGCAGCAATGTGTATTACCTCTTTGTCAGCGAGTCAGTTTATGATGATGATGATGAGGAGGAGGAGGAGGAGGAAGAGGATAGTAATAATAATGATGATGATGATGGTGATGATGTTGACGACGACGACGACGACGGTAGTGCTGCAGCTTGCTGTTTCTGATGACAAAGAAGATGAGACGATTACGACAATGAAAATGAAGACGGTAATGGTCTTCTTCATCTTTCAGGCAACGAGCAGCTGCGACACCCGTGCGGCGTCTGCTGCGACCGCTACGGCCACATCATCATCGCCGACAGCAACAACCACCGCCTGCACGTGCTGAGCGCGCGGGGGGAGCTGAGGGGCTACCTGGCCGGAGGCGAAGGCGGAGTGGTTGAGCCAGTGGCGGTGGCAGTGACGAGGGGAGGGGAGCTGTTGGTGGGAGAGTGGGAGGGCAGAGTGCACGTGGTTAGGTACATGTGACTGCGCTAAGGGTTTGTCACAAGGTGGAAGGGAGAGAGAGAGAGAGAGAGAGAGAGAGAGAGAGAGAGAGAGAGAGAGAGAGAGAGAGAGAGAGAGAGAGAGAGAGAGAGAGAGAGAGAGAGAGAGAGAGAGAGCAAGGGAGAGAATTTGGCTGCAACGCTTCTAATAGCGGCACAGCAGCAAGAGGGGACTGTGTATGTGTGTGTATGTGCGGAGGAATAAGCCTTGAAATGGGTGACTGACCTTGCTTTTTATGCAGGAAATGGGTGTGTGTATTAGCCACCCACTTTTTCCAGACACCCACTTTTTTGTAAGTACGCAGGAGTGCTCTTTTAGTGCATGGGAGTGCAGTTGTAGTGCATGAGAGTGTTTTAAATACAAGGGAGTGCTCTATCCGAGACGGAGAAAATCCAGTCAATTTTCGGGAAAATTTGCAAGAAAGTTCTACCTATTTCGTCGCCTACAGGAGACGAACTAGGTCAACTTTTGAGACGGAAAGAGCCAATTTTGCATTAGATTCTTACATTTCTAGAAGAAGTTTGCGTTCTTTCCGTCAAAAAAACACTTTCCGATTCCTACATTCTTAGTAAAACACAGTCTTTTTGTTTTACATACTTGTGTGTGTGGGTGTGCGTGTGAACATGTAGAAACGACGTTCTGATGATGTGTGGATGTTGTTGTTTTTGTGTGTGAGTTGGTGTTTTTTTTCAATTCCTTATGTATGCCTATTCTAAGGAATTTCTTTTTGCTGCCGTTTTCTTTATCGTGGCCTTGATGAACATATACCCTGAGACAAGAGAAGCTTCGGCCTTAGTGGGCATGCGAGATCAAAGAACAAATTAAACATCCTGAATTAGAAGGGTGGACAATGTTTCATATAATAAATAACACTTCTTTCTCTTGTTTATAACCGCTATTTGAGGCTTTACATTTTAAAAAAAAACTTTTTTTGCTACACTCTTTTTGGAATTCCCGGAGAAACGTTTGTGTATATCCGGGAATACTTTGATTTCATCTGGAATCAGAAACGATATGTTGGCCTGTCTGTCCGAGTTATTGTCCGTCTGTTTGATTGTTGGTTGGTTGATCTGTTGCATGCCATAAGATCAAAAACCATTGGACAGACCTTTTCCATCTGAGGCTGATAACTGGGCAGACGGTGACATATGTGTTTTATTGGCGCGTGCTAATTGGTCACGATGACAGCGAATGTTGGCGACCAAAAAAATCAAATATAATTGACCTTTTCTTTTATACAAGACTGTACAAAACTGGGCACTATGATTATGAACATGATAGTAATTTTGATTGATTGCTTTCTTGTATCGTTCTAATTATACGTGTTTAGCCGCGTGAATTATTCACAGGAGCCCGTACATGGATACTATAGTGTCCTCTATATAACGCGTCCCTCTTTGTACTAAAGAGATCGCTTTGGTATAAAGATATACGAGATCCTGTGAATTATTATATTAGACTTTGGTTTTATCAATGTAATGACGACAACAGCTGCGATGTCCGTGTTGTAATACTGGCATGAATTACACATGAAAATAATGTTGTTGTTTTAATTTTTGACTTTGTTGACGTCAACGACGACGAAGACGATAATGATGATGATGATGATGATGATGATGATGATGATGATGATGATGATGATGATGATGAAATTGATGATGATGGGGAGGAGGAGGATGCATTTACAAAATGTTATCTTCATATTCAGGACAATCTATCCTCTGCTCGCTTTTTTTCGTGCGTGTGTGTTTGGGTGTGGGTGCATGTGTGTGCGGGCGGGTGTGTGTGTGTGTGTGTGCGTGCATGGGTGTGTGGGTGTGTATGTGTAAAATTTAATGCACTGTAACAGCCAACATATTCGTAACAATAATCAGTCAGTCTTAAAACTTATTACTTGATTTTTTTTTCTGTATTTTTTTTACATTCATGCTTTTTGTTTCATAAAACTTAAAAAAACGGACCGACGAATGTTTGTATGTTTATATATATATATATATATATATATATATATAACTTTTTGACATTGTATATTCTGTTGCTGTGCAGTACAATTATCAAAGTAAGTGGATGAGTAAAATGATTTTATAGTTTTGTATTATTTTGGTATGTATCATTAATGTACTGACAATGATATATAGTAAAATGTATATGTAAAGTGTACACTATTTTTTTTAAAAGTGCTTTGATGGCTTTGGTTGGTGGATTCACTGGTCCATTGAATGAGTGTATGTTTGTGTGTTTGTGTGTGTGTATATATGTGTGTGTGTATATGTGTGTGTGCACCGATCACGCTACCTTGTATTTATGTATTTATTTGTATTTAATTTATTTATTGCATGTTATTAATAATTACGCCATAACTATGAAATGTTTCATCATGTTGTAAACTGTATTGAAAATAAACCAGTACATTTAGCCGGAAATAAGAGTTTGCATATATGTTACCTAGTAACAAAATAATTCATCGATCAAGGGAGAGACAGATAGTCACACACACATACACATACACGCACACGCACGCGCACACACACAAACACAGAGTAGAAACAAGGAAAATAACCTTGCCTAATTTCAGCTGAGCAGGCGGCAATGGCAGGGCTTTCATCGTTGTGACTTACCTGGACAATGTCATAGTGTATAGCACTTCAAAGAGCCATCCTGCAAGACAATGTGCAAAGAGACAGAAGAAGAGAAAGACAGAAAACATTGATTGATTGATTGATTCGAGAATGGACTGGCTTGACACTGAGCCAAGCCATGAGGGTTGCTGAGGCCAGAGAAAGATGGAGTACGCTGGTTTAAACGATATTCCGTGGTTCCTCAACGACTTTAGAGATACGGTATAGGATAGGATAGAACTTGTGTTATTACAGGAGCCCGCTTTCTATGTTCTCAAATGTTACACCGATAATCCGTTACTAATAGGAGCAGGCCGTCAGACCCTCCTTTGCACACGGAGAAGGGGAGTGAAGGGGGGGGGGGTGGGAAGGAGAGAAGAGAGAGAGCCAAGGGACATGGCATTCAAGTCAAGGCAAAACGCTTTATTCCATAAAACCCCTTGGGGCACTTGGATACAACGAAAATGAATAAAAAAATAAACATACATGTAGAATAACCATACAAATAATAAAAATAATAAAATACAATATAAAATACATATGTACATATATTACAAAAATAAAAGTTAATCTTTCACACTCGCGTTCTAAGAAACATTATAAACATTTACAAAATACACATCAATTATTATCACACAACATAAGCATACTACATAAAACTTATGTCCACACAAGCTGATCACAAATCGCACGCACTCTCTCGCAAGATTGGGTGATAAAGAAGGGGAGAAGGGGGAGGGGGGGGTACACACTGGTATTGGGTATTTATATTCTATTATTACTATCATTAATATTACAAATCATTCGGGAGGAAAGGCAGTTGCTGAGCGGCATACGAGAGAGAACGACGAAGACTATCTAACCACATTAGACGGAGAGACCGTGGCTGGATGAGGCGCAGCGCGGGGCGAGGCGACGGTGTTCGAGGAAGGCTGTTTGCCAGACAGGACGCGCGGTGGACATTGGTCTAGTCCTATCAACGACTGTCAGATATGACTTCTGTTGTTGTTGTTGTTGTTGTTGTTGTTGTTGTTGTTGTTGTTGTTCTTCTTCTTCTTCTTCTTCTTCTTCTTCTTCCTTTAATATCTATCTGCCATATTCGACAATTTCTGACACATTAGGGGATTTCTGTTGTTGTACTGGACTAGTAAATTCTTCACTGGAGGCAAAAGAAAACATATTAACATACCTACACACACACACACACACACACACACACAAATACACACACCAAACAAGTAGAGAAACTCCTAACTGAATATAGCAACCAGCTGCAATGAAATAGGCAGCCGCAGGGTGTGGAGCTGTACAAAGTGCTCATCGTTCTTAAGCCCCGGGGCGACATACGTGATGTACCAGGCCGACACACCGTTGCTGCCGAAGAACAAGAACTAGAACAAGTAGAATAACAAGAAAAAAGAAGAATAGCAAGAACAAGAAGAAAAGAGAATTGTTTGCCGTTCAGCTGTTTTGAGACATGGCCTCCAACGAAACGACGGACAGACGTACAGACGGAGTGGAAATGTAGGTCTAAAAGTTGTATTTTGTGATTTTATGTACTACTTCTTTTTCCTTCATTTAAATCATGTTTTATATTTGTTGAGATGCAATTTGGCTGTGCTGTGTGCATTCTCAATTGTGGGTAATACAGATGGATTGATTTAACTTGACTTGACTTCACTTGACTTGACTTGACTTGAATTGACTTCACTTGACACCCTCTATAAACGTTGCAACCGCAAGCTTAGGTGTATGAACACTAACTTACTGCTGATTTCAGCCTGAATGAACGAGTGAATGAAAACGTAGGCCTATTAAGCGCATACATATTTCCATACAAAAAGTAAGATCACAGCGCTAGGGTAAAAAAATGAAACCAAACATGAACACATAATTATTATATCATTGCTCACATAATTAGCCACTTAAATCAGGAGTCCTTTTCTTCAGTAGTCCACGGATGTTGTTTATCTACCAGTAGTAGACGGACACAAAAGAAGCTTAATTTAATCACTGGACTGCAAATCAGCTTCAAGATCACACAGTTTAGAGCCACAGATCCCTTTCAAATTCACCGTGAGTGTTGCCCCTCTCGCCCACACACTGTACCTTTTCTTTGGAAAACAAAATCAGGCAGTTAACTTCCATTAAACTGCATAATAGTATAAGGTATATTTGTATGCAATATGTTGTCCTGAATTTCACGGTGCAAGGAGGCAGAAGAAGAGGGAGACAGAAAAAGAGGTGGGAGGACAACATTCGAGAATCTATTAAAGTAAGCTTAAACCAGAACACATTTGAGCTCGCTGGTTCCATTATCTATTTTGTTTTACAATTATTATCAAATATGGTCCTCCCAGTGCTATTTTACTGAAGGATTCTATACTATTATAGTGTGTCAGAATCCTGACCTTTGAACATGTATGTGACCCTATATTTGTTTCCCCAAAGCCCAGAATACACACATACACGAACGCATTGTATTTTACTGTTTTAAGAAATGCTTACAATCATGTTTTGTTTTGAAGGTGTGTAATATTTTTAGTTGTATTGCTTTGTTAGATGATGTGATAATGACTGCTTTTATTGTGGACATGTACTTTGGCCAGGCGCTCTTGCGTGTGTGTGTGTGTGTGTGTGTGTGTGGGGGCTGTATTCATGGCGTTTTGGGTTTATAAACCTTGCACACTTAGTATACAATGGGTTCACAAAAAAAATGGGGTACCAATTTGTAAACCCATTTTGTTTTCCATTGAAATGCGCTGAAGTGCTCTTTAAGTGCATGCAAGTGCAGTTGTAGTGCATGGAAGTGCAGTTGTAGTGCATGTGCACTTAAAGTTCACTTCGCGAAGTGCAGTTGTAGTGCATGTGCACTTAAAGTTCACTTGGCCAAGTGTAGTTGTAGTGCATGTGCACTACAACTACACCAGGTCAAGTGTAGTTGTAGTGCACATGCACTACAAGTACACTTGACCTGGTGTAGTTGTAGTGCATCTTCCAGACGGGTAGGATAAGGAACTTTCCTCGACGATTAGGGTAAGGCAGTGCCTCGACGATTAGGGTAAGGCAGTGCCTCGACGATTAGGGTAAGGCAGTGCCTCGAAAAGGGTTAGGGTCAGGGCTAGTTGCAGCGCTGCAACTAGGCACTGCCTTACCCTAATCGTCGAGGCACTGCCTTACCCTAATCGTCGAGGCACTGCCTTACCCTAATCGTCGAGGAAAGTTCCTTATCCTAGCTGTGTTTTTGAACAAACTTGACCTACTTCGTCTCTAAGAGGCGAGGAAAATTGCTAAAAGTAGCCGTTTTTCGAAGAAAGTTGACCTAATTCGCCGCCTAAGAGGCGCGAAGTACGTCAAAGGACCCCATTTTGACATGAATACAAGTATGTGTGGTGTGTGTGTGTGTGTGTGTGTGTGTGTGTGTGTGTGTCTGTGTGTGCACTGTTAATTAATGTACATACTTCTGGTTTAGCAGTTTTTACTAGGCATGTTTTTGTTTTACATATTTTATTTTGTTTTGTTTTTAATACTATTGCTTTTTTATTGCATTGTAAAGCGTGGCGAGCCCATGTTTGTTGGGGTACCACGCTATATAAATCTACCGTATTATTATTATTATTATACTGCATTTAAACACCTCTGTCGACAAAAGGAGGCAGAAGAAGAGGGAGACAGAAAAAGAGGTGGGAGGACCACATTTGAGGGATATAAGTCTCCTCTCTGAAAATCCTTATCGGAAGAGAGGGGACTATAAACTGATACATAGGCTACATTTGAGAAGGGACTGGCTTGACACTGAACGAAGCCATGAGAGTTGCTGAAAACAGAGGAAGATGGAGTACGCTGGTTAAACGATCAGCTGTGGTGCCCCAACGACTTTTTTGAGTTACGAGATAGGATAGGATAGGATATACTAGGACGACACACATTAAGAGTAGCCTACAAGTATCTGTTCATTAAGCATTTACATAATAATCATAAAAAGGACATATTACGCACATTTCCACTACACTAGACTTGCCACGTAATAGTCACATGAGTTTCTCACAGGAAAACCCCGGACTTAAAAGTATTTAAGTCGATTTTCCATTTCCCGTTATCTAAAAATAGCTTGCGCTTGCCGAGCCTCACTAAACCATTTCTGAAAAACGCTGCCGCTAGCCAAGCCTGGCAGACGGCTGTGTAAGTTAGTTTCGGAGTAATTTCTCCAAACCTGTGACTTTGTTTGAGTAAAGGTGTAAACTGTTGTAGAAATCAATAATTAGTGGATTTGGACTTTTCAAATGGTCTGTAAAACTTCGTTCAGCGACAAACGAAATCGACCCAGACTGTCGTCTGCTAGTGTGTCTGCTTCCGGCTGGTAGCAATGCCTGACTAATCATACATAAATTGTGTGTAGTAGTTGTAGTCGTTGTTGTTGTTGTTGTTGTTGTAGGACTATACGACATTGTTATTCCATCGTTCAGTTCTAATCTAGTTCATGGATTAATATCTTTGCTGAGCGCAAACAAACACTGAACTTAAACGTATTTATTTCCTGTAAACTGTGGGCTGCTAACCGCTGCGTCTGTGAATGTGCTTCAGCTTCATCTCCAGAAAGTGCGTGTGCAACCACTGTTGAGAATTTGCGTGTGCATTCACTGTAAAGGACTTTCATCGAACGGGTAAGACCACAAATCAAAGTTATTGTCGGGATTTTTTTTTTACTTCTCTATATTGTATACAATGATTATTATATAATAGGTGTATCACTATGTGCGTGCGTAATGCATCAGTGTATGTGTGCGTGGATCTGTGGGTGTGTGTCTGTTGTGTGTATAGTGTCAAAGTATTTCTTTGGCAGTGTGTATTTGTGTGTGTGTATGTGTGTGTGGGGGTGGGAGGGTGGGGTAGGGGTGGTGGTGTGCGTGTGCGTGTGTGTGTTTTGTTTTGTTTTTTTGCATGTGTGTGTTTGTCTAGGGGTGTGTAATATGTGTTTAGGTGTATGTTGTGAGCAATGATATGTTTCCGTTAGGTGAAGTGTCTGTAGAAAGATGTGTGTTTTGAGTGCGTGCACTGCGTGCAGTGTGGGTGTGTATGTGTGTGTGTATGTTTGTATGTGAACATGCGTAGGACCTGTATATAATATTTTGATTTATCTGAGTGTATGTATGAGCAAATTACCCTTTAGTTCCTTAGGAGCCTTTCCTCCGTTGCTTTTAGAATTATTTGGCATGTGTTGATTTAAAAAAAAAAAAAAACTGGTACTAAGAATAAAAATAATGAAACTGTTTAACATTGGATGATTTCTAGAGGAATAAATATTTATTTCTGTTTTGTCCCATCACATTGAGGAATTTAATGGAATGAGGTTTGTGACAGACTATCCAAGGAGTGCAAAGGCTGTCAGATTCTATAACTATAACACATTTGAAACATGTAATCGTAAAATGTTGTCATTACTAAAAACAAAAAAACAAAAACAAAAAAGGCAGTTTTTTATGATTTAATAGCATTATAAAGGTATATACAATAAATTGTTCAAGACCACTTTCTTAATGAATATATATACGAATTAACACCTTGAGTACTAAATACTCAGCAGGGGTTCAATTGTCTTGGTCATATAAACCTATCTACATCCAAGTTTATTTAAATGCCCAGTTTTAAAAGAGGTGTTTTAAGTAAATGGATATTTTAACATAATTGAAAATGGACATTCTGCAGACATGGTTCTGTATCATCCAAATGTTATAGAAGATGTGAAAGTTATTGTTGAATCTTCTATTAATAGACTTGTATAGAGTATAGACTGATGGTAATGTTGTTTTTAAATAGTTACAGTGTTTTAAAATTTTACTTGTACGTTATTTAATATCACTTAAACATTGCATCAGCATGGCTTATGATGAAAATCAAATCTAGTTTTTTTCTTTCTAAAATATCACCTAAATGTATGAACAGACATTACATGAAATATTGATTGTTTCATGTTAGCTAGATGTGTATTCACTTGGATATTTATAATGTCTATCTAGCTTTTATGTATGGTAAATAAATAGGAAATATTAAATAAATAAAACTAAAATATATATATGTTAGCCCAGTGGAGATTTTAGCCTTCTAGACATTGGCATTTAATGATTCAACTGACCAAACTGCAAAGCTTGGATAATGGATTAGTAATGGTTGCTTTCAAGCAGAATACAGTTAATAACTAGTTTGTTTGCTGATAATGTGTGTTTAAAAAACACATTGTATTGGAATGTGAATGTGTGAGAATTGCGCTGTGAGTTTAATCTTTTTGGGAAGAAGCACTATAATATATGTAAATACTTGTATTATTATTATTATTATTATTATTATTATTACTATTATTATTTTTATTATTATTATTATTATTATTATTATTATTATTATTATTATTATTCCAAAGTACTTCTGGAGTACTGACAGATTCCGCCGGTTCTTTCTGCCGAGCGCCATTCAACTCACAAACGCTATTCCCTATCTTTATGAAATCTTATCAGTTAGTCAATCAGTCAGTCAAATAAATTATTTAGCTAGTCAGCCAGAATATGTGCTTGCCTGTGTGTGTGTGTGTGAGAGAGAGAGAGAGAGAGAGAGTACGTGTGTGTGTGTGTGCACATGCTTTTTTGTGTGAGTGTGTATGATCCCGCATACTGTATAGTGCCTAATACAGCAGTATTTGTTGTTGTAAAAACTGTGCATTGTAGGTCTTATGTGTCTGGGGATGTGTGTACGTGTGTGTGTTTGTGTGTAGGTGTGTGTGTGTGTGCGTGCGTGTTAGTTTTTTTTAAACAGTCCTGTTTTGTGATTTGGCTTAGCATGTGATGATCATGTCTGTGCATGGGTTGCGTGTGTTTGTACGCCTGATCTGATGTTGGTGTTTGTGCGTGACGGCGTTGGTTTGTGATGGTGTGTAGGGGTATATGTATGCGGGAGTGTACTGCGTAAGTTTGTTTTGGGGTGTGGGATAGTTGTGGTTTTATTATATTTTACACGTTGCACTATTTATTATTGTGTTTGTACATGTCATTCTTTTAAAGATATTGTACATTTTACCTTATGTTTGTGCAGCCAGAAGGGCACATTTCTATACATGTACATTTTACCTTATGTTTGTGCAGACAAAAGGGCAAATTTCTATACATGTACATTTTACCTTATGTTTGTGCAGACAAAAGGGCAAATTTCTATACGTGTACATTTTCATAGAAAATAAAGGCTGAGTGTCTCTGTCTCTCAGTCTTTTTCATTTACAATTAGCAGCTAGAAAATTCCACACTGTGTGTTTGTATTTAAAAAAAAGTCATTGTGATTTAATATACACCTTAAAAACATCAGACCAACAATAACAGCAGCAGCATCAACAATAACAACAATAACAACAACAACACCAACAACTACTACTACTACTACTACTAGTAGTAGTACTACTGCTACTGCTACTACTATTACTACTACTACTACTACTACTACTACTACTACTACTACTACTAACTAACTACTACTACTACTACTAGTACTACTATACTAGTACTACTACTACTAATAGTACTACTGTACTACTACTACTACAACATATTAATTGCATGTTAGAATTTCTCTTGTGAGATATTACAGTTTTCTGTATTGAATATGTGACTACTACTACTATTACTATTATTATTGTTCAAATGTGTGTTCTGATCGGTGTACTATCTTATATCTTAATATATATCCTATGTCAAGTGCGGTGAGCCCAGCCTTGAGCGTGGGTACCACGCTATACAAGCCTACAGTATAATTATTATTATTATTACTATTATTATTATTATTATTATTATTATTATTATTATTATTATTATTATTATTATTATTATCATTATTGTTATTGTTATTGTTATTATTATTATTATATTATTATTATTATTATTATTATTACTACTACTACTACTACTACTACTACTACTACTACTACTACTACTACTACTACTACTGATGTGATCAGGTCCGGCCCCCCCCCCCCCCCATCCCACCCTTGCAGACATTTAATTCCAAGATATAGTATTTTGTAGATTTAACCGTGTTGGTTTTTGTAGATTTCGTGATGTTTGTTTTTTTCCACAGAACTAACTAGAATACCTTCCCCATTTCTTTCTCACGG